>JAVDPK010000907.1:211455-293157 GCA_034780415.1 Cichlasoma orientale | reverse complement strand
CCGATCTCAGAGTCGATCAACTCAGAGTATGTTTTTAAACTCAGAGTTTGTTGAACATGCTTCCTGGAATAGGGCCCAGGACACCTGCGGCTTATATTCAGGTGCGGCCTATATATGTAAAAAGTTATATTTCTTTTAAAATTCAGCTGGTGTGGCTTATATTCAGGTGCGCTCAATAGTCCGAAATTTACGGTATCCAGCACAAAGCACGGAAATGAAAAGAAGACATGTTGAATTAATCCAGACATTGCTGAGTAGTTGCTTTTATTTATTTATTGCTTTCTTGCCGTGTTGCACTTTCATTACTGGTAAAGTTGTTTGACAGATCAGTCCACTCGCCCACACAAATTCCAAACATTTCCTTGTACTGTAGCTATGATGAAAAAATGCAGTGCTTGGATTGATAACATTGTGCTTTTCCACTTCATGGCTCAGTAGTAGAGCACTGACACTGAAACAAGTTGGGGCATGGTTTTGAAAACACTACAGATTTTTATTTATTTATTTATTTTTTGGTGATAATTTTGTCATGTGATGAGGGTAAACATTGGAATCTGTTGGTGGTGTTTGCTCTCATTGTCTACTGGGTGCTTGTCCACATATAAATCAAACATGCTCAAACTAAAAAGCTGTAGATACACTTTGAGGATATAATTAATGTTACAAACCAGGCTCAGCAGGAGCGGTGACATTTCAGTGTTTGTCATAGAGCAGTAAATATACAGTAAGGAGTCTGTGGTGTGCTCTGCTTGGATTTGCGTAGTCTGTGTATTTCCCCATAGACTTCTCTCTCTCTCTCTCTCTCCCTCTCCCCTACCATCGCTCTCTCCTCCCTTTTCTGTTTCTCTTTGCTGTCATTTAGTCTCTCCGTTTGAATACAGGCTCTTTTCATTGTCCTGTGTCTCTCTAGGCTTAAACTCGCATACAAAAAGGGGAGCCGCATTATTTTTCTGCTTAGCTTCTTTCTTCTTTCTTTTCTTTTTGCATTTTAGATCATCTGAACTTTGATCACAATGGGGGTGAAAGACCGCCCTCAGTGCTACTTTGATGTGGAGCTCAACCGGGAGCCAAGTAAGGAAATTCTTTATCAATTTACAGGTGGAGGGATTAGTTAGTCATGTAAACAGCCTAATTTAACTTCCATACTTTGAACTGATATCATCAAAAAAAAAAAAAAAAAGATATTTAAGTTAATGTTATGTATGGAGTTTGTTTTTGTAGCTTGAGCTTTTGATATTCATTTTCAAAATGAAAGTGGATCACTTAGCGCTGCATAAACTTGGTAGACTGGTTTGGCTTTAACTTTATCTGTGCTGAATGATTATTATAGAAGCCTAGCCCTGATAGCTGATGAGAATGCAAATATGGACCAGATCATTTAGTGGCCTCATCCTGACAAATGTAATTGACTCAATTCTTCCACAGCTGTCCCTCACAGTGGGGAATAGTGTCAGACTTGCCATTAGCTACAGAGAAGTTTGTATAATGTTTAAGTGTCACATCTTTGTGTGCAGTAACACTTGGCTACTTAATTGTAAATCTTAATTGTAGCTCTGACCTAATAAAAGATTATTTTCCATTGTTTCTCTTTTTCTTTTTGTAAGTTCTTAGGTTATCTTTTGAGTTTCTTTCCCATTTTTTTTTTACTGATTTTTCTTTCCTCCTTTTGTGTCTTGTAGTTGGGCGTATAGTTTTTCAGCTTTTTTCGGACATTTGTCCCAAGACAAGCAAAAACTTTCTCTGTTTGTGCACTGGTGAGTAATACTCATTCAACAATATCTTTCACTCAAATGTCATATTTTTGTTTAGTGAATTGTATATGTAAATAATTCTGTTTAAAAATGTGACGCAGCATGCGAAAACCAGGCTAAAATCCAAAATTGTAATTTTTATTTTTTATTTTTGTTTCCCTAAAATTTGAAAACTTCTAGATTAAAAGAAGATTTCATTCACGTGTCTTTAATTTGATGACTTTTTAGCTTGAAGATGGCCAAATTTCCTTATTACTGCGCTTTAATAACGATGCAAAGAGAGAGTTACTTGTTGCATGTTCATAAATGATTAACCTTCCAATAAATACGCCCTAGGTTTACAAGAAACTGTTAATCGATCACAGTTGACACAGTGTTGTTGCCACAGGCTAAAGGCTCAACACTTGCCAGCATCATTAAGAGGGAAATTATGGTTCAGTGGTGGTAGCACATTGGCAGTCCACTGGCAGCTTCAGACTGCCCGTCTACCTACAGAGAGCATCTGCTGTCAGATTGGGGGGGCAGTGTCAAACGTACACTATATAGCCAAAAGATTTCACTCATCCATCCAGATAATTGAATTCAGGTGTTGCAATCATTTCCATGGCCACAGGTGTATAAAACCAAGCACCTAGGCATGCAGACTGCTTCTACTGATGGAGGTGCATAGTGTGCAGAGGTCACCAACTTTCTGCAGAGTCAGTCGCCACAGACCTCCAAACTTCATGTGGCCTTCAGATTAGCTCAAGAACAGTGTGTAGAGAGCTTCATGGAATGGGTTTCCATGGCTGAGCAGCTGCATCCAAGCCTTACATCACCAAGTGCAATGCAAAACATTGCATGCAGTGGGGTAAAGCACACTGCCACTGGACTCTAGAGTAGAGATGTGTTCTCTGTAGTGACAAATCATGCTTCTCTGTCTGGTAATCTGATGAATGAGTCTGGGTTTGGCAGTTGTCAGGAGAATGGTACTTGTCTGACTGTATTTTGGCAAGTGTAAAGTTTGATGGAGGGGAGGATTATGGTGTTGGGTTGTTTTTCAGGAGTTGGGCTCAGCCCCTTAGTTCCAGTGAAAGGAACTCTTTTGAACACCATCCATCCATTTTGAACAATTTCATGCTCCCAACTTTGTGGGAACAGTTTGGGGATGCCAACATGAGCCAACATGACTGTGCACCAGTGCGCAAAGCAAGGTCCATAAAGACATGGATCAGCGAGTTTGGTGTGGAAGAACTTGGCTGGCCTGCACAGAGTCCTGACCCCAACCCGATAGAAGACCTTTAGGACGAATTAGAGCGGAGACTGCGCGCCAGGCCTTCTCCTCCAACATCAGTGTCTGACCTCACAAATGTGCTTCTGGTAGAACGGTCAACAATTCCCATAAACACACTCCTAAACCTTGTGGAAAGCCTTCCCAGAAGAGTTGAAGCTGTTATAGCTGCAAAGGGTGGCCGATATCATACTAAACCCTATGGATTAAGAATGGGATGTCACTCAAGTTCATATGCATGTGAAGGCAGACGAGCGAATACTTTGGGCAGTGTAGTGTATGTGGTACCGTCTGTGGGCTGCTCTTGCTTGTGCTGTTGTTGGTCCATCAGCCAGCTCCAGAGGAAAGCAAAGTTAACACACAAAGAGCTGAAGTGAAACCGAGTGTTAAAAACAATGAGAAGTGACCACTGCAGCCACTGTCTGAACTATTCATGCTTTATTTTTTTTTTATCTTTGTTTTTTTTTTTTTTCCATTTTTCTCCTGTTCCTGGTGAACTCTGATGTCACTTCCCTCCCCATTCCGGCCCACTTGTCAACCAATCAGCATTTGAGGACTCTCAGCATCATGCACATCGAACAACATTTGCGGTGGTTAAAAACTCCTTTCAGTAGGCTCTCCATACGCAAATACTTCAACAAATGGACACAACTGTGGTAGCATGAATAAAGCATTAAGGGGGCAAATTTTGCTGGTTGACTGGCCGGGTCACACCCCCAGGCATTTGTGGCTGCTGAGCGGGGGTTTTCCCCTCACAGTCGAGAGGTTTGCTTCAGTTTATGTATCAAAGTGTGAACAATTTTTTAAACTACATTTTTGTAGACAGTGAAATTAAGATGACAAACATTGGAAAGCCCAGTTGTTCTTGATTACATCATTGCTTGGCTGTTTTTGGACACAGGTGGGATTCACAGTCTGACAGGTTTTTACGTGCTGCTTCACAAATGTTGACAGCCTCCTCTGTTTGTCCTCACAGAAGTACAGCTGAACAGGGTCTCTCTAATTGTTACAATATAATAACAATGAGATTGTTATTAAATAAGTGAAACGAAATGAAAATAATGCGAAAAGGGGGCATAAACCACCTTTTGTTTTTTGGCTGTTTTATGACTTATGGTGTGGCTAGTCGGTCTCCCTAGATATTTCATCCCACAGGGCAGGGTAGAGTCTACTGTAGAAGCAGTAGTACGCCTAGAGAAAGTCATAAATCTGCAAACACATAGCTGAACGATCCTCCGTCTCATTTTTCACCTCACCTGGCCGATGGGAATGCGATGGCAGCAAAGGCAGACATGGGAAAAGGCTCATTAGTTTGTTCCTGAACCAACACACGTACAGACAACACATCAGTGAAACGGTAATACACACCATTGGGCTGGTGCAGTTCGCTGCAACTTTCTCAGTTTCTAATGTGTCCTTTTAGAACTGGATCAGCTCACACCAAAGGAAACCAAACCCTTGGAAGAGTGCTGAAGCCAAAGAAGTAAAACACTAAACCTTTTAGCTTAGCTTTTCATTTGAGCACACAGCCTTCTCTTTGCTGAAAGCAACCTTCAACACATCTAATTAAATCCTGCCTTCACGTCCTCTCACCCCAGGAGTACGAGGACTCTGGAGGGTAATAGCTGTGGGCCAGTATTGTGTCCCCGGTTAGTATTGGTCCAGTGGAAGATTTATTAATGAATTTGGCAGTCCTCCAAGGGAATAACAACAGGATGCCTTACTAAAGGGATATAGTTTACTGAAAGCCGCCATCCAAATGTGGTTTTCATTCATTTGTGGCGATATTAAAGACCTGTGTTTCTTAAAACCATCAGAAGCACTTTGTATTGATGAGAGCTCAGTTAACATGCGTGTCATTGCAGGTGAAAAGCGAACTGGGAAAGTCACAGGGAAAAAGCTGTGCTTCAAAGGCTCTACATTTCACAGAGTTGTAAAAAACTTTATGATTCAGGGAGGCGACTTCACTGAAGGTAATGTTGTAATCCCCTATTTACTTTAAAAGTTAAAGATGTGTTCATACTATGCCGACTTGTTTATTTCAGTCTAAAATCTCATGAAAAGCAGCAGAGCATATCACAGCTTATGAGGGGGGAAAAAAGCCTCTCATTTTGGGTTAAGAAGGATTAAATGCTCTCCAGGTGGAAAATGTTTTTCAGTAATAACATTAATTACAACCGAAATTAAAATGGGTAAAAACCGATCAAAGCTGTTAATCTCATCAAAGTGCCAACATACCGTAAACAGGCACTTTTGCAGCTTTGTTGTGGGTGTTTATGGCACGAATCCAGGAGACTGTTTCCGAAACATGGCAGCCACTTCAAAAATGAGCCCAATAAACATGAATCACTGCTGTTTTTGCTGATGAGACAGCACCTCCTCAGCATCTACACACAATTAGTCTGGTGTCATATAAAGAAGGTGCTGTTAATTTATTTTACTTTATTAATCTTTGCAGGAAATGGAAGAGGAGGGGAATCCATATATGGAGGCTACTTTGAAGGTATTTGGAATATCATCAAGTTATCTAATAATGCATATTTATTCTTAAAAACTAAGCATGAATGTAATGTTGCATAGGCTGTTGTTATTTTTTTTTGTGTGTGAATTGCCCTATCTATGACTCCAATGACCTTCACATTTCCATTGTATAGTTCTTTCTTCTATATAATAACAGTAGTAGGCTTTATCAAATCAGCATGGAGAGTAGGCATTCTCTTAACTGAAAGCTACAATCTTCCTGCCTAAAATTTTCAACGTTATTCTCTTATTTATAGAGTGGTCTTTTGCAAAATGAAAAGGTAAGAGATGAACACAGCTCCGTAACACCATGTCAACATCGTCCCCACCACCTTCCTCAGTCAGTGAAAGCAGTGCAAATGCTCGCAACGTCACGTATGCGCATTTGTACCGAAGGGTTCCCCCCCCCCCCCCCCAAAGCCTCTTCCTGCTCAAATTAGTTATTCATGTTAAATAATTTGCATTTATGGCCAACTAGCAGGACATGTAGCCAGAAACAGGTGGTATAAAAAAAATGCAGGCATTGAAAACCTTTACTTTTAGTACATGCAGACAGCAGGATGAAGGTGTTCCACTCATCACTTTTATACTGTATATTATCATTTTGTACTCTGGACATTAAGTGGACTGTTTTTCACAAAGGTGCTTTGGAAAACAGCTGTACCTGTTTACCTCAAAGTAAGCATTGTCAGCGACTTCTCCTTTTGAGAGTGACCAGACCGTGGTCCCGATAACGTTTCCAGAATCAGAAGCCTTTATTGTCTGTTGTTTATTTTTCTAACTCTGGAAAGCATTTAGAGGCAAAGCTTGTGTCACCCTGCTAAACTGATGGTGAACTTCAGAGCGACATATAAACCAGACATCTAAATACAACTTGCAGACTTAATTCCTGGTAGCCTTGCAAGAGCACGCTCATTTGACAAATTGCGTATTTTCTGGACCTCCTACAGCGGATCATCCCTCCCATCATAATGTAACGCACTTGAAACGCGAGATGAAGGGTTCACTTTGAGAAATGCATGCAACATGTTTCACATGTCAGCAAGTGGATCCATTTGTAACTGTGATATGAACAGAAACCAATATGATGACCTCTCATCTGGACAAAGTAACTTGTGTCTAATCCTTACCGGTTTGCTTTAGAAACAGACTGCAGTAATATTTGGCCCAAAATAAAACCTTTTGTGTAACAGCTGACTTTATGGAAGGGTAGGTTGGTGAGACAGCGTAAAAGTTTGATGGATTAATACGTGGTTTTTTTGTTTTTTAATGAATATTTTTATTAACATTAGCACCTTCTCTCTCTTCTCCCGACAGATGAGAACTTCACTCTCAAACACGACAAAGCCTTCCTGCTGTCGATGGCCAATCGTGGGAAGGACACCAACGGTTCACAGTTTTTCATGTGAGTAACTTTAAACCTTTTTTTTTTTTTTTAAACTCCCCCCCTCCCCCCCTACTATTTTACTGTCATTCTTTATAAATTTTTGTATTAGTTTTTGCTTTCTGTCCCTTTTTTTTTCTGTTTTTGAAACTATAGAGTAGAATTTGTCATTGTGTGACCATCAGCAGTCCCCTCCTCTGTGTGCAGTTAGATTTCAAAGTGCAGAGAAACATTGGATTCATTCTTTTTTCACCTACAATTGTTACATTTTTTCTCTTGCCGTTTTTGTGTAAAATTTACAGAAACTCTAGCATCCTGCTCTTCCAAGGTAATGTGTCTCAAAGGCTGTGTTTCTCTCTCTCTCTCTCCTGACTGTATTTATCATTGAGTAGTTTGTCTTTGCAAACATTCTGCACAGTACAGTGTTTATTTTGGACATGCTTAAACATTTCACAAATGGCTTAAAGGTGACTCATGTTATTTGGTTTCCTTTATCACGAAAACAGGTTGTGAACATAAGATTGACATTTCCGCCATGATTACAAATTTCTGAAGGTGAAAAAGTAGATGCATTGTTTTTGTGCAAATTGATTTAATTACAAGCAAAAATGATAATGTAATTTACCACACTCTGCTGTTGAGTGTTTCCAAAATTGATTTGCAATCAGATGTTATTAAAGAAAGGTTTGTCGCACAATTGCTTTTGAGATTTTCCCTGTGGTACACTAGCATCCCCATTTTGTTAGAGGTATTTGTTTATTCTCATTCTTTTCTCCTTTTTTCCTCTATTCATGCTCCTGCCTCTGCCTTTGGTTGACTCCCCACCTGGCTTACTGCTGGATTATCCATAATCAGCACAACTAAGATGGCGCCTCATCTTGATGGGTAGGTCTAATTCTGTATATATTTTCAAATATTTTCCTTGTTTCTTTTTTCTTTAAAGCTCATAAAAATTAGACTTTAAAAGGATTTCCCCAGGCCTGGGGACCGGTTGGCCAGTTTTCTGGCTTTGTGTGAAATCGGTTGCAAAGAGGTTGCGTTACCAGAAACCTTCTGGCGATTGCTTTAATCAGTAGCAGATTGCCATGGTCGCCCATAGTTTGCATGTAAGACACACACCTGTCTGCAGATACTCACCAATTACTCAGTAAATGGTTGTGAAACTGTGAAAAGTGTGAAAATGCCAGAAATGGAGAAAGTTTGCCTTCAAAGTTGCAGGTTTTGAAATGTGTTGATTTCAGTGGTAAGACATTTTCTTTGAAGGCAAACTGTGTTGGTCTCTAGGCTTGCATTAGCAATTAATTTCACAATGAGTGCCAGCAACCACTTGCAGCCAGGCAGGGAACACTAATTTTCCCTAGCGACTGGTAGTTGCCAGGCATTAGTAGATTACAACCCTTTTGGTAGTTTTCAGATTGAGCTGAACGTACTGTGCTGATGCAGGATGCCTTCTCTCTTAGGAACAAGTTGACTGAGGGGGGAAAACAGCTTGTCTGTGCTTTTGAAGTAAGATGATAGTAAATTTTATGTTGAAAGTAGTTTGTCCCGCATCTGTTTAGAGTCCACGTCGTCTTTGGTCTTGTCATCTCTGGATTTGAAGTGATAAAGAAGATTGAGGGGCTGAAGACTGATTCTGCTAGCAGACCCTACGCTGATGTGCGAGTGGTTGACTGCGGACAGCTGATCACCAAGTCTGCAAACGATGGTACGTTCAGTAACTGATCTAGTTTGTCTTAAGGTTTACGTTTTCGATCAGTAAATCTGGTGAAAAGGCCGAACACATCCTGGGTGCTGTAGTTGTGGGAGAATTTTATTCAAACAGGATTTTCTCTTTGGTCTTTGAGAAAATACAGAACACAGTTAGAAAGTCCCCTTAGAATACAAACCTACGTTACATTAAAATCTCACCTTTGTTTAGATTTGATGTGTTGCCACCCAGCCAGTGTCTAAGTTTTCTTATAATACAAAAGCTTTAATAGATGATCTGTACACAAGGTTACACATTTATAAGCTCTTTTTGTTTTTGTTTCCAGTGAGGAATAATGTGCATTTGCCTGTGATTATAACTGGGTCATATTTTATGCTCATGCTCATTCTGTTGGCATTTGGATGCCAGAGTCTTCCCCCCACCGGCATTAGCATGGGGCGTGTAACCGGATCTTCTGTTTAATGAGGATCAGCGAGGTGATCTCTGTGGAGTTCAGTTGGCTTCAGCCCACCTGACTTTGCCAGGGCTGCTTTCATTGCCTCTAACATACCAGGAAGAAACAAACAAAGCTTTTCTTGTACTTGTGTCATACCACCCTGAAAGCCACTCCTGGCATCTGAGCGTTCCCTCTTCTCTTACTAACTATACCAGTCAAGTATTCTCAGGAATTTTAATTTATTTTCATGCAATCTGTTATATTTCTTCCTGCAGTGCTAGAAGGCAAGCGGAAAAGAGCTTCCCATTCTGCTGACTCGTCCCTCAACTCCCATGACTCGTCCTCCCAGTTCTCTTCAGTGGAGTCTGAAAGTGAATCTGATGCAAAGCACAGACATCACAAGCAAAAGAGACATTCCAAAAGTAAACGATCCAAAAAGAAAAGGAGGCAGTCAAAGAAGGAAGAAGATGCAGATACTCTGCCTTCCACGCAAAGGTGATTTTATGTAATTAGTTATGATTATCCTCGTTCATGATCACATTTTTACATGCTTGCGTAATCACATAAATATAAATTTCAACATTGACAGCTTTCTTAACAAAAATATAACTACTCTCACAGTCCTGCGGAAAGAGAGATACAGGAGGGAAAGATTGAGGTGGAAGAAGAAAAGGAGCTGAGTGGGAAGAGAGACAAGCCTGTCGTTCGACCAGAGGAAATCCCACCAGTTCCAGAAAACCGCTTCCTGCTGCGACGGGACTTGCCCAATCAGGAAGATAAAACAGAAATGTCAGTTCTCAGTTGTTCTTCGTTTATATTGTTTTTCATAAGAATATTTTCAGCGTATGCAGTGAATGCCCCACACCTAAGTAAATAGAGTAAATGCTGTAATTTGATTTCATTTTCACATTTACTTTTCAGAGTTGAGAAAGAAGAAGCAACTCTTCCAGCTGACCAGAAACCAGCGGTGTCCAAGTCTGGACGGAAGATCAGAGGCAGAGGAACAATAGTAAGATCAGAGATTGCTAATATAATGCATATGCAATTATGCAATTTTTTTTTTAAAACAAGCTTGAGTCACAGGAGTGCACTTCATAAAACTGTTTTCCAGTCCAGGCTTGTAAGATAAAACTGAAGAGAATTTTTAAGAAAGGACTTTCTCTAACCTGCATTTTTATACATTATTTTCAATGGTCGTATAAAAATGGTCACCAATGGCAGGCAGGTGGTGTCCATTGAAGTGTTCACTCAATAACTCGAGAATTGTTCAGCCTACACTTACCAAACTTCATGGGTAGTTAGCTTATGACCAAAGCAAAGTTGGGATTGGGGTCATGGTCATATGGTAAAGTTTTTTTCATGTCCACTTCATATCTAAGAAATGTTTTGAAGGATTTTGCTGAAGCATGATTATTCTCCGTATCAAGACATTACACAGAGATCATCACCTGAAGGTCAAGGTCACATAATTATTAAATCTGTGTTTTTCATATGACAAAGAACAGGGTTATTCCAGTACGACAGATGTATTTTGCCCCGCTAGGCACTGCTCTTGTTTTAGAATTCCTTTGAATGAATTGCAAATGCACACATGTGGAATCATCAGCAACTCTCTCCTTTATCTTTTACTTTCACAGCGGTATCACACTCCTACAAGGTCTAAATCACGCTCTGCCTCTGTAGAGGAGCGTGGAAGCAGTGAAACTCCGCCGCACTGGAAAGAAGAAATGAAGAGAACCAAAATTTATCAACCCCCAAGCATCGAGCGTTGGAGCAAAGGAGACAAGTACGACTGAGTATTTTACTTCCCAACTTTTTTTTTTTTTTAGTTTTTCCTCTATTTTCTTTCATGTGTCTTTTGACTTAACAGATTGAATGACCGTTCTTCAAGCAGATGGGAAGACAGAAGCGACTCTGCGTGGTCCCGGTCTGCAGAGCATTCCTCAGACCGCAGCTCTGAGAGGTCCAGTCAGCGCTGCCAACAGAAGAAGGCGAAGAAGAAATCTAAACACAAGAAGAAGGCCAAAAAACGGAAACACGGCAAGAAGAAGAGTTCCAAGAGCAAACCACAAGAGCCTTACCAGTCAGATGGGGAAAGGTCAGTATCTGCAGAGAGAGCATTCAAAAGATCTCGTTCTCCAACTCCTTCTTCTTCAAGTCCGCATCATTCTTCACACAAAAGGAGACGGCGGTCCTCAAGGTCATACAGGGATTCCCGATCCTACTCTAGGTCCTACAGTAGGTCCAGTCGATCCAGATCTCGAGGAAGGTCTCGGTCTTACTCAAGGTCTAGAAGCCGGTCTGGATCTAGAAAGCGATCTTTCTCTAGATCCAGATCTTGGACCTATTCTCAGTCCCGATCTAGATCAAGGTCCAGGTACAGATCCAGATCCAGATCTTTGTCACCACCCAGAAAAAGGAGTTTTTCCAGATCTCCAAGAAAGAAAAAAACAAGCAAGCCAGACGTGACGATCCCTGTGAATGAGAAGCTTCAAGAGAGCAAAGTCACACCTGTCCCCAGACCGCCCGCTGTCCCAGCTCCTGAAAGTGTCCCTGTGATCCCACTGAGCGACAGTCCTCCTCCCTCACGCTGGAAACCAGGTCAGAAACCCTGGAAACCCTCCTACATCCACATTCAGGAAATTAAAGCTAAAGTAGCTCCCAGTAACATTTCCTCAACTGGGCAAGCAGTTGATACAGCAGCAGAAAAAGCTCAGACTTCAGCTACACCAAAGTCACTGCCAGGTGACTCTGAAGGTAACAAAGCACACAAACCTGCACAGCACTCACACAGTAACTCCTCCAGGAGCAGGTCCTACAGCCGTTCTTACAGTCGCTCACGGAGTAGAAGTTACAGTAGGTCCAGGTCCAGATCTACTCATCGGCACAAGAGCAGGTCATCGTCCTACAGCAGATCAGAGTCTGAACAGTCCCAGAAGACAAGCAGCAGAAAGAAGAAATCACTAGACAAGGAATGGAAGGAGTACTACAGTTCTCTGAAGAGAATAAAAAATTTAGATAAGTACATTTCACTGACCAGCAGTCAAGATGCTCACTCGGGATCAGAGAACAGGACAGACAGTGAGCGCAGTCCTGATATCAGTGGGTCTGTGGAGAAAATAAAAGACAAGGGCAGCTCACAAGATCTCGAGAGAAAACATTACAGTACGGTGCCAGTGGAGAACTTTAATAGCAGGTCTGAATGGGACAGCGACAGTGATAAGGTGAGCCAGAGCAATAGCGCTCTCCCATTGAAAATGCAGAAAAAGGTGGCTCAATATAGTGAATTTCTGGAGAAGAAGTTATCGTCTACTACTGGATGGAATTCGGAAAGTGACTCTGAAAATATAACAGCTAGGGCATTAGCCGTTTCTGAAAAGGAGGAAGGGGAGGCTAGTTCAGAATCCGATTATGAGGTTTCCAGAAAAACATCTGAGGGAGGGAATGCTCTGGCAGCTTCTGGTCAGTCAGAGGAAAGTCACGAGAAGACTGCAGAGCCAGAGAAGCACAAGAGCAAGAAGAAAGCTAAACGTAAGCATAAACATAAGAGGAGAGGTGAGAGTAAAGGCGGTTCCCATCACAGTAAGGACAAAACCAAGAAAACTAAGAGAAAACATCAGAAGCTGAAAGAGACTTTTCACTGGCAACCACCTTTAGAGTTTGGAGAGGAAGAAGAAGAGGATGAATCCAAAAGGGAGAGGCATAGTCCTAGAAGAGGAGCTAAAGAAAGTCCTGGTGTTCATAATATGAACGCAAAGGACCAAAATGTAAGTTGTAATCCTACTAAAGAAGGAGAAGAAAAGCGAACAAAAGAAGGTATCAACAAAAACACAGAGCACACTGAACCTCATCAAGAGTCCTCCAACAGGAACAGCGCCAGCAGTTCTCACTTGTCAAGTGTCCAAGAGCAAGAGCCGTTAGATGATATGGACATTTGCACTCCGGAGCATGATGTTGAAATTGTTGAACCTTCAGTCCCACGTGATTCTCATGACAGCACCCCTGAACGGACCCTAAAATCTTCCTCAAACTCTTCAGAAATGGAAAGCAATGACAACGCTTTACCTCATAGCAAAGAACAGTCTGCTGTTAGTTCCACGACAGCTGGTGGGCCGCAAGACAAAGCAACCGCTGGCAAACCTACTGCCAGTGTAATCAATTTAAAATGGAGGCCACTGAAAGGAACGTCAGCTGGACAGAATGTGAATGCACCCCCGGTCACTGTGAAAAATGTCCAAACCCAAGAGAGCCAGGCCCTCAACATGCAGGGAGTCCGAATGGAGATAAAAAGCAAAAGCCGCGTCCGACCGGGATCTCTGTTTGATGAGGTCCGTAAGACTGCGCGGCTCAACCAGAGGCCTCGAAACCAGGAGAGCTCCAGTGAAGAGAGATCCCCCTCTGTGGGAAAAGCAAAGGGAACGTCTCACACACGCTCTCCAAAGAAGTCTGTGTCTAGAAAGTCCCACTCTGTTTCCAGTCACCGCTCACGCTCCCGAGGGTGGTCCCACTCCTACAGCAGGTCCCGAAGTAGATCCCGCAGCTCCAGCTACTCCTCCAGGTACGAGAGATTAAAGCACTACAATGATTTGCAGACACTATCTTTAAATCTTAATAAATTGATAGATTTGAGCACATTGTAAGTTACAGCATCGTTCCTCCTTTAGGAGCCGTAGCAGGAGTTGGAGGAGACGTGGGAGAGGACGATCTCGCTCTCGCAGCAGCACATACCGAAGTTACAGGAGCCACAGGTACTCTGAAACGCTCACGGGGCAAATAAAAGATTTGATTGGGACGATCCTTTAGTTGTCATTTTATATTTCTATGTAGCTTCCTCAGCAAAATCTCAAAACACATCTTTGTTGCATTATGGTGCATTTATAAATGTGTGTGCAATGTTTCCGTTTTACAGTTACTAACCTGTGTTTTCTGTTGTTCCCATCAGCCGGACGTACAGCAGGAGTAAGTCCAGAAGCCGTTCGTATAATCGCCGGAGGAGATCCAGGTCTGTGAGAACACGAAGTCACATTTAGAAATGTAGAACTGTTTGTAGAAAAGGCAACTTGACAGACTCAAGCTTGGGCATAAACGGCACAGTATATTGAGAATAAAAAAACAAGTGCAATATAATTGTATCATATTGAGAATAGACTAGAAATCAGATGAATGTGTACATAAGGAGCCAGTTCATTTTAGCAGGCTGATACATTAAAGTTTAGCTTGCGGAACCCTGATATTTACTTTTAAGCTGTATTTGTAACTGTGTCAGAAATGGCTTTTAATGCTCTAGATGTCATCACTGAATTCAGAGTCATTCTGTTGCTATTCCCAAAATAATACCCGTGTTGTCATCTGGCTGGATGTTAATGCAGGTCAGACTCCTACGACAGCTATTCCAGTCGGAGTCGGAGTGCGAGCAGGAGACGAGGGCGCAGACACAGTGACAGCTACAGGAGCTCAGACCGCCGATCGCGGTAAGACTCTGAGCTCCCAGGTGAACTCTGACAGACACTAACAATGTGGCAGGACTCACTTCAACCTTTTCACCCTCTCAAATCTTTCTGTCCTGTGGCTGAGTGTTATTGTGGTTTTACACTGAGATGTACTCTTTAAGAAGTGTTGAAAGTCACATCTGTGCTTTTCCTTTCTTTCACTTCTGTGTTTTGGTTTCTTTAAGGTAAAACGTTTTACGTCCCTGCACTGCTTTTACTTTTTTTTTTTCTTCATGAAATGCCCTCAAAACGTCTGTGCATTGTCCTCACCTCTACACTGCCTCAAAGGTAAAACGTTTTTTTGTCTGCAGGTCGTACCGCTCGTCCAGTCGCAGCTCTTCAAGGCGCAGGAGCCACAGTCGTAGCAGTCGCTACAGCTGAGCTACACCTTAAAAAGCAGCCTGTTGGTTTACACCTGATGACAGGGATCAGAACCACCAAGTCTGGACACTGTCATATACTCAAAGATCAGCACCTAAAGCTCTAGGAGGAAGACTTATATCCAGTCTTATTGTCAGTTTCATACGGTTCTATATGTCCAGCCTCCACAAGCTGGCTTTAAGGTCACTGAGGAAATTCATGTAAATTAATAAACCGCTTTTCAAGCTGATACAAAGAACTTCTTTTTGGAGCTGTGACAACACCTGGCTTGAAATGTGCCGACACAGCTGCTCAAACAGAAACTTTGAAAGTGAATTATATGTTATACTTATTACAGATAATATGACAGATATCCTGTAAATAATTGAAATAGCTTTATATTCGTGGATCGTTTTTTTCTACTTCTTTTATACACTGAAATGTACAATTGTTACAGTATGAGAGTCTAACCAGCTTGTGTGTTGGTTACTGTGTTTGAGTTGAGGTTTCGCCTTAAGCTTTTGAAAGTGTTCCTGAAGTCATCACTGAATGGAACAATTTGTTTTTGTAACTGTTTTTTTTTTTTTCATTACTTTTTATCACTGTACCATGAATGTTAAAACTGAACTCAAAGTATGGAACAGCAGATTTAGATTTATTGTGTTCTGAACGTTTACATTTAATAAATGAACTCTAGTCTCTCTCTCTTTTCTTTTTTTTTCCCCTCCTCGGGACCTCTGAATTATTAGTTCCTCAACAATGGCGCCATCTACCTTCAGTTTAAAACTGCAGCGCGTATGCTTGGTAGACCGTAAGCCCCACATGAAGTCTGAACTCTGGCAGATTTAACCGTATGCTGTCAAACACAGATGATACTGATTCGAGTTTTTTTCATTACAAGTAGCAAGATGACACCAATAATTTATTACTTATTAAGAACTGTCCATTAACTACATATATACTCACCAGCCACTATTAGGTAGTACCCTCTGTTGCCTTTAGACCTGCCTTAATTCTGCATGTCACAAATTCAACAAAGTGCTGGAAACATTCCTCAGATTTTGGTCCATATTGACATGAAAGCATCACACAGATGTTGCAGATTTGTTTACTGCACATCTACAATGCAAATGTTTGCAAAAGATCTTTTCATGTTTATGATAACTTCTGACTCAACCACCCGATCGTTGCAGCAGAAATCAAGACATTCCTGTTCTTAGATGACAGGAGTGGATCATGGTGTGATGATCTGCTGCTGCAGCCCATCGTTTTCAAAGTTCAATGTGTTCTGCATTCCTCGGTTGTAACAAGTGATTACTTGAGTTATTGTTGCCTCCCCATCAACTCGAAGCAATCTGGCTGTTCCCCGCTGACCTCTGGCATCAGTAAGGTATTTTCACCCGTGGAACTGGATATTTCCTCTTTTTTGGACCATTCTCTGTAAATCCAGTTTTACACCAAATTACATCTTGCAATAAAACGCTTGCACTGTTTTCACTGGGGAGCTACAATGATGAGAAAAGTTTTTTTATGTTACGTTACAGAAAAGCTTAAGACATCTCTCAGATCAAAAGTTGGTAAAGGGCAAAATGAAGACAATATATAAAACTACATCTCTTGTATTTGTATATTTTGAAAGCCCTCTTTATAGAAACTCTGTCAATCCTTCATGTTTCTTGGCTGATGCTTGGCAACGTGAAGCTTCTGCTCCATCCACAGATTTTCTATAGGACTGAGGTCTGGAGACTCCATGACCTTAATGTGCTTCTTCTTTAGCCACTCCTTTATTGCCTTGGTGGTATGTTTTGGGTCATTTTTATGCTGGAAGACCCATCCACGACCCATCTTCTGTGTTCTGGCTGAGGGAAGGAGGTTCTTGTTCAAGACTTTATGGTACATGGCCCCGTCCATTGGCCCCTCAATGGCTGGAATGGAGCAGGTGTGCTTTATACACATAATGAGCTGCGATCAGAAGGATTGATTGGTTGATTGATTGATTGTAATCTTTGTGCCACAATGGCACACAGCCAATCTGTGGGTTCTGGGATCAAATACTTATTTCACACAATTTATAACTTTTATGTAATGTGCTTTTCTGGATTTTTGGTTGATATTCTGTCTCCCACCATTAAAATTAAACTACCCTAAACTTAGATATTGCTCATTTCTTAGTGAGCAAACTTAGAAATTCAGCAGGGGATTAAATAATTACTCCCCCCACTGTAGATTATTGGGTTCCTCTGTGTATGAAAGATAGGCGTTTTCCCAAAGTGTGGCTCCACTAAGTGTTTCAAGCCCATTCTTGGGCCCCATATAGGTATTTCTATTCAACATTTTGCGCATCATAACCATATTTCTGTCCTAATGAAAAGAACCTTGACACAAAAAAGTTATATGGCGCTCATAAATGGCGCTAATTTGCAGCGAAAGGGGGTGGGGGGGGGAGTGGCATATATCGTGTAAATGAAGTTACAGTGACTTCTGTAATATGGGAAATGAGTGAACTCACTGACCTCCGCATCTGTCTGCCCGCCTGACGTCACACTGTTGCAGGAGCGCACAGTGAGAGGAGGCGCACCCGGGGTTTGCGCCATATCCCTGCGTATGTCTTCCTCCTCCTCACTTTAAAACCTTCGCATGCAGTACAAAAGAGAAGGAAAAATGCGCCCGTCTCGCAACTCCGGCGTTAAACAGTACCGTGTCCCTTTAAAAACGTCTGACAAAAAAGCCCATATGATCCCCGAGCTCCAATCACCAATTCCTTCTGCAAAAGCAGCCTCTGCATTTTTGTCTGTCTGAATGCTACAGCAGCACGGGGGGAAAAAGATTGAGGATAAGGCAAAAACTGAAGAAATGTGACAATCCAACGGTCATTTTCATGGCGAAGGGAAAACTGGTGCGAAAGGAGTTATTCTGGGACTCCTTTGAGCCTCGAAACGCTGGATCAAAATGGTAGGCTACAGAGCAGCGCTGCATTTTTGTTTATTTTTTTTTTCTCCCCTGTCCCTTCTTGATCTCTTGCAAATTTGAGCTACTTAGCAGGCCGATCAAACTTGCCACACTTGTGCCTCATCGCGATCCCCTGCAGCTGGTTGTCACACGCGTGTTTTGTGCTTCGTATCATTTGCGGTGAAGTTTGTAACTTGCCGACATGGCACAAGTTGGGAAATTGAAGCAGCCGCGAAAGAATGCAATGGCTACAATAGCTACATTGATGCGGAGAAGGAGTTAAATTCCTTCATATCGGACGCTTCTGCAAAACACTCAGGTCGTGACTGGTGCGAGTGAAAGTGCCACCTTTTTTTTTTGTTTTCCCTCCTCCGAGCCAGCCAGCCAGCCAGACGGCCGGTGCAGGACAAGTTAACGAAGCTTTCACGGATACACTAGAGAGGATCAGCTCGGTGGTAGTTCAGCTGAGGAGAGATGCCACTCTTCTTGTCTTTATAACTTTACTTGATTGCAGCTGGTACTCAAAGTAGAGGTGAAATGATGCTGGAGATGGAAAACATCAGGTCTGACTGAAGCTGCCTGGGGAAATAAATAAAAATGCCAACAAAGTCCAGTTGAAGCAGAAAATTTGTAACATTTTATTGGATGGTGTCTAGTTTTCCAGTCTGGTGTATGAGGTCAGTTGCTTTAGGGAAACGTCTGATTCTTTTTTCCTTTTTTTTCCTGACTAATTTCCCTTGTCACCGTGGATAAGTTGTGTTTTCCAGCAAGAATCCACGATGTTTTTATTCCTCCCCTCATTGGCAGATAGGAGGGTGATTGTGACGGAGAGGCTGAGTTCTGGGAATAGAGGCCGACAGTAGAGGCAGACAGCCCGCTCTGTCTCCAGGGTCATTTTAGGATGCCTCATTAGGAAAGCATGTGGAGCTTGATGCAGCGGTAGAGTAATCCCAGTACGCGTTCACATCTGGAGGCTTGGGTTAATATCTGGGTCAGGTCAGCGGGGTTAGCCCTGGTGCTCGCTGGGTGGCTTCTGGTGGGAGCAAAGAGGGTGAGGAAGGTCTGAGTATTGCTGTATTTATCCTCTGCTTATTTATTTTCTTTCTTTTCTTTAATTTCTTTAAGTTTTCTTTGCAAGTGCAGGAGAACAAACTGAGATAAAATGCAGTGTGCATGCCAAATCCAATGCAACTGTTTTGGTGCCCCAGATAATTTCAGAAATTAGATTGTTGATATCAGTTTTGGTTTCAACCTATGGCTTCATGTTATAGTAAATGAATGGCTGGATTAAGCAAAGGGCTTAGCGGTAAAGAAAACAGAGGCCCACGGTGTCATGAGGTCCCTGGACCAGAGCCTCACTGTGCAATTGACTGCTAACATTGTTAGAAAGGCAGTCAAATGAGCACAAATAGACATAAACTCAGTGAAATGAATGCAAATTGACACCAAAAAAATACAACTATGCAAAAAGAAAAGTAAAAATAGACAAAGCCACTAAGACATTGGCTCAAGAATGACCACAAAAGACACAAAACAATCTACAAGGAGATGCAAAATTAGTACAGAGACATACAGTAATTAAAAAGAACGAAAGTGACCACAAAGAGACCTGAAAAACTAAAATTAGATGCAAAACATATGCAGAGGAAAAGCTTGCAATAAAAAAAAAAACAGACCACAAAGGGACATAAAACGCCCAAAAATATACACAATGCAAACACGGAGGGACGCAAGAGGCGCAAAGCTGCCACAAAGTGCTCTTTAACTTGTGCGGTGGTTAGTACTGCCACCTCACAGCAAGAGGGTCCTGGGTTCAATCCTGCTAGTTTGGCTGCAGTGTTTCTGAGTGGACTTTGCATGTTCTTGCTGTGCTTGTGCTGAGTTTTGCTTCATTTTCTCCCACAATTCAAAGACATGCACGTTAGATTAGCTGCTGATTGTAAATTTGTGTGGCTGCGTATCCGGGGTGCATCCTTGCTGTCGCCCCATCTCAGCTGAGTTAGACTTCAGTCCAACCCCGACAGGTATACTGTTGAAAATTGATGGCTAGAGTCTTTTTCACCATATAACAGGCACTTTGGGGGCACTTTTTCATGGAGACTTGGCTTATAATCGATCCATTCTCATATTCAAATGAAAAGACTGAATTTTGTTTTCTCCCCTTTTGGCAGGTTGTGAAAATATAAGTTTCGCGCACACTAAACACACCAACACTGTACATTTCTCCAGTTCAGCCCCAGTCAGCATTGTGAGGTCCTAAGTAGCTCCTTCTCTATCCTCTCAGGGTGCTGTGAATTTTTACGTAACTGCCTATTCAGGGCATTCCTGCCCACCCTTGACTTTGAGGCTTCACTGTCTCTGGGTGCTGAGTGAGAAAGCTGTCTTTAGTCTTTGTGACAAGTGCAGCCATTCCCCGAGACCCAGCAACAAACTCCTGCAGACTTCTCTGGCCTCTGGCAGGAGGCCGCTCTCTTGGAAACTCGCAGCGTGCTGTAGGTGCTGCTAATTTATGCCCCTGAGATTAAGAACAGTGGACAAGGCTGCGCAGACAGCAAGGTCAAACTCACTGGGCTTATGTAAGGTTTCCTTTGTTCTTGTTGGTTCAAATGGCACCAGCTTGCTTGAAGTACACTCAGGTTGTTGTGTTTTTTTTACTCTTCAAATAAAACTGTGGATTTATTCATTCTAAGCAGTGCCACCCAGTATTATTGTCTTTGTATCCAGGGGAGAAAAAAAAGCTACTCTAATTTAACACTGTGGCATTTAAAAAAAAAGACATTGAACTCCATTATCAAAGAAGCCAGACAGCTTTTTATTTTCCTAATGCTCGATATGAGGATTTCTATTAGCCTTTCATTGTCAGGCATTTAAAGATATTAAGAGAGTTTAAAACGGAGTGGGCATCTAAAGTGTTCTTATAGCTTTTAGCTAAATTTGGGCCAGCGAGAGAGACTTAGGAAAAGCTTTAGAGCGGATGAGTTTTTGTGCTGTTTTCAGAGACTTGCCAAGCGGAAAAGAAGGGATCCTTGATCTGGCAGTCATAAAAATTTGACATCGACATAGATTAATGTCTGGTTTTCAAACAGGAATGACATTATTATCCATCTTAGCTGCTTATCTGTATTAAGAGTTGTATAAATAATGAAAATAAGAATGCACACTGTTGGGACGAAAAAAGTAATTAAATTAAAACTTTGTGGCTTCATAGACTAATATTGGAGATTAATTCATTTATTCAGGTTTGAGCCTTAAAGGAATAATTTGATGCGTTTGCCCTCTGAACAAAGATAGATGACAACCTTGAACCCTGGTTTAAGTATGAGCCGGGAGATGGTGAGTTTAGCCCAGAGCAAAACTGTAAACTGGGGAAACTGGGCCATCATGGAGTCGTCCACTTGTTCCCACTGGTGATCTTCAGAGACGAGAAGAACGTGGGGTCCCGCAACCAATCTCACCGTCGCGAAGTCGGTCTGAAATCACGTTAAGAGAATGGATGGATTACGTGTGGCAAGAAAACCTGTGCTTCTTCTTTTCTACGTACGATGCTTAATGAATTTATTAGACCACCTGTCATAAAAACGAGAAAACAAATATTTTAGAAATCTGTCAAAAACTTGTTTAAAACTTTTTTTTTTTCCAGCAAACAACAAACTGAATTCACGTTTTTATACCCAAATTTGAGCCGGCATGCTGGACAGAAATGAATCAAGCATACAGTCCAACCACTAAAACTGATTTTTCTGTTCAGGAATGCAAGAAAATTGCTATAATTTAGCATCTTTATCAAAAAATAATGATGCTTTACTACTATTTATTTTTGCAAAACTGTAAATTTGAAAATTAGCATTAGAAATATTTTGATTAATGAGCTTGTGCATACTGGTAGATTAACCATTAAAGAAAGATTTTGGTAATTATCACTACTGTTAATTTAGGGCAGCTGTGGCATAAACCTTACACTGGGTGGTGGTCTAATAAATTTGCTGAGTGGAAATTTATTTTGGAAAGAATCCTCACTGTGAGTCCTTAAAGGGTTAGTTATAATTCGGGGCTCCTGTCTATAAAACGGGCCACGATAAAGCAGCGGTCTGCTGAGGTGCAGATGTTGTCACGTCTGGGCAGGGTCAGGCTTTCTGTGGCATGTTGCTTTCAGTTTTTCTGATCCACGGGTGCAAAAAGCATTTTAACTTGGGCCAAATGTAAATGTTATGATTTCAAGTGTGCCGAACCAGTAAAACCCATGCATTAAAAAAACCAAACAAAAACAGTGCATATTCTCACCCGTGTGTGCTGTATCGTGAACAGCGGTGCATTTTATTGAAAGGTTTTCAGTCATGAATGACTTCATGGCATTTTTCACATCCAGTGGGGCAGATTGGACCCCTTTGCGGGCCATTTCTGTCCCCCACACCACATGTTTGACACCCCTTTGCCAAACTAACTACATGCTAGCTGCAGCTTTATTCAGAAACAAACACAAGTTTATCAATTTTCATGTCTCTTCATCACAAAGCAAATATGCATAGTTCAAAAAAATGCGATAACTATTCCTTTAAGATTGCATTCATTATTTCCCTGCTGTCCACTTCTTGGTTGCAGCTATAGAAAGCTGATGCTCCTACTCTACCCCCCCCCACCCCCTTTTTTTTCCTCTGTCCTCTCTGACCTTCTCATCAAACACATCAACTCCCTATGTGAACGCACACACACAAACGCATGCCTGCACGCGCATATTGCCACAGCAGAGAGATTCCTGTGATAAGGAGCTCTTTAGAGGCTTGTGTTTGCCTCCTCTCTTTTTGTGTCATGCTATGAAAGGGATAATGAAGATATCACAGTTTCAGCCTGTGTAATAACCCTCGGGTATGTCTGCACCTGCTCTCTGCTGCACATCAGAGCTATCTGTTGTCTCTAATAGATCACTTCAAAGGTGCATTTTTCACCCAGTGTATCATTTACGTGGACAAATTTAAATTCAGTCCCTTGAGACTTGATTTTTGTTTGACTTGATACTCTGATTTGCTTTTTTTATAAATAGAAATATATGTTTGTGCAACCCTCCACCCTTTTTTTTTTGTGTGTGACAGGTATATGGTGTCACATCCCCGTGTGTACCGATGAGTGCATGCACAGCAGGCGGGTGTGTGCACCCCGTGTTGTACACATGCGTGCGCGACGCTGGCTTGGGAACAGTGTGTTATGACTCCAGCAGAGCAGTGGTGTGTGAAGCATTGTAACGTGTGTGCGAGGAGGAGATGCCAGCACCACAGGCCCCTCTCTTGGCCAGGGTTCCTGACTCAGCGCTTCCTCTCCCAGCTCATTGGCCCAGACACAAACTTCCTGGCAGAGCTTCAGTGCGGACGCTCTAACCTCATCACCCGCACCTCCCCTTTAGCCAGCTCCTTTGATTATCCAACCGCTCGTCATCTCAATTCCAAGCAACCGGCGGTTGATGTCTTCTTTCAGCGTCGCTTCTGATTGGGTGACGCACATTCACGCGCTCTGTCCTCAGCCTCCCTAAACTGATAAAACTCACTGTCGTCCAGTTTGTTCAAAGGACAAGCTGCTAAAAGGACTTTGCAAATCATGCGGCTGAGGCAATCCCGCTCATGCTGTCAAATTTTAATGTAGTGTACGTCGCCAAGATGCTGCTCATGCTGTGTTCTCATCCTTATTTTTGTTTGTGCTCCCCAATTTCATGCTCGGGTAAACGCATATCAGTTGTAGATTGGCTTGTCACCTGTGGTTGCATTAACATATAGATGGAAATGTATTTAAATCCAATCGAGGAAGCTGGTGGAGATCCACCAGGGTAACGCTGGGGCAAGTCCAAACTGCTAGATTAGGATTTGGGGGGAGGGAGGGGGGGGCACAGTGTGGAAGGGAGATTGGGTGTCTAGGATTAGAGCAGCACTAATGCTGATAATATTGTCTTTATTAATTGCAGCCAGCAGTGGATGCTGTGGTTAAGGAAGTTAAATGTGTTAATAGGCTAAAGGGAATAAAATAATTAGCTAAAGTGGTGGAAAGAGAAACTTAATAACCAGCAGCAAATTGTAAAGTAATTTGGAATCTACCTCATTCTATATCTGAAATTGTCTCACTGTACATTTTACCTGAAATCTCATTTAGCTTTCAGGTGTTAAGGCAGTTCAGGTTGTTGATGAAAGTCATATAGAGTTCATTGACTTTCTTCTTTGGATTTGCAGGACCAGAGCTCCAGCTAACCATGATTCAAGTTATTGAGCTTTGCACAGAGAAGATCTATTTTCCTGCTTCATTTTGACGCAAAGACGTTGACATTTTGACACTCGTTAGAGAAGTGCTGACAAATGCAATATCCTAAAACAGGTAATGTGAAAAATATATTTTCTGTCTTTAGTGACAAGTAAGTAAACCTCTGGATCATCCATCCATCGCCTACCACTTAACTGGTGCCTGGTTGCAGGATCAGCAGCCTACGCAGAGAAGCCTAGACCTTCCTCTCCCCACCCACCTCCTCCAGCTCATCCGGGGGAACACCGAGGCGTTCCCAGGCCGGCCGAGCGATATAATCTCTAGCGTGTCCTGGGTCTAGGTCATGCATGGAACACCTCACCCAGAAGGCATTCTAGTCAGATGCCCGAACCACCTCAACTGGCTCCTTATTGATGTGGGCCCACCACCTGCAGGAGGTGACATAGGGGTTGGGTGCAGTGTGCATTGGGTTGCGGTCAAGGGCGGAGGCCCTGGCGGTCCAATCCCGGGATGAGTATTCTAATAACCTCAAATTGTTGCAGGAGCTGCAAATGAGACCTACCACACAGTTCAGGAGAATATTGAGTCATTCATCTGCCTCACCTCAGACATATTATTTGGATGTCTCTTGAGGTCATTCCACAGCATCTCTATTGGGTTAAAATCTTAGCTCTGATTGGGCCTGTCCAAAAGGCAGATTTTTCATTTGGTACATTAGCTTGGATGCATCATCCATCTTCTACTGCGCTTCATTGGGCAGACAGCCACTCTGATATAGTTATGCAAGATACCTTCATAGACTTGGATGCTCCCTCCATCGCAGTTCACTTTGGGACTGTGTTCGCGTTTGTAATTAAGCTGTATATAGTGCTTCTTCACAAGCAGTTCATTTCATCAGCCCTCAAAACATTTTCTCAGGAAAGCTGCAGCTTTCTCTGTGGTGTCCTGCCACGGACAGCATGCCTCTTTTTACATGATATATTTACAAACAGTGTTAACTACCTCCAGCGGTTCATTTAAGTCTTTAGCTGCTTCACCAGTCTTCTAATTCACTTCATTGAGCAATCTGAAATATGTGTCTGTCATCTCAGCTGGGTACTCGCTCTTAGGGAAGCTCACCCCAGTACTAAATTGACCCGATATGTAGACACTTGGCTGTGGTTCTCTCAATAGCTAAACTGTTACTGTGTAACCTTTATGGGCTTTTATGCAAATGAGCCGTTTCTGATTGGAACTCTTGAGATTTCTTAGTTGACATTCACAGGTGTTTCTTATGACTGCTGTACCTCACATCCCCACTATTGTTTTCCAAGTGAAAACAGATGATTGTAACTTTATGCAGATCTGAACAAATTTGAAAAGGAATTATATCTCATTGGTGTTAATTACAGCAGATTTACTCACATTTTCTTGCCATTGCAAAGTGTGGCGATTAATGACAATGTCCAGAAGTCAGAATATGCTGACTGAGCAGAGTACTCCAGAAACTGCATACTGATCAATTTTTGCACCATGCAGTTACCTTGAAATACCAACCGTCAATGCCAGTACAGGGATGCCTTGCATACCAAGGCAGAACCAACATCAACAACATCTGTGACTGTCCTTATTAACCATAGTAGAAATGGGCATTTCAATTAGAAATATTATTGGATATTCACCGTCAAGTATTCAATAATTCTCCTGAGATCCTACACCCCTGCTTCACCTGCTCTCAACTTATGCTATTGCCAGTCTGGTCTGGACAGATGTGGGCAGAGTGGCACTACCCTCACCCTCCATGTTGAAGTCACAGGGCTTAACGTCTCTTCTGGTGCACTGTAAGTAATGTTAGATAGCTGGGTCTCTCTGTAGGCTATTGCTACATGGCAAAGATTCGAAGCTTTGATCTTAGCAGAAAAAAACTTTACAAGTTATGCATCATGCACATCCATCATTCCTTAAATCTCCGAGAGCGATCTCTTCAGCAGTGGAAAGCTACTCCGGTGCTTCTCTTGCTTTCCCATGGATTTTGTCATTTCTTTTCTTTGCAGCCCAGTGTGGTTTCTTTCTAAGAGCTGACGCTGGTGGTGAAGAGGGTTGTTCTCCAGTTTCCTGTTCCATTCACACAAATACCTGTCCTTCCTCATTAGTATTGTTTCTTCCTTTGCCTCTCCACGGGCACTTTGTCTTCTGGTCATGTTAGACTTGGGGCAGGCTGGATGCTACGTTGACTTGCTACACCATCCTGTGTTACAATAGAGCACGTTAAAGTTGATATCTCAGTGCCCAACTACCAATCTTTTCTTAGGTTTTACCTTTACTGTAGTTTCAGTGCACAGGTGTTTCAGAAAGCAAGAATAATAATTTTAAAAAAAAATTGTCACTGGATGCAAATGGGGATTTCAGAGTTTTCTCTTTTTCACTTATTGTATAAACTTTTCCCATTTTTATTAAGAAAATTAAATGTGTCTGAATTAAAACTCCAAAAATATCTCAAGTAGTATGTTGTCACAGAGATTAAATGATTTTTGTTTGATATTGCATACCACAAGTAGTGTTGCATATTCAGACCGCACAGCTGTTTGATTTATTATGGTTGATTTTTTTTTTTTTTCCCCTCCCCAATCTGCCTTACATGCACCACTAGTTTTCTGGATTATATATATAATCCCTTGGTCTACTATCACAAGGTGTAACTGTCAGCCTTAATACCATTATTATCCGATAAACAGACCTGCCCAGCGAGTATTAAACTCCACTTTAATGTGGCTGTGCATGTGACCATGCCGTATGTGTGACCTTAGCAACGAGTGTGCTGCCACCCGCTGCTGTGCCTGCCCCTTTAGTCATTGAACACTGATTTTTATTTGCATTTTTTGTCATAGTACTGTAATGATTTCCGCAGGGCTTGTTAAAAGCGAGACCTTGTCGCTTGCACTATTATCAGTCTGGACCATTTTTGTGCAAGAGCAACACAGTTGATAAATGGATAACGTGAGTCCAGTTACAGTCAGAGCCTCGTCTTTATTTCTGTCTATCAGCAGTGTTGTCACCTGTGCCATATTTCTTTACTTCCTGTTTACTGAGGTGGGAGCAAATGCACGCGTACGATGAAGGTATGCACGCACAGGGTTGCAGGCTCGCGGTCGGATGTGCTCGTGCATCCGCTACTGTATATTCTTCTATCTCAAGGTCAGTGGCGGGTCGCTGTGCTGATTGGATTTAGAGAGGAGAGGAGGGAGTGCAGACTGCAGACAGACGTGATATCTTCTGCTCGACACAAGGATGGATTACAGGGCAGCAGACTCTCGGCACAGACATGTAAAAGGCCCAAACCGCTCCTATATAAGAGCCATTATGACAGAGACTGAAAGTCATTTTGTGCGTTTTTGTGATTCATTGGTGGTTCGCGGGTACTTTGATCGCTAATCATTTTAATTATTTTGACTTCCCATATGGTTATTTTGTATCAGTGTAGTTATTTTGTGTTCCTGTGTGGTTGTTTGAAATGTACTTGTTTAAATTTTTTTTTTTTTTTGCAGTTTTATGCACTGTAAGCTTCACAACTTCAGATCTTGGGGCCCTAAAGGTGGACCATGCTTCGAGATCTGAAAAGAAAAATCCAATACTAAAGTGTCTTAAACCTGAACTCTTTCTAATGGTCAGCAGGGGGCGACTTCTGTTGTTTCAAAAATAAGTGTGATTGTATAGGAAAATGGCTTTTAGCTGACTTAGTCCGTGCATCTCACGGTGATATTGGCTCTCTTGCTTGTTTAAAGTCTTATTGAACACAATGTGGAGTTTATTTTGTAAATTATGGTTCCCAGTGGCAATCAGAAGACATTAAAGCCAGGTTTGTTTTAGGGTGGGCCAGCTTGTGATTGAATAGTCGCAACCATATAAGCGAGGAGTGTCTCTTGGTTTTGCTTAGTTCCACCCCTCGCTTAATGTGGTTTATTAAAGGTAAGATGGAAACACTGAAAACTCTCAGCTTGAAAACAGGAACTCCTAAACCAATGGGTGAGGTCACAGTGGTTACTTCCATCTTTTACATACAGTCTATGTTGGTAGACCTATTCAATAATCTATTCATGATGAGACACAAACAGTGCAAGCAGGGAGACATTTTTGCAAGCTACTTTTCATCCATACTTTCCATGTATCCCAGAGTAGATTTCATTAGAGGATTACGGCCTGCCAGGATATCCACCCAGAGACTCAGAATTCACATCTCTGGATCAGCATCTCTGGGACTAAACCTGTCGTTTGGCGTCAGCAGCAGGGGCCGGTCTGGTGAGCACACAGAGGACACAGTGTCAGTCATTACCCTGATGACTTTTTAATGGCTGTCTGATTGGACTCCACCAGAAATGACATGCCCTTGTCCCGTTGTGTTTGGTTTTGTTTATGTGTGCGCTGATCATTTTCCCGCCACGCGCAAGCACTCTGACGTTACCGTGAGACCAAACTTGCTGCTGAAACTGGGTGATCTGTCTGTGGAGAGTTTGTAATCAGGCCTGTCATGCTCCCAACTGATGATGACTCAGGGATATGTGTGTAGGGGTGGGCACTGCTCTCCTGCCATTTCCATGCCAGTGAGTGAGATGTGGCCTGACACAGTGCCCACTCTTCTTCCTCTGGGTGTCAGTCACGTCGAGTCGTGCGCTGGACCCCTCAGCAGGAAGCCACACTGTGAAGAGGGCTGCTGAGTGTGCTTTTTAGTGTAGGTTGATGTGCTCTGTGGGTGGAAGGGGCATGTCAGACCCCACAGCCGTCTACCATCCTAGTGGGTGACAAAGGTGCTGGGGAATGAGCTCATGGGATTGCTGTCGTCATGCGTGTGGATGGCTGGGAGAGCTCCTCCCTGATGCTCATATCCAAGTGGAGAGACTTCACATATGGAGAGTTTAGCATGCAGGTATTTGTAGATTCCTTTAATAAACCTTTCGTGAGATTTGTAGTGGAGTCCTGCTGAGATTAGAGGTACAGATATACTGTAAATTATTACTGGCAACAGCTTTGGGATGTGATAAATTATATCTGTTATTTGAATTAGGGCTGCATTGAATCTTAAATGTTCTCAGGGTTCATAAAATGTCTAAAGCAATCACATTTCACGTTTTATTTGTTTTTGTTTTTTAGGTCAACGTAAAGTCTAAAACTTGTTTTTAGTAACCAGGATCCCATTATCCCACCCATGTGGCTGTAGTTCAGGAGGTAGAGCAGGTCATCTACTAATTAAAAGGTTGGTGGTTCGATCCCTGGCTTCTCCAGTCTGCATTCCAAAGTATCCTTAGGCAAGATACCAAACCCCAAGTTGCTCTCTGATGCTTTCATTGGCATGTGAATGTATGTGAATGCTATAAAAGAAAGCACTTAGGCTTTCTATCTAGCATTTAGCCTGCTTAGGCTATGTATGTGGCTAGAAACCGGACACATACATAGTACGCCAAAGGCTGAGGAGAAGAAAGCGCGTAGGTGTCCGTGTGCCATGGAGGCAAACTTCAATCCGTGTCTGTGCCTTCAGACTCTAGATATGAAGGATCATACCTATGATCACCAAAGAAGCGAAAACATAAAGAATTAAGTCAGGGCTCCAGCACACAAAAATGTCCATAAACATGTTTTAATTTATTCCCGATATTGTTGAAGTTATTTATTGTTAGCAGATTAGACATGTGACCCTCCCATCTCCAGACAGCTTACAACGAGCCGGCTAAAGAACAACAACAGCTGGCTATAAGCTAACATTATGCCAGCTAATGTTAGGCTCGAGTGTCCTAAAAATCACACTTTCCCTCTGATAAACAGTTTTATTATATTCTCACATCATATGAGAGTTTATTGTCTAACAGTGTTACATCCACTTCAAAGAAAGTATCACTAACGCCAGCCGACAGCAGCAAAAACCAGAAGTTAAATCAGCGGCGCTTACCGACAGAAAAGTTCAGGATGTCCTCAACAAGTCACCTCGGTATCGCCGTCATCGGACAGAAGCGAGCGTCACTAACTCATCGCCCTGTATTGGACTCCTTTCACAAAGTGAAAATAACTGATGTTATTTGTCCTACAGCAGCCACCGTAGCTAGGATTATGTACTTGAATTGGTAGGGGTAAGAAGACAGAAGTCAGTTGACTACAATCTGCAAACTACTGACGGCTGTTGGTGAGAAATTGGGCAAGAACATTGTGATCCAGCATCTGCAGTATATGAGATGAGGTAGTATCATCTCATTTAAGATGCTGGAACATTAAATGTTTTTTCTGCTTTAAAATGTCTTAAAAGCGTTAATCAGTTCTTATTTATTTTGCTGGTCAATTTTCTGTTGATCTTTTTTTTTTTCCAATTAAAGTTTGAAACAATGACAAAAGAAGTAATGACCACCAGCAATTTTTTTTTTTTTTTTGACAACAGCAGTATTTCCATTGAAAGTAAATATTCAATAATATGCTTTATTAATACATTCATCAGCCACTTCAGCTCCTTGTTAACACAAACATCTAATCTGCCACTCACATGGCAGCAGCTCAATGCATTTAGGCATGCAGACATGGTCGAGACGACCTGCTGAAGTTTAAACCGAGCATCAGAATGAGGCGGAAAGGGGATTTAAGTGACTTTGAACATGGCATGGTTGCTGGTGCCACACAGGCTGGTCTGAGTAGTTCAGAAATCTGGGATTTTCCCACGCAATTATCTCTAGGGTTTACAGAGAATGACCTAAAAAAGAGAAAATATCCAGTGAGCAGCAGTTAACTGTTCTTTAATGCATAGGAAAGGATGGCGACAGTAACTCAAATAACCACTTGTTACAGCCAAGGTATGCACGTCGAACCTTGAAGCTGATTTTTTTTTTACACCCGAGGAAGACCACACTGGGTGCCCCTCCTGTCGGCTAAGAACAAAAATTAGAATTTGCAGGGGCTCACCGAAATTGGTGATTGACCCAAACCAGTACTGGCAAGGTGTGTGCGGTGAGTATATATTGAATTATGCATAATTTTCCGAGGCTACCCTTACACGTGTATGACTAATGTCAGCCTACGCACTCAGACATGGTGGTGATTTATCCACAATTAAAGTATTTTAGTTGATTAGTTAAGCAGATATTCAATAAGATAATATCTAGTGATAAACAGCAGTGGTAATTTTGCTCTTATCGCCCAGCTCTAGTCAAACTAGTCCCTTTTGAAAAGCTGAAGAAGCTGATGTAAGAGGACACTGAGTTCAGTCTGAGCAGTCTGTGGGCAGACAGAGAGAAAGCTTTAACCCCCTGCAGTGTTTTCCCCCTGGGACTCCCTCCTGCCTGAATACAACCTGCCCTCCCTCGCACTATTGATGCATCCATGACTCGGTGCTGTGCTCTGACATTGGCCCCTGCTAATGGCTCACCGGTCAGCAAGCAAACAAGACAGCCGGGGTGGTTGTTGTTTGCCTCTCTGCTCATAAGTCAAGGTGTGTGCAAAACAGTGACTGAATTATGTAGATTTGTGGAGCATAACACATGGCCTGCTTTTTTTTAAACACAAGAGAAAATGTTAAAAAGGTTGAACAACGCTGAGCTTTACTCGGGACCCTGATTAAGATATGCGTGTGCTCCCCCCGCTAGTGGCCTCACAATCATTTTTACAGATAAGCATCATCTGCGTCGCCTGAACAGACAGGGGAACTTTTAAAATGGCAGCTCTGCAGAGGTCATGGAACAGCCACAGCCTGTAGTCAGACTGCACAGTGATGGAGACTTTATAGAGTACTAAATCCACCCAGACTATCCATGAAAAGGTGTGGGAGAGAAGGGGCATTCTCACCAGTGAAAGTCAGATTAAAAAGAGGGGTTTCATACTGACTGGCTCGGGTCCAGCTGTCGAGGCTCTGCCAAGAGCGTACCATCGGCCCCGACATGGCTGAGCTGGGTGAGGATTCAATGCTTTTTTTTTTTCTTTCTTTCTTTCTTTCTTTCTTTCTTTTTTAAATCACTTTGACTGACGCATCAACCGTGGGCTTGGCTTGCACCTCAGAGTCTGACCTCCGTATGAAGGTAACTGAAGCGACACCAATTCCACGACGGTAATTGTTTATTACTGCCGTGAAAGATGCAGGCACCTCTATGACCCTGTGCATATTTCATCGCCTCATCCAAATGAGATTAATGATAAAGGAGCACACATACTGACACATACTCGAATGAACTATTTTTTTTCTTTAATACAGCAGCCCGTTATGGCAGTTAAACAGTAGCTGGCTTTGTATTGGTGTGAGCCGTTTCCTCTCAGAGTTTGTGTTAACTTATCAAGTAATGCTATCAACTAGCACAGACCGATATCTACTAATTAGTAACTGAAGAAAAATATTAGAATTTCACTCATCTACACTGGGCCCACAGGACTTCACAGCAAGCATTACTTGACATTATTTATCCGATATTTGCATTCGAAATGTTTCAAAAAAACATCACAATCGTTGTCGAGAGGTCTGTTTGAGTGACTTAAATGGCTGCAACATGTAAAAGACTCTGTTGACTCACTTTTGCAGCCGGCTTCAAGTGGCCACTAGATGAACCGCAGTTTTTGGAACTTCTGTGTCGTCATCGTTTTCCCACCCTGGAGGCTGCTGCTCGGTCTGAAGTCGTGGACAGGCCAAATAACTGTTTCAGCCATTTAAATTATGTAAAGGGCATATCAGTGTCCCACGGCAAAATAAATACCTTAGTGTTTGTATGGGACTAAAATGCATCAGTCTTGAGAGTGGCCTTGCAAAAAAAAAAAAAAAAAAAAGACCTGACAAGACCACGTAAAGGCCTCTGCAGTGCAAACGCGTCCTCTCAGGTTGTTGTGTTTGTCAGAAGATGAAATGATCTGCATGTAAAGGGTGCACAGGGCTTTGATTGAAGCCTGTTTAAATGACGCCTCGTGTTGGGTGCGTCAGTAAATCCCCCCGGCGGTGTGTTTGTCGCAGGTCAGGCCACATATGAATAATGTATTTGGAGACATCTGACTGAGAGGCTGGTTAAAGGTGGTGCTCTCTCTAATGACAGCAAACAAGCTCTCTCACTGACATTTCCAAGGAAAGGAGCGAGGCGGGGAGAAAAGGGGGACGAGGGAGGGAGCTAATGGCAGACGGGGATCAGGGGAGTCAGATTAGTCTTTCAATTCAACATACTCAATTTGTTTGGATACAGTATGGTGAAATGTGACAAGATAACTTTGTCTTTGGCACACAGTGTTGCATCCACAGCAGCTGCGTGGTAACCACAGCTATTTGCTGATGGATTAAATCGTTTCGAAGCATCTGTCAAGATGAAAATAGTGCATTTGTTTGCTGATTTAAACCTCTCTCATCCAGGAACCTTCAGATAAACATTTAAGAAATCCAACTGCAGCTAGCCACTACTTTATCATGAGTAGCTAGTTAGGCAAATTATGTTAACTCCTTGATCTAGGATCTATTTTTGGCTTTCTAATGTTAAGGTTTCTTCTTTTAACAAATAGAAGTATGATAGGAAGTTGAGAAGAAGCTGTAAAAGTGCAGCAGCTCAATACATAAATGCAAATACAGACGGTGGCAATAAAACATATAAGGCAAAAATTGTTTGTACAATTCTAACGAGCTTGAAAATCGGTATTTGCTTTGACCAACTTTATTCTTCAACACAGCCTGAACTCTCTGAGGCGGCTTTCTTGTCATTTCTTTAAAGTAATCTTCAGGAATAGTTCTCCGGGCTTCTTGAAGGACATTCAAAGCTGCCTTTTGTTCCAGTCTCTGTCAAGATGATCCCACACTGATTCAATAATGTTGAGGTCCGGGCTCCTTGTAGGCCGATCCATGACTGATTGTGTTCCACTGAGTGTTTCTATCCGGGTATGCTTTTACTGCGTTGGCAGTGTGTTTGGGATCTTTGTCATGCTGAACAATGAAGCTGTTGATGCTTTTCCACGTGGTATTTCATGCTGGATCAAAATCTGATGGTACATTTCTATGTTCATAATTCCATCAATTTTGGCAAGATCCCCAACACCAGAGGCTGAATGCAGCCCTAAACCATGACAGAGCCTCCACCATGTTTCACTGATGGCTGAAGATATGGCTGAAGAACTGGACTGAGAATAAATGGAAAAACAGCCAATGTTCAAAAAGTATATTTTGAGAAACATCAGTTTTGGTAGGGTATGTATTGATACACTAATTGGCCAAATCCTCGTGTTACTTATCCAGCAGTTCAATAATACTGGTTAAAGCTGTAATATTTAAACATCTTTCTGGTAAAGTTTAATCAAAGTTTATAATACAGTGGTTCTAAACATTTTTAGATTATAATAAAATCATTTGGGAGTTCATCTGGAATCTGGTTTTGTAGGTAAATGTTGTGTATTATAATACAGAATATAGTTTATAGAATATGAACCCATTCTATAAATTAAAACATCATTGATTCTTTTATTTTGCGTTGCGGATGTGTTTGAACGTATCGATGCTCATCTTCTAGAATTTAATCTTTGACTGCATTGTTCTGTTTGAATCCCAGAAGAAGAAGAAGAAGCAGATCGTTATCACCACAGGAGCATAACTTCCAGTCTGCAACTTATACTTGATCTGATTAAGGCTGCTGCGTTTTGCCCTTGGGCAATGTCTGTAGCCTTGCATGGAGAGAGATAACCCGATCTCCTCTCCTCTAGCTCAGAGTCCAATTTAGCAGCTCAAAACTATGAATAAATCTAACACTCCATAATTGAATTCTTCAAACAGCAGATTTTCAAGGTTAGGCTCGAATGCAAATCCATTTTCCAGCCTGCACAATGAAAAGTCATTTTCAGTGATCTTTAGAATAGAATATGTTGTGAAGCAAGGAAAACAACGTACTTGGATATATATATATTTATATTTTTACAGTAAAGCAGACACACAAACAGACATTGTAGTGCGATTCATGGCCATTAAAAGCCTGTTTGTTCCTTAAAAAGCGCAGTTGTCTGACAATGAAATGCATTATGGCTAAAATTTATTTCCTTCTCTTTGTTGCATGTTTTCCTGCACATGCAACTGAAAATACTGGTGTGGAAATGTAATTAAGACTCTCTGTATCATCTCTGGCAGTGTGTTAACCAAAACAAGGCTTGTATCAGTACTCATCCTATTCTACCTTCTAAAGGTGCCCTGAATTTATAATTTCCATTAATTGTTCGGCGGGTTAGTTAGTATTTATTCAGCATGGTTTCCCTAATTATTTCTCCGGACGTGTTTTGTCGTGTGCATAATTCGTCATTCCTCTGGGACAGTGTTGTGAGTGGGTGTGCTGAGAGAACCGACTAATAGGGGGGAAATGGCATTGAATACCAATGCACAGAGCAGTCAGTCCTTGCAGTAGGGGCCAGACACTCTGTTTGTGTCGTGTGTGTATGTGTGTGTTTGCGCATTTCTGCTGTCTGTGCATGGTTGCACATCACATATGCGTGCATGTTAGCATTAGTGTGTGTGTGGGTGTGTGTGCGTGTGTGCTGTTTGCTGCTGTGTCCCCACTCACATCCCGTCTGGATCGAAACCCTGCCCTTCCTGTGCTAAAATAAACCCACCTTGGGAAGTTGAGGACCTTGCACAGAGCCCTGAGTGTTACACCTTTTGATTTTTCACCAACTTGCGTCTCGCTTCTTAGATGCAGTGGATGAATTTGTGCATCACAGTAAAAAAAAGTGTTATTTCAGTGTTATTGTAGTGAAAATATTTTTTTTTTTAGTTTTACAGAATATTGGACACTGTAAATATCTGAAATCAGCTCTTAGCACATTTCTTTTTACTTTGATAAAGATCATTTGGCCAAAAATGTGCATTTATTACACGTGTACATATAAAGCATCTGCCAGTGCCACATACAACAGCATTTATCTGCTCGGATAATTGGCCCCATGACTCTTTAGATGATCTTTTATGTAATCGCAGCTCAATAAGAAAACACACACACAATGAACAAATAATACAATGAGGATGTGACCTATAGCTACACTTCAAAAGCGGTCTCACCTTGAGTTTTAAATGATCCCATTAATGATTGATTTTGACTTCTGTGGGTGAGGAGATGCACGTATTGATCCTCTAAAAGGAGAAACAGTCTGTCAAAGGAGGTTTTATGAAAACACAAATCCCTATTGAGCCACCCTAAGTCACAGAAGCCAAGCAGGGTTTCTCCACAGCACCGAGCAATCCAGCAGGCTTTCTAAAGTTACCTCAGCTAGCTAAACTCAGCATATTTAGTTAAGGAAGTCTGAACAATTAAAGGACTTTTCCTTCTTGGCTTAAATCCACAATTGTGTGTTAACTGAGCAAACTTCATTAGATTAAGATAATGCATTATGATTAAAAGCTCCAGAACAGTAATTAAAGGGGACACTGTCATTGCGGTCTCGATGGTGAGGTTTGATAAGCTTCTTTACTATAATATTTATTGTATTCTGAATGCTTATGACTCACTCCTTCCTTCACTTTCTCTTACAGCTCATAGTGGAGAAAACCACAGACTTCCCCTCTGCTGAGTTCTCTCTAGTGGAGGATGTGGCTCTGCACTTTACCTGTTTGATGGACAGGCTGAATGAGCAGCGCCTCTTCCAGCCTGACCTGTGTGACGTTGACATTGTTCTTGTGCGTCAGCACAGCACCTTTCCGGCCCACAAAGGTGTGCTGGCAGCCTACAGCCCTTTCTTCCACTCGCTTTTTGCCCAAAGCAAACAGCTGCGGCGGGTGGACCTGTCGCTGGATGCCCTGACCTCTCAGGGCCTGCAGCAAATCCTCAACTTCATTTACACCTCCAAACTGCTGGTGAGCAGCCGCACTGTCCGCGACGTGCTCAACGCCGCTACCCTGCTTCAGATGAGCGACATCGCAGCCTCCTGTCGTGACCTTATCAGCAGCCACTCGCTGAGAACCACCTGCACGGATATGGCCAATCAAGAAGGGCATGGCAGCAGTGAGCCGGCTTCTGTAGCGATGCCCCCCAGCCAGATGTACCGTGAGATCAAACAGGAGTCAGAGCTCGGCAGGGTGTACACGAGAGAAGGCAGCAGCCCGTTTTCTGTCAGAGTAGAAGAGGCGGGCAAGACGGCTTCTCAGGCAAAGCAGTACTACCAGAAGGAGGAGGGTTCAGGAAGTGGGACCAGCACAGGTGTGGCTGCTTTGTGTAAAGTGGAGGGAAATGGAGAGGAGTCAAAGACAGCAGATGGCCACACCTCCTTCAACAGAGATCAGATCATCGTTGAAGTCAACCTTAATAACCAGACACTGAACGTCTCAAAGGGATCAGAGGGCAAATCCGCCACTGCTGCAGAGACTGCCACCATATTTGGCCGCTGCCGTAACAACCAGCAAGACTCAGAGGGTGATGAGGAGAATGAAGTGGAGAATGATGATGCAATTGAAGAAGAGGATGTTGAAGACTTGAAGAGGGGTGACATATTGGGGCAAAGTAGTGAAGAGGAAGATGAGGAGGAGGATGAAGAAGAAGAAGAAAACACACTCAACATTCCAGGCTTGGAGCAGCCGGCCATGATGGATCGACCCCGCCGGGGCACCAGAGCCTTGGCCATGGCCGGTACTGCTGCCTCTCTGCGGCAGACGCTTGCAGAGGCCACGCTGGCCAACCAGCGACAGGGCGGGAAGAGGACGCTGGATGCAGAGGGCCTGGGTCAGAAAGTGAGGCTGGAGGAGAAGCAACATTTCCCGTGTAAAAAGTGCCCTCGCATCTTCAACAATCGTTGGTACCTGGAAAAACACATGAATGTCACTCACAACCGCATGCAAATCTGCAATAACTGTGGAAAACGCTTCCTGCTAGAGAGCGAGCTGCTGCTGCACCAACAGACCGACTGTGAGAAAAGCATCCAGGTACGATTAAACCATAATCGTTGTATCCCAGACAAGCCCCCATTATTATGTTAGCGCTAGTTCACACACATTAAAGTTTATTTGAAAAGATTATTAAATGGGGTGAAAAAGATGCACCAGTGACCTCAAAGGTGGTGCTGCTGCTGCTGCAGCATGGACAGAGAGACAGGGAGGAAGACATAACACAAGGGACCTACCTAAATAGGCTCAGCCCGCAAGCTAGCGGGAAAATTTAACATGTTACTTCCTGGTGATAGTAGCTGGAGTAATCAGGGATATATTCTTGACAAATATTACTTAGTGGTGGGGGGAGTCTTTATCATATTTTTCTATAAATACTTTCAGTAAACATGAAGAACAGTGTTTTTGATAGATTAAAGTTTAGTTAAAGGTGGAAGTTCAAATGGATTTCAGTCAGTGAAACTAAATATGACATTTGTTTGTGTTTTTAATACCTGATTGTTATCAGTATTTTTTTGTAGGACATTCATTAGGATGCCATTATGCTCCCCTCACTTCACACCAGAAAGGTTCCTTTTAGTCACAGCAGTACTGGCTGTTTTTTATATAATGTTATTTCAGGATGTTCTAGCTTCAGAAAATAAAGAAACCATCTTTTTAATGTATAGTTATTTTTCTAATTAATATATGCATAATTGCAATCACTAAAACCAGTCAGCATCAGTAACTCAGTCAAATGGCAGTCAGTAATAATCAGTTCTGATATGTCTCACTACCTCCACTATTACCCCTCGGCACCGAGCAGCTGGACTCCTGCTGTGGTTTTGAAGATCATTTGCTTCTTTAATCTAGTGACTCTAATTGCTTTTTTGCTACAGTGCATGCTCAAGTGTCTCTATAAACACACCTGGATTGTATTTGTAAAGACTGTTCCAGATCACAATCTCTTTAATAGCTCATCCCCAAATAAATTCCAGTAATCGCTATATTTTTTTTCTTTCTCTCTCTCTCTCTCTCTCTCTCTCGTTTCTTCAAGTGTGTGACCTGTGGCAAAGCCTTCAAGAAGCTGTGGTCGTTACACGAGCATAACAAGATCGTCCATGGCTATGCCGAGAAGAAGTTCTCCTGTGAGATCTGCGAGAAGAAGTTTTACACGATGGCGCATGTCAGGAAGCACATGGTCGGTGAGTGGCAGTAAAATCAACTATCCTGGTTGGTCACTTTGTTCCCCTGTGTTACTTTAGGCTTCCTTTTCCACGTCCCACTGATTGTGTGCAGGATTTGTTTTGGGTGTTGCTTTCCTTTTCCACTTTCTGAAGAGATAAGCATCTTATTTCCCAGACAGGCTTACCTCGCTCCATGTGTTCATCCATATTTCTGCAGTTTAAGGTCCTATTATCCTCTTCTTTTTTTTTTTTTTTTTACTATAAGAGAGACTGCACAGTTTGATGTTCAAACGTATGATGGAAGCAGTAGATGAGACGGATCCAATGCCCTCAGCATTTATTTCGTGAAAAATAATAATCTCAGTGTTGTATGCATTTAAAATCAATCACAAGTGGCTCAGTATTGAATCACACAAGCTAAGTTTGTATTGTGTTTGTGTCTTTGTGTAGCCCATACGAAGGACATGCCATTCACCTGTGAAACGTGTGGGAAATCATTCAAGCGCAGCATGTCCCTGAAGGTTCACTCTCTACAGCACTCAGGAGAGAAACCCTTCAAGTGTGAGGTTTGAGCTCCTTTCACACGCTGCTGCTCTCCACTTCACTTGCAGTGATGAGTAATTCCAAAACGGCGGTAGATTTCCGATATGTGAGTTTATTGGTGTTAGCAGGGTCATTTAAATCAGATTGAAGAACACTGATCATTAAAAAAAAAAAAAATCATTTGGCTTTACAGGGGATCCCATTAGACATTAAAACCTTAAATATTTATTAGTCTGTTAGTGCCTTCTTGGCATTGTTCTCACTCACTCCGTCTTGTACCTTGCTGTTTTTTTTTGATTGTTTGGTAGAATGACCCTAACTGCCCAGGAAACACAGTAGAAACCCTGACACCAAGTGAGAAGTATAGATAAGATTATTGCAAAGAAGGAATTAGATGCATCTAATTAGGTAAAATCCGTGACGTCAGTTCCAAGTTAAAATCCGGAACTGTCTTTCAACCAGCCGACAGTGACTGAAATACAACCTGTCGTGTCCACCAGCCAGCTGTGAACAGACTTTGCATAAAAGTGTTTCCTGTGCACCATTTCAGAACTGCAGCGAGCGCTTCCAGTACAAATACCAGCTCCGCTCCCATATGAGCATCCACATCGGACACAAGCAGTTCATGTGCCAGTGGTGCGGAAAGGACTTCAACATGAAACAGTACTTCGATGAACACATGAAAACACACACTGGTGAGTTCCTTTTGTTGGCTGTGTTCAAATTGCCTCACAGCAAAGCAATATTTGTTTTAAAGAAGCATTTTTTGTTGTTTTTTATTAATGCTGCAGAATTAAGCTGCAGATACTGACACCTTTGCTTGTTAGCAAACCTTATTTGCACACCCAGCAGATGTGAAGCACGGGTATTCTTTTGATTTAGCTCAGTTTTGCTCTTCAACAAGCTGCTGAGCAAAATGCGCGCCTCTTTAGCTGCTTAATTATTTTTATCTTTCGTTCAATTTTTGCTGGGTAGGTAGCATCAGTTGGAACATTAGAGTTCTTTTACTGGAAACAGCTGCCTCCCACAGCTGGAAGAAATCCTGGTGGAGAGCATTAAGAGTAAATTAAAACGGCGAAGTTGCAGCCCATAAATTTACTGAAAACGTCAGAGGAGAACTTCAGAGTTACTACATCCCCAACCCCCCTTTTACGTTAGAGAGTCATTTGATGTACTGCAAATATAAAAACACAGATTCTGCAGCATTAAATTTAACGGCGCGTGCCGAAAATGTATCAAGCAGGCGTGTTTTGTGTCTGTCGCTGTGCAGGAGAGAAGCCGTACATCTGTGAAATCTGTGGGAAGAGCTTCACGAGCCGGCCCAACATGAAGCGCCACCGCCGCACCCACACTGGAGAAAAGCCATACCCCTGTGAGGTGTGCGGCCAGCGTTTCCGCTTCTCAAACATGCTCAAGGCCCACAGGGAAAAATGCTTCCGCGTTACCAACCCCATGGTTCCCGATGGCAGTGACCCCCTGGGCCTCGACCGGCCCCTGGCGCCGCCCGCTGTGGACTCTTCCGGTCAGGCCCAGCTGGGGACGGCACTCCCTGCCACGTCCGTGACTACACCCGCTGCTGCCTCTAGCCCCCACCCCCTCCATGGCACCCAGCTGTCTCTCCCCCTGCTGCACTCCATGGGGGGGCTGCCTCCCACCCCGCATTTACCCCCACCGCCTCCACTGTTTTCTGCTGGTAGGATGAACTCCAACAACTAACAAATCTCTGTAGCATTGAAAGCACTTTGTTACTTTTGTTTTATTGTTTTTCTTTGAGCTTTTAAGAGAACTCCTGCAGAGGGAGAACGATGCGCCTCAGTGACATTTACACAGAGGGGGAAGAACTGAAAAAAAAATGCTACATGGAGGCCTCGTTAAAAAAAAAAGAAAAAAAAGAAAAAAAACACACACATACAGCTACCACAGTAATAAATAGTTATTTTTTACTCTGTTGAATACAATAGATAACCTCAGAGTCCAGTAGGACGATTCATCATTACTCTTCGACTCACAAATTTCACAGATGTGTCCCGGTTTCATTTGAGATTTTCTGACACCTCACATCTCTCCAGAGCCTTGCACAATGCATTGATTGTAGCATCTTTTACAAAACGGGAGGAAGCGCTTCCTAAATCTCCGCTCATACTGGGGTTATGAGTCGAGGGAGAACCACACTATGATGAGAAGAAGTGATTTATTTTTTGTTCTCGGCCAAGATGTAGCGAGCGGTTTTGGTCAGACCCAGCAATAACCAAATGCTGATTTGTCTTTGAGCATATACATGTATATGGCATTGCCAATAACCAAATCCTGTTAGCTCACCTGCTATAGTTAGGTAATTGTAATTCAGCATTTATAAGCGATCCTGCACCTTACATTTAACTCCAGTGATATTTAAAATGTACTCCTAACCGTCTTCGTTTTTATTATTGTGAATAGTGTGTAATTCGTGGCACGTTGCGTCATTTTTCTAAGGACTTAAAGAGAAGTTGCGAGGCGTGGAGGGTCGGCCGTGCAATGCAGCGTGTGGTGTTCGTGATGGTGTGCGTGTGAGATGCGAGGCAGAGACTTGAGATGAGAATCCTCAGATCAGCGTTTAGCTAATCAACGTGCGAGCTTCCCCGAGTCAGGAGATGGAGTAATTTGTCGCCTTTTTTTTTGTTTGTTTTTTGCTTACATTAAGCAGACATGCTCCTCTCCTGCAGATCTGGCTATGAGATGTTCTGGCACTTTTCTGTGACTTGTTAGTAAAACCCGATGTACTCTGCCCTACAGTATACGTGTAGGATAAAATTCAGTGTTACTGTTAATGTTAATTACTGCTTATTTTCCCAACTAAAGCCTGTCTATGTGCTAGATGAGTGTAGGGGGAGAAGTGTTCACAGAAATGTGCTCACATAGCTGAATTCAGTGGCCACATTTCATTACGATAAGATGTAATCCATATAGTGAAATGATAAATACGAAATTATATTACTTATATTACACTTAAAACTCTTAAAGAGTGCTGGCAGAGATCAATTTTGGCACAAAAGAGGTGGCCACTAAAAGGAGTCCTTACTGTAAAATCATTATTATGACAGTGATTTATTTTTGTTAAAACAATAATATGTAGCAGCTAATTAAAACTGGGGAAGTGCGGTGTAGTACCCCTGAAAAAGTCTTCGGCTCTGTGCACACTTTTGGCTATTGTGTGTCATAAATCTACCGTAGTAGATCAGGAAAAATATCATAATCAAACCCCTTTGAGTATAAATTGCTTAAAGGAATTGATTGGAATTATCCTTAATTGCGTTCTTGTTAAGAGCTGAATAAGAAAATTGGTACCACTCGAATATCTTCACTATTTTTTTTACCTTCTCAGCACAATTGGTTTTTTTGGGGGGGGTGGAAAAATTAAACAAGCAAGACATGACAAGTGATTTACATGTGGTTTTTGGTGAAGTTTTATCGCTACACTGGTCACTTCATTAGGTACACCTGTTTAACTGCTCATTAGTGCAAATATCGAATCAGCCAATCACATGGCAGCAACTTAGTAGGCATGCAGGCGACCTGCTGAAGTTCAGAGTAACAAAATGGGGAAGAAAGGTGATTGAAGTGACTTTGAATGCGGTATCGTTGTGGGCCTCCATAGTTCAGAAGCTGTTGCTGGGATTTTCCAACACAACCATCTCTTGGGTTTACGGGGAAATCAGAAAAAACTGAACTGTCCTTTGCAAAGCAGTGGGAATTTTTCTTAAACATGGCTCTTAATATATACAAATACACACTTTATATACACCACATAGCAAGATTAAAAGATTATTTAAAGGAGAACAAGTTTATATTAAAAAACAGTTCAGACCATTTCCAGAATGGCCTGAAAAGGGATAACATCCAGTGAGTGGCAGTTCTCTGGGTCACAATGATGAGACTTCCAGCTGATACGAAAGCAAAAGTAACTTAAAGAACCACTTGTGGCAAACAACGTATGCAGAAGAGCATCTCTTAACATGTCAGCAGCATGAGACCTCACTGGTTGCCGCTCCTGTCAGTTAAGAACAGGAAACTGGCTACAGTTCACACAGGCTCACCAAAATTGCACAACAGAAAATTGGAAAATGTTGCCTGGTCTGATGAGTCTCGATTTCTGCTGTGACATTTGGATGGAAGGGAGGAATTAGTTGTAAACAACACAAAAACATGGATCCATCCTGCCTGAGTATTGCTGCTGACCGTGCCCGTCTCTTCCAGCAGGATGACGCACCGTCACGAAGCTCAAAACATCTCAAACTGCTTGAACATGGCAAAGTGTTCACTGTGCTCAAAGAAGAATAAAGGCAGTTCTGAAGGCAAACAGGAGTCTGACCCAGTGCTAGCAAAGTGTAACTAATGAAGTGGCTTTTTCTTTTTCATTCAAAGTGTTGGTTTTCCTGGTAGAGCTTCACTGTCCTCTGCTTTTATATGAAACCCATGTAGGAGTGGTACCAATCTTCCCATTGAACTCTTTTTTGAAAATTAAATAGGAACTCTTGTCTGACATTTCAGCCAATTCCGTATTCAAAAGAGTCTCTGTGCACTATCATTACGCTCCTGCTCACTTTATCTATTAATAGCCTAATTGTGGTGTAGCGTTAACCTGTAAATATTGTTAAGATGTGCTTCTTCCATGTGATCTATTCCTCATGTTTACATTCGGAGAGTCAGTTGAATGTGCCCCCAAAATGCATCCTGGCTGGTACTACGGAAAGGTGGAATTTGTGGATATGCTTTTGTAAATGTAATAAGCTGTTAGTTGTTTTATTTAAAAAAAAAATAAAATTAAGCACCTTCATTTAGTCTTGTCTAAGCTCACCTCAGATGTACTTCTTAATTTTCCACGGTTAAACCGTTAGGGCCACATCAGACTTAATTTAATAATGGTACACTTTTTGTTTTTCTTCATGTGTCCAACACATGTTTTGCATTTTGGCTTGCTGCTTTTGTACAGAGTCCTGTTTTGAGACTACCCTTTAAATGGTGAAAAGTGTGGAGCTCTTGACTTTAATGTAATTGAGCAATATTCTGGCTGTGATTACAGTGAGCTCCAGGGTTGGAAGTGAGCTAGAAATGACACATTTGGAGCACTTTGAGGAGGTAATAGCCAACACTTTCAAAGTCAAAGTGAACTTTATTATCGTTTATGACCATACAATTAGTAGATGAATATAATTCCTTGGTTAATGTGCAAAAGATTCTAAAGACAATGCACACGTCTATAAACATGCAGAATATGTATTTAGCCCTATGTAAACAATGACAGTAAGAAGTGCACAATGTAAAAAAAAAAAAAGTCAATTAAGATTGAATCTAGTAGACTGATTGTTTAGAACTGTTGCTCTCTTGTGGCAACTCAGTAAACTGCACTCTCCCGCCCTTAGATGTACATTATTGTTCATAGTGTGTCTCGCTATCCTCAGAGAAGCCCATAGTATTTAAGAGCTCAAAATTTACTCACCAAGGTTTTTTTTTTTTTCCCCACTTCCCTGTTTTAAGAAGCACTAGCCCGAGAGATGATACTGAGATACTGTGGTTAAAGGTTGTGTATTTGCCTGATGGTAAAGGAAGACTAGTAGTTAATACTACTGATTTATGCACTTTGTAGAGTTTGCCACGCTGCCCCCGCAGTGGGGGCCGTGTTTCCAGATACAAGGTGAAAACAGATAGCAGAAATCTTTTATAAATCAAAGTAAATTCCAGCATTAAATTCCTTTTGTATTATTTGTCCAGAGTTGGCCAGGCTTTGTGGTCAGTAGGTTGCACAGGTGTAAGCCCAGGACCTGACCTCTGTTTTCTTTCCCAGAATAACTTTACTTGCTGTGGTGTGGCATGTGGCACGCTAAGGAGAACTCAGCAGTGATGAGTGTGTTGTGTGTCACTCTGGAGCTAAACTGGTGTTTCTGCGTTGTGGTCAGCCTCTTTTACTCTGTTTAACAAGTATCCGTGACTCTTCCCCGAGGGCACATTCGGTGTAGGCACTTTCTGACTGGTTTGTTCACTTCCATTATGAAGAGAAATTACTTTTAGGTGTTTCCAGTTTGCTTCAGTTGAAGGGGCTTAATATGTGACTGTTCTGTTCCTTTGCATGCGAAAAGATGTGGGAAGGATTGAGCTGCCAAATTCAATAATGAGAAAGATTTTAAGAGTACTTTATACTTCATTCGAGCAGTTTCTAGATCTTTTAAAGTATTTCCTTGCCTAAATATGGGAAATTATCAAAATGCAGTTTTTGACAAAATGTGTCCTTTGCACATCTTCAGTCCCCTGGAATGGTATTAAAAAGAAAAGGAGCATCAAAAGAGTACCTGTGTGGAATCAAACCAAAAAATCTGCTCAAAATAAAGGCTTCCAAACCAGCGTAGGATATGGAAATAATCAAAGGGCATCATACTTTTCATTTTGGAGATTAATCAAAGTGAGAATATGATTTGAATATGTTTAAAGCTCAAAATATTTGATTTATGCAAAGAATATATTGTTTTATACCACCTTGCACATCATGTTACATACAGTTTTTAGTGCCGGACACAGTAAGCAGAGAATCTGGGTATAAAAGTTTAAATCCACTTTATAAGTTAATCCTTGGCCTTGTATTATTTAGTGAACTAGTCTTCCATAAATCCAGCTGTGAAGACAAAGCCAATATGTGACATCAGAACAGTACTTATACACTGAGCTGTATAGAGGAAATGTATCAGAGATGAACCTTTATTATCCCTGATTACCTATTATTACCTAAATCATGAAAAAGGAATAAAACAAACTGTTTTTTTCGTATTTTTAATTGTTTTATAGTGAAATGGCAGTAAAGCTGAGATTGTTGGAACTGAAAAGGGAAATTTTGCACAGTGCGCAGGAGTCCTATATTCTAGGCAGGTTGACTCTATGTATTTTGATTAGCCAAATTCTAATTTACTAAGGCTAGCAGCCAAAGGCTTGTATTAGATTAGGCAAAGGTGGACCTGTCCTTGTCCTAAATGAGGGTTCAGTGATTAAGTGGGTGCCTAGACACCACAGTGACTGTGCATTCTGCATTGCACCCAAGGTTGCCACATAGTGAGCTGTGAGAATGGCACTTGAGAGAGTGCTCCTGGGATTACCAAGTTCTCTTTTCTTCTTCTTCTTCTTCTTCTTCTTCTTCTTCTTCTTCTTTGTTTTTTAAAGCTGCTAATGATGAAGTGTGTATCCAAAAGAATTTTATTCTGTGGCCTTCACCTTCAAGGAAAGTGTTGGGAAAATTGCTGTCTTATTTTAGAAACTTAAATTCATGGTGGATATTGGAGAGAAAGTATTGGATGTGACAGTTTAAAGAAAATGTATTTCTGCCTGTTTTTGAGTTTGTTTTTGTTTTGCTTTGTTTTTTCTTTTCTTTTTTTTGGGGGGGGGGGGTCTTTTTTGTTGTTGCTTTTTTTTTTCTTTTTTTTTTTCCTAATCTGCTAGTTTTTGGGTAAATACATGGAGCCCCAAAACTGACTAAACTAATAACACCAAAAAGTAACATTGTTAGTGCAATAAAAGCAGATTTTAAGAAGTTTTCTCTCAAATATAAATACACTATATAGATGAAAGTATTGGGTCTCATCTCTTAATCTTTGAGTTCAGGGGTTTTCAGTCCCATTGCCACAGCTGTATAGTCTGCCTTTACAAACATTTGTGAAGGAATGACTTGCTCTAAAGATCTCACAGAATTGATGTGTGGTACTGTAATAAGATAGCACGATTGCAACAAGTCAGTTTGTGAAATTTCCTCTCCCCCAGTTAGTCTGCAAGTGGTATTATTGCAAAGCGGAGGTGTTTAGGAACCAGAGCAAGTTACAGAGCAGGGGTTGCTACTCCAAACCTCCTCTAGCATTAACATCAGCCACAAAACTGTGCGCTGGGAGCTTCATGGCATGGGTTTCCATGGCTAAGCAGCTCTTGTAGGTGTAATGTGTAGATAGCCCAGTACATTTGTCCATATAGTGTATACTTGGTTTGGTTACTAAATCTTTTTTGATACTAAACTAATTATCTCTAGGTTTTCCACTGATGGACAGAATAAAAATAGAAAATTTTATAATTTTTTTTAAGTTTTTTTAAAAATTTTATAGACAAAGGATTAATCCCTTGAGTAAAATAATGAACCGACTAACTTCCATTTACTTGTTTAAACTTTACAAAGCTAACATAACAATCTAAATGCTAGCATGAAAATAACATCTTTCATTTCAGTCTGTCCTGACATCAAATGGCAAACTTTAGATTGACTGTTACTAACTTTGTTTTGAACACTTGTTAGTAACAAGGATAGATTAGCATTCTGGCTGACAGAAATGTACAGCTTCAGCTATGTAGCTAGCCAACAATGCTTGTGGGCAGTGTGATACCACCAGTGTTTTCAGTTGAGCTAGCAACAAATCACTCCAAATTACCCCACAAGTAGTATATAGATCCTGAACTAGTCACTACCTTCAACAAATACTAACCCATAGTTATTACATATGCATTAGGAGAATTAAACATGTGGAGAGGAAAATGGGACATCAATAGGACAAAAAGCATGAAGTGAGGAAAACCAAGGGTCACGTGACCTAGTGAATAGTAATTGCAATGGTAAAATGAGTAAACCACAGAGTACCTGACTGAAATAAATAACTTTTTGCTTGTTTTATTAACCCACGGAAATAGTGTTTATATGTATACAGAATATTTTTACATTCAAATTCAAATTAATCTTTTTTTTTTCTTTTTCTTTTTTTTTAACCTTTTTGGCAGTTTCCGGGCTCCATATAAACTAAAAATTTGAAACGCGTGTTATTTTTGCACGTTAAAGTTTAGTTTACTTTTTTTTTTTTTCGTTTGTTTCATGGTGGCTTTTCCCCTGTTTCTGAGTAAAGCTACATGTGATGGTAACCATAGGCATCAATGCCGTATTCGATTCTAAGCTGTAATATCCACATCCACATCACATTGCATTTCCCTTACTCATACTGCAGCTGTGTTAAAGAAATCATAATGTGTACTGTTATTTGCTGACTCTCTACTTTATAACGTTAACGCTACAACTTAGTTAACTCTGGTGTACAAAGCCCATGTGTAGGCAGTAGTCGTCACGTTCAGCTATGATAAAAAACTAAAAACAGTACAAGGACAGTAGTGTCTAGAGGTGCTAATAACATTAGACTGTATTTTCTGTCTTATATTGTATTATTGACTAGTGTTTACTGTCTGTAACACAACAGAGCGTAATGAAATCATTTCAATATTAAACAGTATAGATATATTATTGCAAATTCAGATGTGTGCTGTGTTTTTTTTATTTATTTTTTTTTATTGCTACTTAGTTGAAATTTTGTCATACTTCTGTTTTGTGTTCCAGTAGTGCTTTTTTTTTTTTTTTTTTTTTTTAAGGTAAGTATGTTATAGCTTTGCTGCCATCTGTTAGGAAATGCTTATATTTTCCAGTCTGTTCAATATTATACTGTATTTACCAGTGTTAAATATTTTTTATTTACTCCATACAGTGCAACAGATGCCTGTAGGCTACTGACTGTTCAGTTTTACAATCTATCAAATTAAAATTGCAGAAACACAAATACAAACTTATCAATCAAAAAAAAAAAAAACTCTCCATAGCATAAATTAGTCATAATTAGAACCGCTACAAAAAATGTGTAAAATTAAAAATCAAGCGAACAATGAACACACTAAGCTGAATATTAATGTCCGTGGCCCTGAATCTGTCTTTGGACTCCCATACAACAACTGTAAACTAAACAGATTTCTGTTGGGGGTTTTACATCTTGGTGAGGCGCAAGGTATTCAGCCGCACCCCCAAAACTGTGGCCCCTGAGGCGTACTTGATCTCTCTGAGGATCCCGTTCCACTGCTGCTCCGTCTCATTATACCTGAGGAGGTTAAAAGACACTTGTCATTGTTTTTGCCAGGGTTCCCATCGCCATTATTTGTGTTTAATCTTTGTAAATAATTATCTGCACTATGAGGGTTATGGCATCTTTATATGTTGCATTCTTTTGAACTATGGATTCGAGACCCTAACAGCCATGAAAGGTAAAAGTTGGACATTAGTTCACAGAGTAACATTTTAAACATTAGCACTACTGAGCAAACATTAATGTGATTCAGATTCCAGTCTTGTAAAGACAATTTAACAGTTGAAAAAAACTTTTTTAAAAAAATGTTTTGATCCACCTCCAGATGTCGTTCATCTCTTTAGGAAGAACCTCTTCGCTGTCCTCTAAAGGCATCATTGCAAAACCTCCCACAGCGTAGAGGGAACCGGCCAAAGACACGAGACTCAGAGAGCTGCGCTCCTGAGGAAATGCCACAAAGTCTGACCACCTGCAACGTGTTAGCACACATACAAAAAGATGTACAGTGAGATAAACTGCAATACATTTGGGGGGATCAAGCAGTTTATTGGAATATTTTTAGGGGCCCTATGGCAGATTCAAGCCCACTATTGAGCTTATAGGCAAGGTTTTCATAAGAGCTTTAAAGTTAACTTTGAATGTTTAATTGTGTTACAGTGCGCTTGGGCCCCTACCACTCATTCCTTGCTTTTTATCATGTATATTAACTTTACACCAAGATACTGCATTACTATATCTCTGAATATGCGTTGGCTGCTTGGACACTGGTTCTGAGGAACTCACTTGCTGGTAGCGATATCGTACACCTCCACAGAGTCTGTCAGGCCATTGTCGGTGACGCCTCCTGCAACGTATATTTTGTCTTTATGAACGGTGGCTCCAAATAGGGAGCGTGCATGCTTCATGGGCGCGAGCTCCTTCCATTCAAATCGCTTGGCATCATAGGCACACATCTTCCTCAGACAGCTCCTGTTCACAAAAGAGGCAAAGCACGCACAATAGTAACATTTGAGGTAAAGAAAACCATTCTTGTTTAAAGCATGAAGCCTTTTAGGTTCACACTGATAAAATATGAACATTAATATTTTGCTTGCAGCATGTACTCACTTATTGTCTCCCTTTCCTCCAATCACGTATACAGTGTCATTATGGGATAACGTTGCATGTCCGTAAACTGGGTATGGAATCGGTTCTGACTCACCCCATTTAAAGGAGCTGTGACCAAACACATAAAGTTAATCAAACCGAGTTCCCCCCCCTCCCCCTAAAATTTCATTCATGAACTAAGGGCTGTACTCACTGTCTGTCATATATCAAAACTGAATCCATCATGTGCTCCTGCTCCTTCAGCTCCTTTCCTCCCAACACGAAGATGGAGTTCTCCGCCTCGGCCATTCCAAACAGAAACCGGGGAGACGGAAGGGGAGGCATGCCGAGCCAGTCGGCACTGACTGGGTCATACTGTGGTCAGAGGAGTCAAGCATTTGTAAATGTTTAAGTTCATGCCACCTGAACTACACTGTAGTAAAATATCCTTACTGTACTAATAAATGTACCACATGTAAAAAATATATATATATATTATTATTTCGTACAATCTTCATTCAAGAACTCTCTACAAACTTTGTCTAGAGCTTCTCCTACCTGCAGGAAGTATGAGCACAGTGGGTCCTCCTTGTTCTGTTCATCAAAGAATAATCCTCCAGCCACAAAGATCTGGTTCTCCTTGGTAACCAGGCTGGTGTGGTTCTTGGGAATCTGTGTGGAGAGTGATGCCAGAAAGCAGTCGTTCCCTGACGGGTCATAGGCCACGGCGCCGGCATCATTAACCATCAGGATCAAGTCTCTGACAAACATCCCAAATCGAAGGTTATCGTTCAGGATGCTTGGGAGAAGGCCCTCTTGATCATCTTTATCTTCGCTCTCTCGATCATTCTCTGCTCCACCATCCTCCTCCTCCTCCTCCTTAATTTTGCTTTTTTTAACTTCTGGGATTTTCCCCGCATGGGCATCCTTAACCAGCTGGAGTTTCTGCTGCGTCTCAGGATTGGATGAGATCAGTTTGTGTTTCTCTACTTTCTCTTTCAGATACTCCTCACTGACGAGACGCAGACGAATGCAATCCAGCAAACCTGGCAGCTCTTTCTCTCTGTTCTCTTTGTCCCGGGACACCCAGTTCATCAAAGCTTCGAACACCTCCTCTTCTGTCTCTACGTTTAGATTGTCATTTGATAAAACGGCTGCCAGCTCACTGGGGAGCAGCTGGAGGAAGTCCTCATCTCTGGAGATGAGCTGAAAGCGCTCGCAGGCATAGTTTCGAGCAGAGATGGCCAGCCTGGGACAGTCCAGCATCAAGCCGAGCCTGAAGACGGCCAGACAGTTGCTGAGGCTCAGGCGCTTTTGTAAGAAAGACACACATACAGTAAAAATTGAAGGGATCTGGTACATATTAGCAACAGCAAAGATATCCTGGACATTCTGCTCTGTCACGTTGATTTTGGAGGTGTACAGGTATTTCAGGATCAGCCCCATGACACCTGGCTCCACATCCTCTAGGATAATTTCCCTCTTTTTGCTCTCCTCCAGGTCAGAAAGGAAGATGGAGCGGAAGTACGAGCTGCAGGCACACAGAACCAGCCGGTGGCAGGGGAACTCCTTGTCTTTGATCTTCAGCACACAGTCAACCAGCTTGTCATTCTCCAGCAGGTCATACAGGCCATCCTGGAGTAGAGTCTGCTGGTACAGCCTGGGCTCGTCCATTGGGTTCATAGGCAGAGCCATTGTTCCTGGCAGGAGTATGAAGATCCTTTCGAGGGCTGTAAAAAATCAAACAAAATTGATCTCCTCTATAGCCAAGCTGTTCTAGTTTCTGGCCTGGAAAGAGGATTTAAAAGAGCAGTCAGGCACACCAGAGACGGCCCACTTCCTCAGCTGTCCTGACCCTTCAACTGAACTCCAACTGGAGGTTTATTTATAGACTGGGCGCTCGGTGTGGAGCAATGGGCTTTATTCTGGAACATGAAATTTAATATCTACGCTTCCCCTTGTCAAACTCCACACCTACCCACTCCCCAGGAAAATCCACCCACTCACAGATAGCTGACACACTGCTTAATGGGAACCGTGTCCAGCATGAGTCATGGGGGACCCTGGAGTAGATAGTTTAGGAGGCCTCTGTGAGAGAGTCATCTTAGCATTTTGTTGTATTACTTACACACGATGATGACGACTCTGGAACACACACACACACACACTCTGAAATGACTTATAGATTTATTGTAATGTACTGTGACTACTGAACATAGCACTCTTATTAATTTGAAAAAGGATGATTACAAGAAAAGAATGTCCAGGTATTCAAATAAATTATATAGAAAATATTCGTTGTAATAATGTCACCTCTAAGCTTTAACTAAATTGTGTGATTGGGGGCGTGTTTCTTTTTAGGTTTGCTAACTTTTCATTAGCTTTTATCTTAAATTATGTATATCTATAACAAAATTACATTTTAAATGGCAAAAATTTAAAGAAATGTTGGTGAATATGTTGTTGAGTATAGAAAGACAGTTAAGAGAAAAAGTGAATGTATGGTCAAAGGGAACTACACCAGTGGGTTTTCACAGAAAACGATATTTATATCTTTTGAGTTTTAAATGCAATTTAAATGCAATGTTACATTATTATATTATTACATTAAAATCATCTTAAGATGAATTATTTTACCCAAACACTGTTTATGTCAAAAAATGTGGGATAGCTGATATTTCAAAAGCTGTAGAACCCGAACAATTCTATCTTATTATACTAATTTAAAACAAAATATTAAAACCAGTTCCTGTTAATCACGAGAACACAGTTAAATGTCATAAATAGTTTGTCTTTTTGTTTTTCTTAGGGTCCAAATTGATTAACCAAAATTTACTTGATAATTTTACCCTAGCAACAAGGGAAACCTCCACTCTTTCATGTCATTAAATGCATTTTATTGCCCAGTTCTGGTCAAAGCAATGATTCACCACAGGTGTCTGTAGCACTCCCTCCCAACAGTGTTAAAAGTGTTTTCCATGTGGAAGCATCAAGCAGGATTTCACTGACAAAATGCTGATGTAATGCAACAGGAATAGCTCACAGTCCTACGAGAAGACTCCGCGCTGACTCACGTCGTGTAAAAACAGTTTCATCAGAAAGGTCAAAAACCTACCATAAAGACACAAAATACAAATGCTCCAACAAATCTTTGCGGTTTATTTTTGAAGTCCCTACATTGTAGTTTTATTTTTGTCCTGGTCGGTAAATGTTACATTAAATATTCGTGAATTCTTTTAAATTCTCCTTTAGACAAAAACACTTTCAAATTTATTTACAGTGAGGTTCTCCGCATCCATTCAAAACCCATGTTACAAAATCCAGACACATATTACTGTTAGCGTTTGGACAGAACTCACACTTTTTGAACCGTTCGTTAAATATCAAATATCTACTCTGCTTTCTCTTTGCTGGGATCTGCCACTGGCTGAGCAGCAGCGTGTGAAGCTGCGGATGTGGGAGGAGTGGTGACGGCGTTCGGAGGCGGCGCGGGTGGGAGTGGATCGGGATCGTCTACAAGGGCCTGTCTCCTCTCTTGCTCCTTGATCACTTGAATCAGACAGTAGGTCACAAACATGACGATGATGGTGGTTATGGGGAAGCCTGGGAAGGTAATTTGTTGTTAATAGAGCTAGTAAGAAATTAAACCTCCTTCAAAATGAGAAACCAGAATCACCTTTGAGAAGCAGCCGTTTGGCGACCAACTTGGCAAATTCCACACTGTTCAAGGCCAGAACGTTATACAGCACAATGCTCCAGAAGTTGAAAGTGTTGAAGATGGCTCTGATGCGACGGGCCATTGCCTCTGACATTGCTACCTGCGAACCATTATTTATATACAATATGCACATTAAATCCCTTATCCATCATAAATCGCTTGTTCAAATGTACAAACAACCTCCTCTAACCAACCTCAAAAGAGGCAAATGGCTCCATGGAGAAGAATTTGGCTGTCCACAGCTCAAAGTTGAGACCAAAACAGTTAAGGAAAGCCCAGATCAGGACCACCTGACAGGGTCCCAACCAGAGGATTGTGATGCCGAAGGTGCACAGCGTAGCCACGAGCTCCTCCACCACGTTCTCGTGCTTTCCACTCAGGTAATTATACACATACCTGTGGACGAGGGCGTCATCAGAACTTCTGTTTTCCACATGATTAACGTGACTTTAATATGCAGGTCATTCTGAGACACTTACTTGCACAGCCAGTCGTTGATCCCTCTGTCAAAATGGCTACAAAACAAGCATCAGATTGAATACGACACGTACCGAATGCGCTCCTGGAATTAATCACGTGCGATCAAGTTTCACTCACGTTTCAGAAAACACATAGAGCATGGTGATGCATTTTGGTGGTTTAGGAGGGTCAAGGTGATCCAGTCTGGATACTGTGCTGATGACTCCAAACATGACAGCTGCTTTTACCCAGTCATACACCAGGTTAAAGTAAGCCAGACCCACTGGAAACAATGCAACGGCATCAGTCCTGCTGTCAGTTTCTTTTCCTCTCAAATAAATTAAATTAAAACTGCAATAAAAGACTCTGAAGATTTCAAGATGATAACTAAAATCTTAGGAAAAAAAACATACATTTGTGCATTTTCACATGCTATTGGGACTAAGTGGCACACACCTAGAGCCCAGTCAGACAAGTGCTTCAGTAGCTTCATGTCAGTGGGGATGGTGAGGATGTACATGTAGTGGAAGAGGATGTCCACTACAATGATGACGGTTAGGTGGATCACGCCATGCAGGTTGATATTCCACATCTCCCGCTCTTTCCTGGTCAGGTCACACCTGTTGACCTGCAGAGGGCAGCAAACACACATCACAGCTGCAGAGAAAGACAGAAACTTTCAACCTCAGTAGAGCAAGAGCACCGTTATGAAATTATACTCTGTAAATCAGGCTGATTTTGTTGCTGATGGAGACATAATATCTTTATGATTAGTAATGAGAAGTAAACATTTTTGGCTATTTAGTTACACATGAGGAAACTTCACTTTTTTGGTGTGCAGGATGGATTTCTTACTTGTAGGGTGTAAATGAAACCTGAATTATTATAACAATCTAGTTCAACTTACTTGAACATAAAATTTATCAAAAGTCATGATGGGCCCGAAGTAAAAGAAAGGGAGGTAGAAGTTGTACTTGAGCAGCTCCAGGATGCTGTAGTTCCCATCTTTTCTTTCACAGTTCTCCAGAGCAAAGCTCATACAGCGCATGATTGTAAACCCACATCCTCCATAGAAGAAAACGGGACGCAGCTCAAAGTCCCCCTCCACAAAACCTGCCTATGGAGAGAAGATGAGGGGAAACATGATGAATGTGTAGATAATATGCTGAGGGGGCGTGAGTGCCAGCCGTTTACCTGCCAGGAAATGAAGGGTTCACACTTGAATGTAGCCAGGGTACAAAGACCAGTGACAAAGCAAAGCCAGCGAATTTTCACTAAGGAGATGCTGTAGAGCAGGATACAGTGGGAGAGGATGAGGGCGACGTAGGTCCAGCCCATGCTGGTCCACACAGCAAGCAGACCGTACGCCATGTATACCAAGGACCTGTACTGTGGGACAGAAAAATAGTGTCTGTATATGTTTAAAAAAAAAACAAGTTATGCCAGATAAGGTGTAGGTGTGGTCATCGCGGGCATGGATGTCATGGTAAATTTGGGCTTTTAATGATTTCTTTGAACTGTTCTTTTTCCAGGGTGGAACGATTGTACAGCATACATCTTTAAAAACTTTAAAAAAAAAAAAAAAAGATTTGGGTGCACAAGCTTGAATTTATTTTGGCTTTTTTCTAATTCATGCAGGGTCAAAAGTATACAGTCCCAGTCAAAAGTTTGGACACTGTACATACAGGCTCAAAGCCCAAAGTTACCATCACATTCATGCCCACCAGCCCCATGAGTGGATGTAAACTTCTGACCACAACTGTAGCCTTTTAGAAGTTATGCAACAAAAACTGTATTGCTTTTCTTTAAGTCTCCCCAGTATTGACGCTTATGTCTATCCGCCTGGTCCCATTATTCATCTGCTATTTACCTAAGGATATAAAAAGCCAGTGTGCAATGTTGCAAAAATAAATTGTGACAAAGATTTCAAAGGTTGCTAAATAATGATGAGAAATCAGCTGGGTTTCATGGCAGCTCAGTATTTCACTCGGATTATTAACCCCAGCAGTAAATATTAGATCGGCTCTATGCTACATAAATCCACCTCCAGCAGCTCAGTGAAAATAATCCATCAATCTATGAGCAGAAGCACCTGTGGAGCCAGCATGGAGCAGATCTTGGCAAACAGCACGTGACCAGAGAGAGCGAATAGGATGTGCTCTCTGAAGGTGGAAAACCACATCATCCACTCAAAATCGGCCGTTTCCTGTAGACCCGTGAGCACAAAATTAAATATTAGAAACACTTTTTTTTTTAATGACAAATGATCTGCAAGCATTTTCTTACCATTTTCCTCCCAAAGTAGTACCATCCTGGCTTCACGCTGGTTTTGAACGTCTTTCTGTTTGCATTGGCTGACAACAGGACCATCGGAAAAAAGATGAGGACCATACATACAATCAAGAGTTTCTGTTCAACAAGTTTTGTTTTCTTGCCCTTGAGTACAAATGCCAAACTTTTGCTACAGTGAAACAAATGTAGGTCAAACAGAGGGCCTATTTTCTTCTTGTGCTCTGTGGTATTAATACTGACACCTGTTCTCCTCAGCATGATCTGCATAGCTCAGACGCCTCACCCTCACACTGTGACACTGCCCCTATACTTATACTGTACTTCACATTGTATTGTCTGTACGTGACTGTGCTGCAGTTCCACATGAACCTTACATTCAGGGGAATTTACTGTATGCTGATGTGGAACAAGAAGGGAGATAATTTATTCAAGCTTGATTTCAGTCCCTTTTTTTTTTTTATTTAATCTGTGAGATAATTTGGTTATAAAGTATTGATAATCCAGGATAAAATCACTGAATTAGAGAGTGATTAGCTGTTACTTTATAGTCATTTAGATGTAGTTATTGGCTCTAAAGGTTTTCATCACAAATGATCAAATATAATATGCATCATATTCATCATGTTTACTTATACTCACAACTGGACACCTCAAAGATCCAGCTGGTGGCCCAGAACATGGCCAGACACAAAACAGTGTTGTAGAAATAAATCTCATACTTGGGAAGAGCAGCTTTGATCCCCATGGTCGGGAGAGAGCGGCGCTCCGGAGGCTCCTGAACACAAACCGCTGAGAAGTCAGAGTAGTCGGCACTTTATCTGTAGGCCACACCTAAAACACTTTAACTTCCGAAGTGGCACCAAAAAGCATTAGAGAGTTATCTTATCCTGCCTAGATATAAAACAGATATCCTGACGGTTTCCCCTGTTTATATGTTTTAGATCCCACTCTCTGCTGTACAATGAACAGCTGCAATCCTAAAAATAAAAATGAAAGTGTCACAGTGCTATTGCAGTGTTTGTACGAGAAAATGTGTTCCATTATTTTGTATAATCCAACTAAAATAGAAATCGGAACTTTCTGTCACACACTATTAAACATGGAAAGTAACAAAAGCCGTTTGCTTCCTGTTTAATCTGTGACCATCTCAGGACGTTTACTGTACTTATATTTTTGTATTCATCAAATGGATGTATTAACTGCTAATTGAGGAATACTCAAAAATACAGCACAGAGTGAAAGACCTGCACTCATTCAGCAGAATGGCCTCCATATGTGTTACATTTTCATATTAATGGATCACTGTGACTAATACATTAGCATTAAGTGGTACTTGAATATTTGTTATGTTGGGTTATTTACTGTTGGGTAGTTTAATCCAGGAACCACTCACAGGTGACAGTTTTAGACTTAACTGATGATGTGGTCTGACTCTGTGCTCGCAAGCTAGCCAGCTGGCTAATACGAGAAGCGGAATGACTTCATGACAGAACGACATTATTGGTCACAATCATATTAGTTTCTAATGGCCCAGTGATAACATGGGAGAAAGTAATTCACATGATATGCTGCTTTTATTGGTGAAAATTGTCCACATCTTTCAAGTTGCCATCTTGTGAAGGGTGGATCTGACTCTAAAGCATGCTGTATCATGCTTCTTGACTCTAACAAGCACCAGAATTTTTTTCAGTAATATTAAAACTAGCAACTGAGACAACAAACTCAGTGGTTTAGTGGTCACAGGGGCATTTTGCCTGGCCAGGAGAAGAAATGCAAGTTTAATGTGCTTCTGCATTAGCTTCACTTTTCAGATCTGAAAGCCACATCCATCTCTTATATACAGCCTGTGCTATATACACTTTGATGCAACACAGTTTCCTGATTTGCAGTCAATTATTTTGCAGACCCCTGTGGGTCCCCGTACCTCATTTTGAGAACCACTGTTTAATCTGCAGCACATCAGAGCTTATAACCGGGCCACTGACTGTGTATATATCTATGTAAAAGCAACTAAAATATATATAGAGGAGTAAAAAACATTCTTCCTTTTCCCCAAATAGTGTAGTAACATAGACAAAGTACAAGCAGACAACCCAAAATAGTACGTATGCAGTACTTGAGTATATTTATAACATTATTGTCCACAATTGAACAGTTAAATTGCTTTAATGCTGAGGCACTGCTTTTTTTTTGATTGATTTGCAAATAAATGTGTCCGCATGATACTCACTGAAACTTTTGCTACATCTTCCAATTATAGTAAAGACAGGAACTTTCCATTTATTCACCTATTGCTTTGTGAATTCTGGTGCATCTTCTTTGATACCATAAGAACTTGTTTTCGCCTTCTTATTTAAGAAATTCTGTTTCCAAAAGCTTGCAGAATAATGCCTCATTTTAAGCCCTAATCACTTAGGAATGATATCGCTCTCTGACTTGTGTAGATGGGCCGATTAGAATTTAGAGGCAACAACAAAGTGCAGCTGCCTGCTATTTTTAACCAAACAACTCCTCTGCAGTGAATTGTAGCGCATGCATGCTGGACACAGTGAAACAGTCATGTTGCTGTGAGAGAAAAATCAAACTCAGCTAATTGAAATAATGATAAACTACATTAAAACTCCTTCCTGCTTTCTCTCCACAGCGTCTGAATGAGGTGCCTGCTGTTGAAATGCCACACGGTCATGCACTTCATTTTGTCCTCCACACCACCTGTTGTGATACTGACCTTGATCGCAGCAAGCCCAAAGAAGTTGTTAAAAAAAAATTCAGATTGTTTCAAAGGCACTTTAAAATGTCACGTTAAAAAACAAAGAAAAAAAAAACATGGAAGCAAAGATAAACTTTTACATCTGCTGTGCTTCTACAGAGTGCAGGTCAGGCTGCAGGTCCCTCCGACTCCCTGAGAGGGAGCTGCCACCCGTCAAAGGTGACATGATGTATTTATACCTTGTGCACTGACACAGAGGGGTGGAACAGGAGGACTGCTAAATCAGTATAATAGACTATGAGCCACACAGCATCAGATATCTATTCAGGACTCTTATGTTTGCATCTCATAAGTTATTGCATATATTTGATAATATGCAGCAACGAGTTAACAAAACCCACTGAAACGTATTCACGGAAGCCATTTGTTTGAGTCTGAAGTTAAATATTGCACGAAACTCTCATTATATCAATATAGTTACATTTACTCGTGTCTGCATTGCATCACACTGTTTAGCATAACAATTTGAAGATTTGGGGAACAATTTTTATAGTTTTAAATAAAAAGACTCACATGCAGTTTTCCACGCTACATGTTGCCAGATCTGTTTTGGGATGGTCTAAGCCTCCCGCAATTTTGAGCTGCCTGTAGCCAAAGCTCCATGTCTCAGATTCGAACAACAAACTGGGATCTCTAAAACAACACGCAGTGCCGACTAGCGACAATATCACAAAATACAATACAGTTTGTCATTTAAGCTGCAAATGAAAGCACAACTGAACTGGAAGGCAAACATTTTGTTTATTGTTTTTTTTTATTGGACAAGGCCAACCAAAGGTTACAATATAAAAAAATATATAGGCTTTTAACTGTTCTCTGCTTTCATGGTATGTATGAGCAGATACAATCCTAGAAGTTTATACTAAATGTAATCAAATTGTAAGGCAGACTATTAAATTCAAAATTCACAGTGTGTGGCTACAAATGGAAAATCACACTGTATTTGATATATATATATATTTTTTTTTTTTTATTTATTTTTTTTTTTTAATTTGGTTTTCATAGATGGATGAATGGTTTTCTTGGTTACTCCTTCTTGCTGGTCTCCTGTCCTTCAAACAAGGGGAACTTGCTCTCCACATCAGCCCACTTCAAGGTGCCGTTAGCCAGATCTCGTACAAGGTCTGGCAACTCCGTGACCTGTGATATATGTTTGTAAATTAGCACCCAAAAGAAAAAACAACAACAAAAAAACAGATATGACACTTTTATAATTAGAAAGGGTTAACCGTTCTACCTCGGCCCTGATTTGCCTCATCGAGTCGCGGTCTCTCAGAGTGGCCGTGTGAGGCGTCTTGTTCACCGTGTCGAAGTCAACGGTGATTCCAAACGCCACGCCGATCTCATCTGACCGCGCGTAGCGCCTGCCGATGGACCCCGAAGAGTCGTCCACCTTGTAAGACACACCATTTCTGGTCATAGCCTCAGCTGAAGGCAGAAAGATGACGGCAAAGTGAGGAAGGAATCAAATCTGATATTTATTATTTTCATGTAGAAAACCATTCTAAATTAACTATGTCCTGGGTCAAGTGGAATCAACCTTCTTTTCAATAGTATTCCCCAAAAGCTATTCCTAACACCTAGTACTGAAATGTAAACATTAGACTCACCTAACTGGTGGATAAACGGCACAAACTCCTGGTTCTGGCTCAAAGGCAGGATGGAACATTTGTATGGAGCTACAGTGGCAGGGAAGCTGAAATACTGGACACGAAATAAATCACCTTAAATTAAAACAGAACGAGCATGTAACTGTCACTAAGATCTGTTTCCTGTTGTGGAGCGTTCTTACCGTCCTCTGTTCATCCCCCTCCCGGATGTGGAATGAGTGCTCGTAGATGGAGTACATGATTCTGCCGATGCCAAAGGAGGGTTCAATCACATTGGGAATAATCTCCTCCACTGTGGCAGGAAAAAAAACAGAGACAATTAAGGTTTTTTTCCCTCCCCCCTCCAAAATAATTCTTCATTAATAAACAGGTTTGATGTCACCTCTTACCATGCAGGGTTTTCTGGAACCTCTTCACACTGACCATGTCTTTGGTGAGCTTGAAGCTTTTGCCCTCTGTCTCAAAGCTGAACTCCCTACAGACACAAACACAGCATCACCAAGTCACAAAATTATACATGAAATCATTCATAAATAAACTTTATGGTTGTGAACAGCAGGCAGAGTCATTAATTACCCTGTTTCACTGAGAAGCTTCTCCTGATCGCTGATGTAGCACTCATCACAGACAGCCAGGTACTCCAGCGCCAGCTTGGCATCTTTTTTGTAGGCCATTCCGATGGCGCCCTTGTTGGGCTCGAACTGGACAACATTGACCGTTTTGTGAGAAGGAATTAAGGCGTAAAACTGGCACAGATTTTCAGAATAGTGACAGCATAGTTTTTGGCACTTTGTATTAGAGGAATAATGATTTATGACTTTTTTTACATATATTTTTTAAAAATGAAAACACTTTCCATTCCCTCGCCCATCGAATTAAACCGTTACTCAGTGGCAAATACCTATGTTGTAAACACACAGGGTTGTATCTAAGATTACTTTTTTTTAATGTTTGATGAATTATCTAAATGTTTGATGTGACACTAACTGTAACTGAGTGTAATTATAGTCGTTGGAGTGAGACGACAGAAGGATATGGGCTCTTTTAGCATCTTTTCCGCCACTAGGGGGACTTTGGTGGCTCTGGAGTGACATGAAAGGTCATAACAGGAGCGGTCAGCACAGCCCACAATTTCAATCCAGCCCTGAGAAAGAAAAAAAACACACAACAGTACAACAAAAAGATCAAAACAGGACAATGTTTTCAGTTATTGTTTTCAATGGCTTTATGCGCCTGTATGTGGGCGTAACAGAAACAAATATTTACGTAGGAGGTTTTGGACTCGGCATCCCAGCAGTCACATGCGTAATGAGCCATCTCGTTTTCCATGTGCTGACGGAAGCGCACTTTGTCTTTGGACAGTCCCACTTTTATCAGATAGAGGTAGATTCTTCCGATGAAGTAGCCCAACACAGAGTTGTTGATGACTCCCTGCATCAGCAGACAGTGAACATAAAGAATTGCATTAAATACTGAATGAACTGGCAAACCTGTTTCTATTCATGCTTTCATTTATGGGTAATTCTCAGTAACCATGCAATTAAGGTATGGTATTGGCACTCTAAGGTAAGCCAGTAAAATGATACCTACCTGCTCCACAGCATCTCCCAGCCTCATTATTTGTGCCGACTGTCCGCTGGTCTGAGCCTTGGAGGAGAACAGCAGGATCTCCAGGTCGGCCACACTGGAGAATTTTGGGTGGACTTTATCATTTGGGTCCACAAAGTGCTCGATCTCAGCCATGGTGAACTCCCTGTAAGCAGGAGTTAATGTTAATGTTTCTCTCAATATCCATTTGGAATGCAGGGATAATTCACTTTAAACAGTTAGAGTTCCTGATCACCTAACACGAATGAGTCCAGAGCGAGGGGATATTTCATTCCTGAAGGAGTTTCCGATCTGAGCAGCACCAAAGGGAAGCTTTCCCTGGTTGAACTCTAACAGGCGCTTGAAGTTGAGGAACATTCCTTGTGCTGTTTCAGGTCTCAGGTAGCTGCAAATCAATATCAGCACACACACGATTTCAATGCAGCAAAAAAAAGACAAATGTTGTAGGTGTAGATATGAGTACCCAGGCATGTTTCCTCCAGGCCCAATGGATGTCTGAAACATCAGGTTGAAGGAGCTGGGAGGTGTGAGGTCATTTCCCGTGGCAGGAGACTGGACATTGTATTTCACAAACAGATCGGCCAGCTCCCGCTGAGCGTAATTATCCATCTGCAACAGAGGGACCGCAAATGCATCAGAGGATTACTTCTTCACCAACGCGCCAGCACTCCTGTGTTTGTGAAGTACACACCTGTGTGATTACGTCCTCCATCTCAGCCCTCTTCTCCGCTGAGCATTTCTCCTCGCCCATGAGCTTTTTTAAGTGAGCTGTGAGGGATCAAAAACAGAATATAGACATAAGGGTTTTAACATGCATGTTTTTACATTTCTTCTTTTATTAGAGTGTTTGTGATCAGATCGGTTAAAAAAAAGTGGAACACCTGAAAAGATTGTTATCAAGAAGATTATTGTGATGTATGCTATATTTTGACATAGTAATTTTTGTATTCTGTGATTTTCTCCATGTCCATGTCGTGAATTCACCTTTGAGAAGATGATCTGCCCGGTAACATTCTCCTGTCTTGGCATCTTTCACCATGTAGTCAGCAAATTTATCCACATGTCCAGACGTCCTGAAGAAGGAAGGAGGTTTAGGACAAATCTTTAATTTCTAGAAGTCAAAGTGCTTTCTTTTAAGCGTTCCTACTTCAGGACGGGCTCGGGAGTCAGCATGGTGCAGTCGATCTCCAGGATCTGTTCCTCCTGGATGAAGTGCTGCCTCCAAGCCTGCAGGATGTTGTTCTTCAGGGCGCAGCCAACTGGGCCGAAGTCGTACAGGCCGCTCACACCTGAGGAACATTGATTTTTCATGACTAATTAAGTGAAGGTGCATATTTCCTGAAGTGTTTTCTTGTGGTTTACAACTTCCTCTATCAGCTTCCATTGTTCATAGTTTTGGTTTTCCTTTCATTCCGGTGCTTTACCTCCATATATGGCAAAAGCCTGATCATAGAAGAACCTCCTCTTTAACGTGTCTTCCATCTTCACCCGGTCCACTGTGTCATCCTTGGGCTGCAGAGCCAGTTCCTGGAACAGGAAATGATGGTTTGTGGCATTATTCTTTAACCAGAGCAAGGGTCATAAAACAGAAAATATGTCAAACTGAAAGTGGAATCAGTGCAAAGGTGAAGTAGAAGCTGCGAGACTCTCACCTTCGCTTCAAGAGTCCTCTGTCGTGCTTTCAACTCTGCAGCAGCTTTGGCCAACTCCTGCTCAGAAGCACCTTTCTCCCTTAACTCACGGACCAAGTCACTCTGCGGAAAAGGTCTACGCGTTACTTCCACTTTGCACCGTCCTAATGCATGTTTCATTTCTACTTTTTTCTTTTTCTTCTTGCTAAAGTGCAAAAAAAAAGTCCTTTCCAACAAAAACATTTCTCCAAATTCTTTTAGGAATCACTTATAGGAAGCAGTGTGTGCAAGTGAAACAATGAAAGTAAGGCAGGTCATGACCTTTCATTTTACCCTCAGCTTTTATGCTGTTGAGGCTCTGCCATGTTTTTTTTTTGTTTTTTTTTGTTTTTTTGGAGGATAATTATGCAGTTTTTCAGGTTCCTTGAAAATGATAAGCAATGCTCTGATGCATGAGATCCGCTGCAAAGGATGGCAGATGCTTGAAATTATCTTGGGTCTATTGATTTAAAACAACTAGGATAAAAAGAAGTAATAAAAACTAGCATTTGTTGAAGAGCTGCTGCTATTTATTTGAAAAAAAGTCAATTTGAAAAATGAGCGCCATCTTTTGACCAGGTTGCATTTGAAACCTTAGAAAAAAGAAAAAAAAAACGTACCTGTTCCCGCACAGCCTTCCTCAAAGGAGCAAGCATTGTCTCCATCTTTATAACACGTTGTTTTTTCTGGATCTGCTAAGCGTTTCCTCTTTGCTTGAAGCTTCCTTCAGTCAGAGAGAAATGGAAGGGGAGTGAGTTTCTTTTATAGTCTGACTCTGGCAACCAGGTTGTTCTGTTGCATCATCCAGGAAGCTCAAACAGTTGTTTCATTTTTGCCAAATCACACTGGTCCTGCCCTGGTGTTGACTGGTGTTGATCCTTATCATACTAGCAACAGCCTAGTATTGCATGCATAAACAAAAGGATAGAAATAACTTGTTGTGGCTCTTTTACTCCTCCATCCACCAATGAGCTGTGTGCATATTGACAACTTTTGGACAAACCTGATGCTCTGGATGCTTCTCATATCTGAGACAAGTTGAATTAAAAAAATATTGAAAAAAATCAAATGAGGAGCCATCTGCTGTGATGACCTCTTGTGAATGAGAAAGCAGCTGAAAGAAGCTTTGGTGGAAGGCACAATTTCCTGGTTCAGCTGTGACAAAATGTGGAAAATAATGAAAAATTGATACTCCAGTGTGCTCAAACTCAACTGGTACGGTACACACTGCAGAATGATCTGTTTTGTAGAGACACAGTAACGTGGTTAAGCAGTGCACAAAGATCCATTTTGAATCTTTGTGCATTAGGCTTTGAGTTTTTATAAATAATTATGCAAATTAAGGAAGACGGTCCACTTTAAAGCCTGAGCAGCTTCAGAATTGCCAGTTAACCTATGTATGTCTTTGGACTGCGGGACTAAGCTAGAGTACCCGCCCAAACAGACCAAGTAGGGCACAGGAAGCATATGCAGACTCCACACAGAAAGCTCTCAGCTGGCCAGTGTACTCAAACCCACAGTGGCTGCACAGTGGTGCTAACTACAGCGCCACTGTGTAACCTGCTGCTTTCAGTCTTTTATTGTTGATCTCAAAAAAAGATCTTGCATTTGGATTTTTTTAACAAAAACAATATAAGATGTTAGATGCTGTGTATTTGTCAAATACATAAAAAAAAAACAATCAAATCCACTGTTTTAACTGCATTAACTGGTGATGTGTTTAATTTGGGATTGTTGGGCTGATTATTCTTGGATCTACTCGTTTCATTCATGTTGAGTTTTATTTATTTTTTTCCTTGGAGCTCATCATAAAAACTCCTGAATTAACCCAAGCTCAAGAATCCATTTGTTCACCCTTTAAACAGCCACTTTTGACTTGACACTCTCATTGATGCAGTCGCAGTTGAAAGCAATCACAGAGCAGCAGTGATTTTATGTTTCTCAGCTTCAAAAACAAGAAGAAAATGCCACAGTTCTTTGTCCGTGTCCTGTAAGTGCTGACTCTTTTTATTGAAACTGTTAAATAGCTCAATCAGATCTGCCTGAAGACTGGTGGAAGTTTCCTTCCACTAACAACACCCTGATTACATTTTCTCCCTTTTACAACATATTGGGATGGTCGTACATGGATGAAATGCTGCTCGTCAATGGAACAACAGTCCTGTGCAAGCTTTGCCACAACTGTAAAGATATGATAAATACATGACAATTTAGTGATTGCAGTGGCGTGGAACACAAGGAGGACTCCGTGCACCACTACTACAGCTCGTCACAATAGAGTCGCAGTATTCTTCCTGGTGGTGCATAAAGCAACGAGTCTGTGGATTTTTCATGGAGTGGCTGGCAGACGAGTGAACTTTATTCTTCGCTTGTGTCCTTCTTGCTGGTCTCCTGTCCTTCAAAGATGGGGTACTTGCTCTCCACTTCTGCCCAGGTCAACGTGCCGTTGGACAAATCCCGAACAATCCCGGGCAGCTCACTGACCTGTGAGGAGAAAAAGGTGTGTTTACTTAATGGTGTTAAATGGTGTGTGCGGAATTCTAGGTTAAATGCACTTGGGGTAGTGTTAAGTCATGTTGCTGTTAATTTCACTGTCAGAATAACAGTCGCAAAACGAGTCAACAGAAAGAATTATCAATTAGTCTAAAGATATTTGTGGCTCACGTTTTGGCATCACTCAGATCCCAAAACACAATCAAGCGTAAAAGTGTAGAAAAAGACCTTGATGCCAAAAGAAGGGAAAAAAACAAACACTCGGGGTTGTTATTCCATGACTAAAGAGCAGTCGCACAGTTTATGCATGCAGCTGTACTGATTAAAACAGAGGAGTATCTGTTCCATGAAATGTGAGTGAATCAGACGACTGAAATGCATCATCTACTCGCACACTAGGAAGCTCAGTCTCATTCCACCCATGCATGGCCTCACATTTTTCCACTCTACATTACTCCTCTGCCGAGGGGGAGGCATGTTTTTGGTGTTGTTGGGTTTTTTGTTTGTCCATTTGTGTTTCTCAGCATAATAATCACATGCATCAAGATGATTTCATGAAATGTGGAGACATGAAAATACTAAATGAAAAGGTGTATGCGTTAACCTTTTAATTCAAATATATTCCAGTATTCTTATCTTAAACTAGGCCATCTTTCTATCATTGCTGGATGCCATCACTTACAGTCTAATTTCTTGGCACCATCCCATGGATGCTGGAGAACCTTTGATTGATCATTAAGAATACAAAGGCACTCTAAAAATGCAGCACAATACACACCTACTCTACCGTGCAGTCTGTTTTGGAAATGGTTTTTCATACTTACCTAACATCGAATCATTAGTATAACCAATCAGGTCAGTGAGATGAAGGGTTATGAAAATCATTACCATGGTTGCTTAGTTTTTCTCTCTTTGTGTAATGTGACAAAAGCATCCAACCTGTGCAGCACTCACATATATGAGAAAATCAAATCAAATAAACTGAAGCAGTACCTCGGCCCTGATTTGCCTCATTGAGTCGCGGTCTCTCAGAGTGGCCGTGTGAGGCGTTTTGTTCACTGTGTCGAAGTCAATGGTGATTCCAAACGCCACTCCGATCTCATCTGTCCTGGCGTAACGACGCCCAATGGATCCTGAAGAGTCGTCCACCTTGTGAGACACGCCATTTCTGGTCAGTGCCTCAGCTAAGAAAGGGAAAAGGAGAAAATGATGATAAAAGGGGGGAAAAAAGCGCACACACACGAACACACACACACACACACACACACACACACACACACACACACAAACAATAAGTAGCTGCAGAAAGTGTTGTTTTTGTTCTGTGACTGAAATAGGACATATCATTATGCGGTCACTTACATAATTCCCTTACGAAAGGCATGAATTCTTGGTTTTGACTCAGAGGCAGGACGGAGCATTTGTAAGGAGCTACAGTAGCGGGGAAGCTGAAGTACTGCAACGAAAAGGAAGGAAAACCATTACAGGAAATCAGCAAACATAGAACAACATGTGCAAAATGCTTAAGTAGCGTGCAACAAAAAGCTATGCAGGAAAAAAAACAAAAACACAGGCTCAGCTATGAGGCATTTTATTTGATGTGGGGGAAAAAACAAAATCACCATAATCATAAAGAAATATCAAATGAACCGGATGAATGCAGCAGCACCTCACACAGTGGCATTTTGGACAGAAACATGCTGCCAGACTTACCGTTCTTTGTTCGTCGCCTTCTCTGACATGGAATGTGTGCTCAAAGATGGTGTACATGATCCTACCAATGCCAAAGGAGGGCTCAATCACGTTGGGAACAACTTCCTCCACTGTGGACGACAGAGACATTATAAAAGCGGTCGCTCCAGTATCATTTTCCTCTGGTCTCTGTCGAGTGAAGCTCACCGTGCAGAGTCTTCTGGAATCGCTTCACGCTGACCATGTCCTTTGTGAGTTTGAACGTCTTGCCTTCTGTCTCGATGGTGAACTCTCTGAGGGGCAGAAATGAAATATTAACCGTTTCTGGAAAATTTTAATGTCTCAACTATCAGTACGACTCTGATTAGCAACAGCACTCACCCAGTCTCATTGAGCAGCTGTTCCTGGTCTGTAATGAAGCATTCATCGCACACAGAAAGGTACTCCATGGCTATCTTAGCATCCTTCTTATAGGCCTTCCCAATGGCTCCTTTGTTGGGCTCAAACTGGACAACATTTACAGTTTTGTGTGGAGAAGTCAAGGAGAAACACTGATCACCAACATCAAAAGGTTCTTTTTTGTTGCAGGTCTTTCTTTATAGTGTGGGTGCTACCGTGATTTAAGGATATAGGTTCTTTTAGAGGCTTTTCAGCAACCAGAGGGACCTTTGTGGCCCGTGCGTGGCACTGCAAATCGTAACAAGACCGGTCAGCGCAACCCACGATCTCGATCCAGCCCTGCAGGGGACAATAATCACTGAGCATGAGAATAAGAACAACCTGATAAGCTGTAAGGAAGCTCTGAAGCGGAACATACATAGGAGGTTTTGGCTTCAGCGTCCCAGCAGTCACAGGCGTAGTGAGCCATCTCGTTGTCCATGTGCTGTCGGAAACGCAGGCTGTCTTTGGCAATACCAACTTTAGTAAGGTAGAGGTAGATCCTCCCGATGAAATATCCCAGGACGGAGTTGTTGATCACTCCCTAAATGAGACGGGACATTTAAGATATATTTTTATGTATATTTTTGTTGCTTTTACTACTCAATCGCAATAGATAATGATTATTTTGGATTTGCCACTGGTTTTCTAAGGTTATGTTTACCTGCTCGACAGCATCCCCCAGCCTCATGAGCTGTGCAGACTGGCCGCTGGTCTGCGCCTTGGAGGAGTATAACATGATCTCCAGATCAGCTACATTGGAGAATTTGGGGTGGACCTTTTCATTCGGGTCCACAAAGTGCTCAATCTCAGCCATGGTGAACTCTCTGCACAAAAACATCAGGCAGTTATATTCCTGCTTTCTCTCTCAGCCTAAAAACAGAATATTAGTTGAGCCAGAGGACGTCCACCTCCTCACCTAACACGAATGAGTCCAGAGCGAGGAGAGATTTCGTTCCTGAAGGAGTTTCCTATTTGAGCAGCAGCGAATGGCAGTTTTCCCTGGTTGAATTCCAAAAGACGCTTGAAGTTGAGGAATATTCCCTGAGCAGTTTCAGGCCTCAGATAGCTGCAAATTCAGATTGCTTAAAAGTCAATCAATGACACAAACGCAATGAGTTTTGAGTGTTGAGGAGTCATTTTACCCTGGCATATTCCCCCCTGGTCCGATGGATGTCTGAAACATCAGGTTGAAGGAGATGGGAGGTGTGAGCTCATTTCCCGTGGTGGGCGACTTGACGCTGTATTTCACAAAGAGATCGGACAGCTCTTGTTGGGTGTAGTTGTCCAGCTGGAAAAAAATGGCAACACAAAAGCCAAAATCAGTGACTCATAGCCTTTCAGAAGAACCGGCCCCCCCACAACCCCTCATTTCGTCTCACTTAACACAGACCTGGGTTATGACACTCTCCATCTCAGCCTTCTTCTCTGCTGGGCACTTCTTATCAGACATCAGCTTCTGAAGATGGGCTGTGTGACAGAAAAACATGACAGTCACGTTTTGTGAGCTGTGATAATCAACAGTATGCAAAATATATAAGAAGCTAATTATAGTCTACCTCCAGAGTGAAAGCGAGCTGAAAACGAATAAACTACATGAAACATGCTCGTTTTTTTTTTTTTTGGAGTGTTCGTGTTATTTGAGGTACTTCAGTTATTAATGCTTCATAAGTTTAAAATATTACACAACATTTTCAGCTTTCATCAAGTCATTTTTGTTCCATCTGGGCAAATTATTCTTAATTAAGCCTTTAAGTAACTGACATGTCCTCCCTCCATCACCATAAGCTTTTGGTACAGTTCCAGCCTCTGTGATTCCCGCAGCTGTATTTCTATGTAAGCCCTATGTGATTTCTGCTGGTCCAGCCACTTCCATTCCCCCTCAGGCATAACAGCAATACTCAGAATAGGCAGCGAGCAGCAGTTGTCCCTCACGTCTGCAGAATCTCATGAATAATACAGATGCAGCTTTAGTTTCACAGTGCTGGAAGACAAAAAGCAAAACATGCTCACCTTTGAGGAGGTGGTCAGCCCTGAAGCATTCACCATTCTTGACATCTTTCACCATGTAGTCAGCAAATTTTTCCACATGTCCTGAAGTCCTGGTGGAATTATAATATAATAGTAAAGGATTAAAAATGGATCCCAAAGAAATGTGTACATTTCCATGCTATTCAACAGTGTATCTGCAACCGGGCTATGGAAGGCTGCTATTAGTGGCAGCTCCCATGCATAAAATCGCAGAAATCAATATGCGCCTGTTAACAAAAACCCACAGTTCAGCACTTTGGAGCCGACTCTAGGAACCACTAGGCGCCTTCTTCAGCAGTTTCTGAGATTGCCATTTATTAGATATACATGAACAGCCTATAAAAGCCTAAATATGAAACCTTGGGTTTATACCACGACTACAGACGAAAAAAATATTCAGTGAACCTACTTGAGGACGGGCTCGGGGGTCAGCATGGTGCAGTCGATCTCCAGGATCTGCTCCTCCTGGATGAAGTGCTGCCTCCACGCCTGCAGGATGTTGTTCTTCAAGGCGCAGCCCACAGGGCCGAAGTCGTACAGGCCGCTCACACCTGGGGAACATTACTGCATGGTAACAGAACACTTAAAGACAGCGTTGTATGTTGGCTTAATAACCAACTGAAACCTTAATTTTAACTGCTAGCGATCAAAGTCTTACCTCCATAGATAGCGAAGGCCTGGTCATAGAAGAATCGCCTCTTGAGGGTATCTTCCATCTTGGTTCTGTCAACGATGTCATCTTTAGGTTGCAACGCCAACTCCTGCAATTTTTACATAAAGCCCAAAAAGGGGAAAAGTACCAAAATTAGGACAGAACAGGTTTCTACAATAATATCTGACCATTAAAGTTTATTCTTGCCTTTAAAACACTGAGCTTCCAGGACCCTCTTAATTGCTTCCACTACATTATAATGCTTTCATTTACTATACGGATCTGACTCAGGTATCATTTCATGACATATGTCTAGTCCTTTAATAACCCAATATCCGGCTTTGGGGAAGGCTCAGAGTAGAGCTGCTACTCCTCCACATCGAAAGGAGCCACTTCAGGTGGTTTGGGCATCTGACTAGAATGCTTCCTGGGCACCTCTGAGGTGAGGCGTTCCGAGCATGTCCAACCGGAAGGAGGCCCCAGGACACGCTGGAAAGATTATATCCCTCGGCAGGCCTGGGAACACCTCGGTGTCCCCCCGGGTGAGCTAGAGGAGGTGGCTGGGGATAGAGGGGTCTGGGCTTCTCTGCTTAGGCTGATGCTCCCGCGACCCAGCCCCGGATAAGCGGAAGATGATGGCTGGGTGGATGGACATCTGGTGGTCTTGAACAGTAGGGAGAAAATTTAAGCTCTGAAGACTTTGCAGCATGGCTGAAAGCTCTGAAAATTCATAATCCCAGATTGTATCGTTCTTTATAATTTTGGAATACTGTAATTTTCATAGCGTCCCAGCCTGGTGGAGCAATTGTACACTTCTCAGATTTAATAAAAAGCATCATATTTTCAGAGCAGCCTGGCTGACTGCAGGTGTGTAAGCACTTTAAATGCACATCATGTATCTACAGTTTTAGTGCTCCACAGTACAGTCAGTTGATTTGGACTCGAATTACTTACCTTGGCCTCCAGAGTCCTCTTCCTGGCCTTTAGTTCTGCTACAGCTTTAGTAATATCCACATCTGGAGCTCCATCCTGTTTCATCTGGCGAACCAAGTCCCCCTAAAGCAGAGTGATGGCTTCAGACACAGATAAACCAACATGCTTGCTAAAAAAAAATTCTACTCAAGTATGGGCATGTTTACAAAGAAATCAGCTTAGGGTTCAGTGTTTTATAGATTTTCTGTCAGAAGTATAAATTTTGCCTCCTTTCCCGACCACACCCTTTCCACAAGTGTCTGCAACTGCTGCAGCAGCAGCAACAGCAACAGCAGCAGCAGCTCACTGAAACGTGGCAGAGGGCGCAGACATGACTGACAGCTAACGTTAGCGGCTAGCAAGAAAGCGACTGATTCAGTGACAGCTTCGCAAGCAGCCGGTCCGGTTAGCCGGCTAGCCTGACGAGCGAGCAAGGCAAATGCAACAGAGTGGGAGTGGGTACTAAAAATATATCTAATCACACTGTTAACAAACACTCATAGTCTATATCAGTAAAGATAAGGCGATAAGTCACAATTACCTGTTCTTTGACTGCCAGCCTCAAAGGGGCGAGAATCTCCTCAATGTTGCCGTCCATGGTTTGTCCTTCCGCCAGCTGCTGCCACAGGCTCGTTTTCTTCTTCTTACACAAGCACACCGACGTTGAAAACAGCCGGTTTTTACGCGGGTAGCAAAGCGACTGCTGAACAAACCGGACCGTGGACAGCGGGCAGGAGCGGAAAATCTCAGTGCTGGTCCTCAGCAGTGCCGATGCCGCGCCGCGAAGAAGCATGGACCGCCGTAATGCGAGAAGAGAGAATGATGAAATCTCTGAGAGCAAGTAAACACCACTTCCGCCGCCAAGGAGCACTTTCTCTACGCGACGAGTACGCTGTGCGCACTGTCGGCAGATTCGTCACACATACTGAGGGGAGGAGGAGGTGTTAAAAAAATAAGTTAATAAAATTTTAAAAAAACAAAGAAATAAATTATGTTAGTCAGCCTACATTATAAATTATTATTGTTTTATTGTCTTTAACTACTACTACATTAAAAAGTCCTGAGGTCCCATTATGTTTTTTGTTATCTTGTGTGTCATATCTTGCGCACCCCATTTATTTATGTTTTGCAAAAATGCGAACATTTTTAAATCACCTTATAGGTCTTTAGAATCTGTATTAAAATGAAAAAGGTTCAATGGAAGTTAAATTATATTTTTGCACCAGCTTGAGGGGTAACTGCGTCTTAGATTGAAACAAATACTAGTTGGCAAAGTGATCCACCAGATGTGAAATTCTGGGCAGATATTAAAAGTAAAAAAAAAAGAAGAAGAAGAAGAAGACTAATAGCCGATTGTTAGGCTTTTATTTATTTATCTATTGCTCCTTAACCAGGGAAAAACAAACTGTGGCCACTGTAATCAGTAAATGTGATTTTATTTGTCTATAGGCCAACATTCGTCAACAAATCCTTTATCAGCTCTTACAGATGTTTAATACATCAGTGCAACTCTAATCATTTATTCCACTTATTTCCAGAAAGGAATTATTTTTCCTAGTAAAGAAAACAGAATAACTATGACTGCTATGAACAAACTTCAGTCTGTTTATTGTAGGCTATGGGTCAGAACTAAGTAAATACAGTAATTAAGAAATTGTATCCTTGCTTGCCTTTCTATGCATACTGTGAAGCTGTGTCCATCTATCTTGCACTATATGTGTTTATTATTATACATGTGCCCCTTTATTGGGTTTGGATTATTTTTATTTTAGACCAGCTCAGAAAACTTCCAGTCATTCCACATCTTCCAAAAAATCTGATGCTTGATCCCATCTGGAAGTAGAAAAGGCTGAGCTTCAGATCCTCTTTGTTCCTGTATAATGTTGTGTTGCTGCAGTTGGAGAGATTACAGGAGAGACAGACTTATTAGACCTTAAATCTAACCTAAACTGTCAGATATCTCTTAATCTGTATTAATCAATCCAGTGATATTTTCTGATTGCTTTTGCACAACTGGCTTCTTGTAAGAACAAGGAACATGCTTCCAACAAGATAAATGCCAGACACTTCAGGCGCCCCTTAGGGCTCAGCTCTCATCACCTCAGCGTCATTAAAACCTGTCCTTATTCTGCAGAGCAACCGCAAGGTGTGACCTGTAAGGTTACCATCATTTAACACTCCCTCACTGATAGGAAATGTTACTGACAGCTGGCCTGTTAATGCAGCTCCTGCTCTTTTAAAACCTGCACGCCAGAGTCTGTTTCATTTACTGTAAACAGATAAAAGTGCAGGTTTTGATGTTGGACAGCTGATTGTAGCTGATTGTGGCCAGTTCAAATGTCCCAGTGAATTGCACAGCGTTACAGTAAACTAGCATGGACATTATCAGTGCCAGTAATCTGAAACTGACTCGGTTAAATAGAATTTAGAAATTAATGATTTATTTATTTACATTTTTCCTCTGTGATATAAAATAGCTGAAGTGGGGTTTTTTTTTACAAAAAAATATTTGATGACAAATCTAAATTTATAGAATATGCTCCTGGAATCACAATGGTTTTTAGCATGTATGACTATTAAAAGAATCAGCCACTGCTAGATGCACATTTACATCCAAAGCACAGGCAGAATCCCAAGTGGCCAAAGAAGAAATATTTGAATGGAAAAAAAAAATAGCAAACAGTGTTAGTGGAAAGCATAAAAAAATGTGCTAGCACTAAATGATGAATTTTAATGCATTCCACTGTGTTTGTAAATGAATATTTCATTAGATCAGCTATAAAATAAGACATACAGAATATGTTGTATTTTGCATAATCTCTCCAAATGTTTTCAGTCTGTTTATCATACATTTAACAAGTTCGGATCTATTCCACTAGGTGGTAGCAGAGGTAAAGTAATGAGCTACAGTACAGACTACAGTGCAAAGAGTGAGCTGAGGGACCTTCTCCTTCATTCTTAACACAGCACAGCTGATCATGATTTTAAAATTCAAAATATTCTGAGTCTGTGAAGGGCTCCTTTTTTCCAACTCGACTTCAGAATACTCAAGAGCAAAAGTGAGCAGGGAAATGTTACTTTCATGCCCGATTTTTGTTCAGATTTTTATTTTATTTTTTAACTGAGAGCCCAGACCCTAAACTTGGGTAATCATGTTACATTTTATAGTTTTGCAGCAGTCATACTACAGACTCGTGACACCAAAGTCCTCCTATAAAAGCTCTGATTACACCCAGCTGAAAACAGCAGGTACATTAAACCTCCACGTTAGGGCACTGAGCCCTCTCATATCCTAAGGAATGCTTCTTCTCTTTTTTTAAACAAATTTTTAGTGACTAAAGGTGCTCCAAAACTCATGTAATTTTGCACTTGCACGAAAAGCCGTGAAAACTTTGGTATAACTTTTATGGGTTTCTGCCATGGGTGTGTTAAAGTGGCCCAATATCACCCACTACATTCCACATATTTGATTCCCCCGAAATAGGTTGATGAGATGACTGACTTAGGCCCTCTGTCTTTCTAATCATGAAGGCATCTCTCAATTGTAGACCTTGACCATGATAAGTTTACCTCCCTGAGAGTGTTCTTCACTTGGTTAGACATTGCAAAGTTGTTTTTCTTGATCATAGAAATGATTGTGCACTTTAATTTTCTCCTGTGGTCTTTCAGGCCTTTTGGTGTTGCTGAGCTGGTCGGTGCATTCATTCGTTTTAATAATTTAACAGACTGTTGATTTGGCCACTCCTAAAGGTTTTGCTAGCTCTTTTTTCAACCTAATGATGGCCTCTTTCACTTGCAAGACACACTGAATCAACTTCAGATATTGTGTCGGCTTCGTGTGTCATGAAATAATAAGGGAACAAACCTCACCTGGCCATGAAACTGCTTGTCCATCAATTGTCCCATTAATTACTAGCCTCTGAAAATGGGGGGACTCTGCAAAAAAAAATATCTGTAATTTCTAAACAGTTAATGTAATGCTTTTGTAAACCCCCCTAAATTAAAATTGAAAGTCTGCACTTCAACCACATCTTGATTGTTTGATTTAAAATCCACTGTGGTGGTGTACAGAGGCAACACTACAAAAAGTTTGTCTTTTGGTGAAAGTTCTGGACTGCAGGCAGGCCAGTTCAGCACCTGGACTCTTCTACTATGAAGCCATGCTGTTGTAATAGACGCAGTATGTGGTTTAGCATTGTCTTGCTGAAATATGCAGGGCCTTCCCTGAAAAAAGATGTCATCTGGATGGGAGCATATTTTGCTCTAAAACAGGCGCTGATGCACCTCCATACCATCAGAGATGCAGGCGTTTGAAGGGAGTGCTGATAATAAGCTGGATAGTCCCTCTCCTCTTTAGTCTGGAGGATGCGGTGTCAGTGTTTTCCAAAAAGAATTTCTCACTTTTCTTTCATCTGACCACAGAAGAGTTTTTCACTTTGCCTCAGTCCATTTTAAACGAGCTTTGTAGCATTTTGGTGAGAGTCCAAGTTTAAACAAAATTGTTTTGGTCCAGCTGCAGCTTTAATACAAATGTGCATCCTTACATTGCAGGATTTCAGACTATTTTATGTCCCTGTACCTGCTTCGCTGCGTCATTGTTTATATGTGCATAACTTCAAAGGCTCAACAACCTGCAGGAACAGAGAGACTCAGAGAGACTGTGATACCAGCTCCTTACTGAACTACACCCACATTCATAAAACATTCAAGGACCCCGCAGTCTGACAGCGCATTTGAAGGCAGTGAAAAAGATCATCTGTGTCCTATCAAAGTTAATATCAAGAAGATATTTATTTTAATTATTCATCAACTGAAATGTGGTGCTGGATGATAGTGCCATTTTCTTCCCTCACACAGAGAAATGTCAGAGGCCAACAGCGTTTGATGTCCATGATCAAAAAGTGACTCCACCAGTGCTTGGTCTCATGTTTCAACGTAGTATTGATCAGTCACATGTGTATCTGACACTCTCCACTCTCTAAGTACTCGTGTCTTGCAGCTGTTATTTGTCAGAGAGCCTAATCTGTGGCCACAAATAAGCTTTTAAGTTCTTTACATAGTCTAAAAACCATCAAACAACCATATAGTTATTTATTCTGGACTGACTGTCTTTGGCTGCTGCTTCAGGGTCACAGTAAACTCATTATTTTAATAGAACATGCAGAAGGTCAACCAGGAGGTTGTAACATGTAATATTTATATGCTGAACATAGTTTTTTTTAAATCCCAGTTATGTGTTCAGCTACTGTAACAGCTAATTATCATGAGTTTATAGTGTTTAGTGTGATATGAGATACTAAGCAGTGTAAACAGATGTAATTTTGAGCTACACATTATTATTTCGTTTATTTTACCCAATTTTTTAAAATTTATTTTCCTGCATATTTTTTTTAGTCCTTTAGTTTTTATATTTATGAACTGATATGAAGGCGTGTTGAAGGTTATTACTTCTAATAACTTTTGGATTGTTAAAGGAAACCCCTACAGCAGCTTGTTTTTTTGTCTCATGGCTTCATTGCTTAAATTGGCATTGAAATGTTATAACTTTCCAAGCAGAGGTTAGGAGAAGTTTAACTGGGAATTGTGTTTTTGGCTAACTTACTCTTTTCTTTTCACTCTGTTTTGTTCTCCACCAATTCTGTGTTTAACAGAGATTCAGAAAAGCTGTGTATTTTTCACTTTCAGGGGAATGTTTTTTGTTTGTTAAGCCACTTAATACTGACATATGAATCATTCAAGCATTGAAAAGCCACCTGACTCAAGGCATGAACCAGTGTTGTGTCTGCACATAGCAGACAACTTAGCACAGAATCAATTTTAAACTGTATCTTTAGGTGCTTTGTTGCTAGCGGTCTGTCACAAAAACACACCATTTGCTCCAATGTATTTAGTTTAATCTATGAAAAATGCCAAAGATAACACCCAGGTGATTCCCAAAGAGCTATTAGCTGAAAACTTGGCATATCTCTGCACAGTGTGCAGTGTGTCCTTTAAATTTTGAGGAAACTGGAGGACAAAAGAAAAGATTAAACAATTTTTAATAAACCCGTTGGTTTGGTTTTCTTCATTCTTCATATTAGAGGGTGTCACCATGATGAACTTTTTAATCCATACAATCTGATGATTATTATTACTGCTAACAATGCTAAATCCTCCTGATTGAGCGTTTCCAACAGATTCTTATATAGACTCTGTAAAAAAAATGTGCTTTTCCTTTGATGAGTTGTCAATGCAAAGTACCCCAGAAACCTGAGACAGACTGCCAGGTGGGGAGAGACGATCGTGCAAACTGGTTGTGGTGTCAGCTGTACACATGCATTATTGTAAACATCAGTTTCGAGGCACTGACCTGCACGTCAGAGGGGAGATTACATACTAATTATTAGAAGCATCAGGTCTCCTCTTGTCCATACGCCATCATGCACGCATCTCAGGTGAGGTTATTTAGGGCCGTGCGGTCCTCAGCTCCATTAAACTGACAGCTAAGGTGAAGAGGGACGAACACTAAGAGACGTCATTGTTGGCAACAGACCAGAAAACCACTTTATCTCCCCTGCTGCCATTCTGTGGACCACTGAGGCTGAAACAGCGTGAATAATGTTTGTGTAGCATGTGCATGTGGTGAATCTGTGGTGCACAGGTGTATATGGGCTTGGAAGGGGCTGCATAATGCAAACAAGAATTTTACATAGGTTGGTCTGCTGGTTAAAAAGAAAGAAAGAAAGAAAAAATGAGCATTGAGTCATCAGAGTCATGCTATTATGGGAAACTTGGGGCGATATCTCAGCTTTTGCTTAAAAATCAGGTGCATTTTTGTTTGTTTGTTTTTTAAAGCACCAATTCTTGCATTAATTTCTAAAATATCTGCCAGGTAGTTTTGTTAAAAACAGATGCCATATTTCTTCTGTGGATTTAAGCTGTCTGGGTTTCTTCTGTCTCTTCATGTAATCCCAGACTGACTGCATGATGTGGAGATCACAGCTCTGCAGGGGCCACACCATCTGTTGCAGGATTCCAGATGACCCTGGCTGCATGTTTTGGGTTCGTCATACAGCGGGATATATTATTGAAAGGATCTAAACATATCTAATGCTGTAGCTGAAATTTTGCAAAAAGGCTCCATTTATAGAAAGGGTTTATTTGATATTTTAAATACATCAAATGAACTATTTATCTTTTTTTAAAAGCTGTAAGACAGGCTTTCAGTCGCCAAGCTGTGAAAAATTAGTTTGATTGAGCTGTCTTTGTAAATGTTTACAGCCCTGTCATCATTTTTTGTTTTCTGGGCACGAGGAGGTTTTTAACAACTTGAGGTTAATTATACACAGTCACATTTTACACTGTGAGGTTTTATAGGTTTTGATACATTTTTGTATCAAAGGTAAAAAAAAAAAAACAAGAATTTGATTCTTTTTTTTTATTTAGTGTCATTTTATTGAGGAAAATCGTTGGATATTCAGAATAAAAAGCAAACGTAACGTCAAAGAAAAGTAAGTCATAAAACGTTTACTTCCCGAGCCTGCATGCTGTGTGGAGTGTTTTGTTTTTTTCCCTCCGGAGCTGCAGGGATATGAAAAGACAGCAACAAACGGTGAGTAGTGGGCGGACTGAGAGGGGTTTTCAGCATGGACTGAGAAGGATAATAGAAATGCTGAAGGCGTGTTGTTGTAGTCAGCCTGCAGGGCCCTGTGGTAGGAGGACGGTCGCCATCTCTGGGTAAACACTGTAACCGTATCACGCAGTTGATATTGTTGTGTGTGGATAGAAGCTGGAGCGTACAGTAGCGGCAGCAGAAGGCGGGGGCTATGCTGCCTGCAACAGCCACAGCGGGCACGAACGGCTTCGATGCAGGACTGACGCTTTGTTTGTCTCCTGCACAGCGGACTGTCACCTCAGATTTTGGACACGCCGCGGCCGCCGCTTCTTCTCACTGATATTTCGCCTTGCTCGTAAGCACCGGGGGATGGGAAGTGCATGCTACGAATAAAATGGGATTTTAAGGTTGCAAACAGCGGACGCTCTGTAGCCTGCGCACAGCCAGGGGACTGTGGTACGCTTGGTAATGTTTGCCGAGGAATAAAACGGTGTAGCCGAAGGTGCGTAACATCTCGTTTCCATGGACAACACGTCCATAATAACACAGGTTGCAAATCCGAAAGAGGAGGAGAGCATTTCTTCAAGTCAAGATAAAGGTAAGGCGCACAGAAATGTCACACATGACTCTTGTTACATTTTTTTTTTTTTTGACATGCGTGAGTTTTCGATTTCCATCTATTCTGGTGCGCCCGCTGCTCAGTGCCCATCTGCCAGCTCTGCAGCCCTCGATGCAGAGAGGATACTGAGCTCCGGACTGCAACAGCAAGACAGAGTATCGACGGAAAACCTCCATTGTTCAGCTGAAGCAGGGAAACATTGAGAGCCAGCCTGCAAAGATATATCGGCTGATGCTGGGAGTCCACTGTAACTTTATATCGCCGATAGCTTTATTCTTTAAGAGCCGAATATATCCAGTTGTTAAAAATCCAATATTTTATTACTTAAAACGTGCTATTTCTTTGGCTCTGAGTGAGCAGGGTTTACTACTGGGGGCGGGTACTCCACTCCTTCTCCCCCTGCACTCTCAACACCCCTGTATCTGTCACTGACACTGTAAAATGCATGAAAAATGGTGCACTACCAATAACAAGCGATCTGGGGG
>JAVDPK010000907.1:193005-206786 GCA_034780415.1 Cichlasoma orientale | reverse complement strand
TGTGCAGCGTAGCGCACCATCATCAGCTGGGTTCCAGTGCCATTAACGGCTGATCTAGGGTCAGCCCTTTGTTACAGGTATACTTTGATCCTGACAACATATTATGAAAAAGCCAATATTAATAATAAAGGCTGGGGGAGTTTTTACCAGCACCAAATAGGAAGAATGAATTAGGACGATTTATGTCAGACTTTCAGCTCCGCTCGCAATAAAGATTTGAGTGAGAAATCAGCAAAGTGGCCCCTAATTATCAGGTAGCCAGAGGATCCATGGATTTAGGAGACACAGCGAACGATGCAATCGCACTGCAATCCATCCTAAGAGAGGCCACAGAGGAAAATGGCGTGGGTGGACTCTTTCTTCACTCCCACGCTTGATGACTGTGAAGATTTAAACCTTCACTGCGAAGCAGCTGGAACTGGAAGAGTTCACGCATTCCTGCTATGAAGTCCCCGACTAGCTCCTAGTTTAAAATAGAGTTTTAAGACCTTCCTCGTTGCTGATGAATCTTGTGCTGTTGATATACTGTATATCAGTGAAGCCCTTATAGGATCCATAAAAGCTCTGTTAGTGCACAAAAAAAATGCACTTACCTGAACTTTCTAAAACCTTTCACTCTGATTTACTGATTGAATCTCTATGGCTGTGCTTATTTAAGTACATTTTTGAGTGCATGTTTCACATCATGTTGTTACTTAATCAAGTACTAGAGGACCTGGAAGTCACATGAGTGGAGGTTCCTGTTTAGAGTTTCACTCCCGCATTTCAATATTATGATTGGCCGGTGGGCTTGAATTAAAACTGACGGTCGTGTGAGTGCAGCACTTAATGAATATGCATCTTTTTGGAGTTTGCTTCTTTTGGATAAAGCTCACCGAGGTGTTATACAAGCAGTAAAGGCTGTTTGAATTTAAGTATATGTCACAGTTATTCATGTTTCTCTTTCCACTCGGTTGGTTTCGGGGCGAGTGTGTGTTAGAATGTGTACATGAAAAACTCAGCGTGCAGTCTGTTGTCCCGTTAGCCGGTTCTTCAGCACAAACCAGCGTTTGGGTTTTTCTGGGCCTCTTTTTATGTCTGTGTGCTTTGGACGGTGTGTTTGACAGCACTGTGGGGAAGTTTTATGTTCGAACGCGGCCTCAAGTGCAGCTCATGTGCTGTGGTTGCTTGTTTTGGAACAAACGCTGTTTCAAAATGTCCGGCGCGGCCTTTAAAAAGACTGTTACAGTAGGATTTCAGTGAAATTCTTTATGAAGTGATATGCTGCCCAGCAGACGTTCATCCCGGTCTGGGTTATATTGACTTTCGTGAAAAAAAAGTATCCATTTTAGTTCAAGAAAAACATCAAGCATACCAAACTTCAGTTGATCTCAGCGGATAACAACATAATGTTGGGTCTGTTTTCAACTATTGGCTTAATTGACTGCAGCTGTCGGGGACATTCGGCCCGTCAAACTTCAGGCTGAAATTTCTTCTAATTAACTGCAGAAGATAAATGACTGACACTGTGGTTCTTCTGGTACATGCCTGTCATACTTCGGTTTGAATGCATAGCATTGTTGGGGGTTACATCACCCCGCCTTTCCTGTAGATCTTGACACATAGGCATACAGTGACTGTGAAGAGCAGTTTTAATGCTCCAAAAGCCACAGTCCCTTTGGAGCAAAGGAGCTGTTTTCTGTGCGGCCGCAGAAGCTCGCACCCTTTCCGCTCACTGGGATCTTCCTAAAACGATGGAGCTGGTGAGTTCGGACTCGGACGGGCCCCGAGCTCGGATTAATTGAGCATCCGTTCATCCGTTCAAAAAAAGATCAATACGCTCGGGGAAAGTTCAGGGTCAAGAAAGAAAGCGAGAGAGTTGGAGGTGTTTGTGTGAAGGAGAGCGAGCAGGAGAAAGCATCTGGGCTGCAGCCCGACTCTGACAAGGGGACGGCGTCTCTGCATATTTTGCCCTCTTCTGGCTGGCATTCATCATCAGTAATTGGCTATCTGAACAGGAGATCATGTTTTGTCCGCAACGATTTTCTGTCACCCTCCCTGAATTATGCTGCGCCCCAGTTTGTGAGCTATTTGACAGAAGAGCAGAAAAGGGTTCTACATTTTTAAACCGATGATCAGAGAATAAGCAAATACACATGCGCCGAGGGCAAGATACAGAGAGGCTTTTTTTTTTTTTTGAGGTAAAAGGTGAATACTGTTTAACTGTAAATCTCAGGGGACTCTAAGTAGGACATTCTGTGTGTGAAAATGTAGAGATGAATGGCCCTCAGACAGCAGAGGCATGGGACACTGTAAGAGCGAAACACAAGCGGGACTAATACACGCTCACACCGACACATGCACACAAATATGACCTACTTGTTTCCTTTCCATTCATAACCAGCAGCGTTTTAATGAGCGTTACTTAAAACAAAGAAGAAGCAATTGTTTGAGTGCCTACTTGCTTCATCAATGACTTTGTACTTGAGAACAGCACTGAATACTGAAAACCTTATTACTCATCATAGGGAGCACTGTTGTGTAATGTCTTTGTTTTCTTTGTAGGACCCTCTAAAGTCTGACATCAGAGATTTCTTTAGGAGGATGCGGAGTTAGAAGGATACAATTATTTACCGTGCTAAAAGTGGCTGTTGTTTACATTCTGGGAGATCTGGTGTTTTAGGGCTTGGCTAATTAAAGACTAATAGTCAGCTTTGATTTTAACCAGTTTGTAATTTGTTTCTTGTAAGAGCCCTAATTCTCTGAAAGATCCCCTTACTCCAGGGTCACCAAATATTTGAGCCTGTCTGTATTAAAGTGGAGCCCAAAGACGTGCCTTTAATTACGTCTCACATTAATTCCTTTATTGTTTGTTTGTAACCAGTAGACGGGCAAGGAGGATTTCCCATCAGTCACTGAGCCTCTGGCTTTCAGCGCACGGTTGTAGATGAGAATATAAAAGGATATATTAATAATGAACTGCCGCGGCCCCAAACAACGTGGGCTGTGTTGCTGCCGGTTGCGTAACACCGCCAGAATAGTCAGATCTCCCTCATTATTCCTTCCTGAGCTCTCAGTGGGTTAATTCCCCCGCTCTTGTCATCTCCTTCATTTCACGGAGCGCTCGAGAAGCAGCAGCAGCAGCAGCCCTCATCCCCCAGGGGCTGTAAGCAGGCTGGCACCGCCACCACAGCGCCTGTGCCACTGTGCAACTAAGACAGGAAAGCAGGGGCAGACCCACCTACGGCTCTGTGTCAGAGTTCACACAGCAGCAGCGAGAATTAGTACCTTGCATGTAATGTGTGCCAACCAAATGACTTATGCGATTAGATCCCTGCAAACCATGTCTTGGCTTATTCAAATATAGCTGAGTTACTGAGTAATCTTAGTTACATAAGATTATGTAGGATGCATATGTGTATATATAAATCCTCTCTACTAAGTAGGGGAAATAAAGCCAGAGGGGCAGCTGAGGGTCAGTGACAGTGACTAAAGGCATCTGCTGGAACTGAGTGTACCTCCACAGCCTGTAATTTTCACCCCAGCCTCAGCTGTCTGTGTGGGGAAGTAAGGAGGCTTAATGGGAGTTTATTTTATCATACTGTGCTATTATTGCCCTGATGGCCTCACACATAACCCACCCAGGACCCTCTGCACAGCGAACGCACACAGACTGACAGACACGACTGTCAGTCTCAGCTCATCCGATGCCATCTAACTCCACTCAGCTGCTTGGATCAGCTGCGTGCGCCCGTGTGCACGCACGTCAGCGAACACATGTTCAAGTGCACCGTGAGGCAGATGCTCGATTCGGTGTTCATATCGTTATGAAAGCCAATTTTTTGTGATTGTCTTCTCCTTTCTTGGTGGGATTTTTCTCCCGCGTGTGTGTTTTTAATGAGCGACAGCAGAAGTTCGTCTGCTAGTCTTTGTTCGTAACTCAGTGAAATCCACCGCTGCCCTGAATCCGTTGATGAGTTTCCAAAGTGACGTACGAGCAAACCAAAATTCGTCACTGCAAACCACGTGAGAACGTTCAGTCCGCTTATTGGCCAAAAACACTAAGAAATCAGGAAGGGGGCAAATACTTTTTCGCAGTACTGTTCATGCTGAAGTAAGCAGCTTCAATAAAATGCTTCCCATAATCCCCATTATAGTTAAACATGCTAACATTTACTGAGTAGCACTAAACGCAAAGTACAGCTGAGTCTGTCTGCATAAATGTAATAATACAAATAAGAGTACGTCTATCCTTAGCGCCAATCCTGGTTGTAGATATAGTATATCAGTGCAGGGACTCCTTCCACACTGTTACTGTGCTGACACAGCGCACAACAAGGAATCTCCCCCCCTTGCTGTTCCATTAGTGGTAGCGTGGGACAGAAACAGCTCCTTCACATGAATCCGAAAGCTGTCTGCTGAAGACATTAGATCCCAGGCTGGAGGCGTATGTGGGTTACCTATCTGAGTCCTGCTCTTCACTTTGGCTCCAGGTGAATAAGGATTTTATCTTCCGCGGTGTTACATAAGCGCTAGACAGCTGGTCCCACTTTTAAGTCAAACACCCCACTCTCAAAATCTCAGTGAGGGGAGGCGGCGAATAATCTGTGAAATTATTTCCCATAGCCTGAAGGGATAGCAGGAATTTAGGATGTGATTTTATTTATATATTTATTATTTTGTCACCTTGTGCCACCATCTGAAAGCTTTGTTTTTTTTTTAGTTATACAAAAAAAAGACACAACCCTGAAATCCTTCTACCTGCTGAGTGTGCATGCTAACTAGCTGGGTGTGCGGTTTAAATCTGAGCTGTTTTCCATCTGAATTATTAAAGCGCCACATCCACATGGACTGTTCTCACAATGACCATCATACCCCCCAGGTACTGTACACTTTACCTGCCTGGCTGGTCAACTAAGTGTTGCTGGAGTGCAGTCAAAGTCTGTCACAAAGGCACTGCTAATATCGGTGTAATGATATGTGATTATCTTTCTCACTAGCAAGAGTGCGCCACTGATTGGCAGACGGTTGGCAGCTGTGGAGAGGAGGTTAGCCTCTGCCAAAAGAAGTAAAGCACTGTCAGTCTAAGTCTAAGTTGTCTAAGTCACATGATTTGTTTTATTAGCAGTCAGTAGTTTGCCTGAATTTGACTTTGGTAAGCCTTCAGCTGAGGATAACACTGGGATTTAAGGACTAGGATGCTCCATTTGCTCAGTCAAATGGGATAACCTAATGACCTGAGAGTGTGGAGGCTTTTAAGCTGTTTGAGAGAAACAGGCTGAGCAATAAAATTCAAACAGCAAGTAATATAACAAATAACTCGCAACTGCTTCGCTGCTGAATACAAGTAATTATGTTTCATTAAGTATGTATTATGCATAAAAATGAAAATTACCAATTAATTAGTAAAGCTTTGACGTAGGGCTCAGCTTCCATTCTGTTCAGTATAGCTGCTTTTCATGGCCTGCGGACGATTTTACGATCCGTTCTCCCCCCTCTGCCTCCACCTGGGGTAGGCGCATCCTCCGTACCTGGAGGGGGAATTCCATCCCATCCCATGACACGACCATGGATTCAGACTTGGAGCTGCTGAGCCACAAACCAACTCAGCATTCACGCTTAATTGCACACTGTTCCATTGTGTGCTGGTGACAAAAGTACACGATCTGCAAAAAGAAGCACCTATGGGGATAAATGTAATGATATGACATCATCAGGGTGGCGGGCCTCATTGTACACGCTGTAGTTCAGCAGTCTGAAAGGAACTTGGCTCTTTGTTAATGAGAAGGGTGAGTTCAGGTGGTTCAGGCTCCTGTCCCGGGGGCACCTCCTGCTGGATGTATACCTGGCATGACCGACTGAGACAAAGTCTCGGGGTTGACTCATGACCCGCTAGAAAGATCGTATCTACCTGTTGGCTTGGGATTGGCTGGGGGATCTGCGGGGAACCGGGACTTCTGGACTTTTCTGTCACCTTTTTTGTCACCTTGTTGGACAAAGTTGTTTGAGAAGAAGATACTAAAAAAAACTACATTGAACTTTGTTGTAGCAGTGCTGTCCTGTTACAGCAATTAACACTGGAGTACAGTGCTCATAACTGAGAGTGATGAACGTACTAATATAATCCTGTAAGACCTTATGTACTGTAAGCAACTGCCATTTTTAAATCTGGCCTTTTTTATGCGCCTTTTAAAGGTACAGCAAAACAGGCCATCTCAAAGCTTTTGTGGTAAGCCACGGATCACATTCCCTCTCGGAGCCTGGAATTATTCCACACTGTGGGGCACAGGGTGATTATCTCTTCCTGTCAGGAATGCTGAGAATTTCCTGCATTTCCCCCCCCTCTTCCGGCCGTGTTAGTGGTTGTGCCTGAACATGTGACAGAGAGCTCGGGCCCGGCCGTCTCTGTTTGAGTAGCGAGCTTTCTGTTACTGTTACCTAACATTCAGCTGGAGCTTTAACATGAGCGCTGACTTAAAGGGCTGTTTACACAGCTCTCAGATCAAGCGGAGATGCTGAATCGGTCGAAGCGTATTCAGCAGGGCAAATGATGTGCACCTGCTCTGAAGTGGCTGCAGATATGGCCTGATATTGCTCTCTGTCCTCTGAGCTTTATGTTGGATAAAGATGTTTTCATGCTCCCCTTTACCTAGGTTATACATCTGTTACTAACCGAGCCACACGCTGGTATTTAATTCTTTTAAATCTTGGGCCTTTGTGCGAGTCTATATGCCTGTGTTTTTAATGGCAAGCGCTGCCCTTTAGCCTTTTGCTGTTATTCTCAGGGCTGACGAAAGTTGCATTACTATGCAAGGCGGGCTGACTCCACATTCCTGAGCAAGGACACTGAAAGCAAAGTTTCTGTGTGCCTCAGTGTGTGTGTGTGTGTGTGAAGTAGGCTGTTTGTTAATCATTGTGTGTTTGGCTCTTTGCTTAGACATATGCTGCATGTATGCACACATGTGTTTGTAGCGTGTGTGTGTGTGTGTGTTTGCTCAGGCTCCAGCAGCAGTCAACTCTCAGCTATGTTATTTGTGTCCAAGGCAGAAAGGAAAGCTCTGTTTGTGTAGGGTGGAGGGGGTGGAGTAAGAATCAGACCCAAGTATAGGCTGTTTCACCGCAGTAACTCTCTCCACCCATTCTACGCCCTTCTCTCCCTCTCCTTGCTTTCCCACTTGCACTCCCACCTGCTTTTTCAGGAGGGCGACTGGGGCACCAGAACAGGGCGGGAAAATGTAGACGACCTCAAAATGGAGGCGCAGTGAACGACATCGAGGTGTTTGGGGCCGACTTAATAAAGAGGGGGGAGGTGGTTCGGGGGTCTCAAATTGGACAGATGAAAGGATGTGATCACAGAGTTGAAGTTTTTATGTTTTTAATCGGGTTTTATGCAACCACGGGGACAGGTTTGTCAAATGTTTAAGGATCTCCGTCCCAGAGATTTCGCCCTCCACCACAAAATAATGAAAGCAAATGGAATTTATATTGTGGCGCTCGAGGAACGACATTTTCCAGAAACGGTAACCTTGTTACTTCAGGCATTACGCTGCCTGTGAATTATCCACAGTGACACTGGTTGTCATTGATAAAGCCATTAACAAAGTAAAAGGTAACAGGCGTTTCACTTTCTGATGAAATCTCGCTTTCCGATGAAGCGGTTATAGGTGTCAGTGGCTCTGCGTCAGGAATCCGAGTCAAAGAGTCAATCCGGCCGAGTGATTTCCCCCGCGTGTGATGAAAACCTCAGCAAATGAATCCGTGGACGGCCATAGACTGCTAAGCCCAAAAGGGATTTAGCCCTTTTTTTTTTTAGCTCGCAGGTTTAGCACACCCAGCATTGCTCGGATGCGTTCAGGACCCAATTTGCAGCTCTTCGCAGTAATAGATAAACTGAAGTAAAAACAAACCAAGTCCGTCAGTCGGCATGCTAAAATAAGTGTTCGCTAAATCGATAGCGGGGGGTTTGGTGGAACTTGAGACGCGAGTGTCGCTACAGTCGATCTGGAGCAAAGCGGGGCGCGCTTAGCATTTTAGTTTCTTCACAAACGAGAAAAATTCCCATTGCAGTGGATTCTCCCCTGATAAGATCAGCACCTGTCATCTTTATAGATGTTAACAAGTTAAAATGAATTTTTTCCCCAACTAGTTAAACACCAGCAAGCTTTTCACTACCTGGGTTGGAGCTCAGATGCTGGGAAATTAAACTATATTTGCAGTTAACACTGATCTCTTAATGTTGTGCCTCAGCATGTGGAGCTGACAGTATGCGTTTAATTCCACCAAGCTACATATATGTCTTTATGTGGACTGTTTATGTGTGCGTGTGCGATCAGCGACCTTTTTCTAATGACGTTAATGCTTTCAGCGAGTGCAGTCGGTCTTTTCCGTAATCAAATGAATTCCTGTTGTGCTTCAAACATTAACGTGCTGTCCCTGAACCAGAGTGTATTTACTTTTATGTCTGTAAAGAGAAATAAAGCCACCAGACTCGAAACTGGGGTTTTTTTGTAGCCGCAGAAAGGGAATCGTGTCCGAATGGGCAGAACATCTCCTTCAATACCCACACAGGTTTTAGTGGCGCAGCAGGTTGGCTTTCTTTTCCAACCATATAGTTGTGTTTGTTTACCGAAGTGCTGCTTCTCTGGAGCATCTATCAGAAAAGAGGAAGAGCCGCACCGAGCTTTGGACTACAAAGATGAAGAAAACAAAGAAGACGAACTGCCCACAGCCTGTCAGATCCAGTCTGAGCAACCCGAGGATAGTTCCAGGCGTCAATCTGAAGGCTTTCAGAACAACAGCAGGCTGCAAACAACCCAAGCATGCATGGCTAACTGTGCTGCCTGTGTCACACGGCTGTATGAACACGTTAACAAGACAGCAGCGAGCGGGGACACTGTTGGACGGCTTGAAACAATGATTTCGGCTAAAGTCGGCCTTTGGACACTTCAGAGTCTCGAACAGATTTGGGATTTCCAAGTCCTAGAAATCACCTTTAAAGCAATTAAGCTGGCAGAACGTCTGCAGGAACACCTTGTGATAATTGCACAGATTTTAGCCTTTGTAGTAGCGCTGCTCAGATTTCTATTTTTATCCTCTTATCCTCACTAACAGAAAATGTAAAAATCCAACTGCGTAATAGAACATTTACAGAGGTCTTAAAGACTATTCAAGCCTGCTTGTTTCTGCTCTGTCAGTGTGAAAGTAGGCCATGGGCTTCAGAGACCGTGAAGGAGAAATGACGTAACTAGGGACATAGATGTGTATGTTGTTTTCTCCCCGGAGCCCCTGATCAACCCTTCTTGCCAAGCACATGAATCTGGCTTCGTTCTTGTCAAATAACAGAAACTCTATCTGTCAATCATACATTAATCTATATCTTGGCCTCTCTTCTTCTCTTGATGTTAATTAACTGGACTACCTTCCCCAGAGGGCTCTCTCAGAATGGCTATTTTTGTCCCGGTGCTCCGTATCGCATGAACCGATGCCTCACTATGTGCTACAGTGTACATCGCAGCTCCTTTTGTCACCATATTGTGGTGATGCATGTGAAACGCAGTCTGTCTCCAACTCAGAGCACCTCTTGTGTTTGTTTTTTTTTTCTTTGGCGTATGCAATATTCAGCAACATGCTTTTAAGCAAAACTAACACAACTATCTCAGCAAGTGACTTTGCATCAGAATGACACTCTGTTTATTATTATTATTGTTTAAGAAGCTGTTCTACTAAAATAGTAATAAAGAATCATAATTTTAAGCTGTACGTGCTTCACTTTGTCCGTGTGGCTGGCTAACAAACAGTTTTATCTCTGAGATTTTAAGGCTGCTGTCTTTGCAGCAGAAATGCGCGGCTAAAGCTAACTAATGAAGACACTGTAGCTTAATAAAATTCAATGCACATCATTTACTTTGATGCCAATTTGGCTGCTTTATCATGGATAGTGTGTCGTACGGCTACTGTAATCCTACAGAGAGCAACATTAGCTGCCAGCTATAGGTTCTTACTCTCCTCAGGTTGCTTTCCATAGTTAAACGCATCCATTTACCTGCCAAGTTTCTTAACTGCTTACAGATATTACTAGAGTTGCAGGTAAGCCTGGATTCTAGCCCACCTGATAATGAGCGGGAGATGAGGTGCACCTCCCCAGAGTCACATTAGTAACAATGTCAATGCAGGCCTTTTACATATAAAAACAGAGGATTCTTTTTGTACTGTACTGCAACTTCAGTAAAGAGTGTGAATACTGCCCGCTGGCATTTTAAAAACAATCTCATGTAACCCTGCTTCGTTACACTTTTGGCTTTTCTTTCTTTCAGTCTCCCAGTCCAACAGCAGCCTAAAGAAGCACCGGAGCCGGAGCATTTTCAGCCCCTTCTTTTGCTGCTTCCGCAACTACAATGACTACCACGTGGAGCCACCACCTGCCAACAACAAGACACTTTCTCTGCCCCCACCTCCAGAAGAGAACGGCAGTCCCCCCAAGGTAAAGCTCATTTTTCTCTCTTGTCATAGTTGGCCGGAGTCCAAATTCCATCCCGCTTCCATCCGCATGTCCAAACACAAGAATTAGTTAACATTTTATGACTGAAATCCTGGTTTGACTGGACTTCCAGTAACAAGTAACATTTGTCTGGTTTTGTTACAGAGACCTTGTTAGGGTTTGCCTTTTCCTGCACAGAGCTGAGGCGCCCTCAGCCTCGCTGAGCTCCCTCCACAAATTTTTCCAGCTGCTTCAAACCCGTTGAACCCAGAGGTTGTTTACCATCCACTGCTTGAAAAATACGGGCTCACTTCCCATCTTGCATTCTTTGATATCTGCCTACGCACACAACCGCACACAAAATAACACACCGAGCGCGCCGAGAAGCTCGAAAGACGCGCGCTCGCTCGCGCTTTCTGGCGCCTTCTCGCGCAGACGTGCACGAGCCTTAGCATATAACCACGACAACGCGTGTCCGGACACACACACACACACACACACACACACACGCGCGCACTCAAAACTCGTGCTTTCTCTAATCCCCCATAAAGTGGGCCTTGTGTGTCGGGGGGTGATGGATTGCCCGGCACCCACGCCTCCCCCTCTCCTCATGCACACTCTGACCAGTGTAGTGAGGATGTGTGAAGAGAACGTTCTGGCTGCGGAAAAGGCGCCAAACCCTGAAGCTCCTCTACAAACACAGTGTTCTGCTGCCAAGGCAGGTACACGGGGCTAAAAATGGAGCAGACTCATATCACATTTCCACTCCTGTTTACCTGTAAATGTCTCTCATTCAGGGGAGGAATGTGTGGCCCTCTACAGACACCATACATGTGGTCAGTAATGACCCGCTCTAGACCTCCTCTTAACAAATGAGTTCCCGTTAATTTAGAGTGAACCTAGCGAACCTCGCCATAAAAAGCCTTGTTATAGTACGCGGCTGATTTTTGAGCTGGGTCTGTGCCCACAGTCCCTCCCAACAGTGTACTGTTGCTGGATTTCTGGCCAGCCGTATTTGTTACTATGGCAGCTCTGTTTGTTTTTGACCGAGTTGTTCTCACTTTCCTCTCACCGTACTATATGTGTACTATATGTCCCTTTCCTCTGTCTCTCTGGCTCGTTTTTCTCCCTGTCCATTTGTTGATTGGAATATTGATGTTGTCGATTTTCTTCCTCGCAACAGTTTTTCACGGTTTTTCTTTTGCTCCCCTTTTCCTTTCCCCCCCCTCTCTGTTTTTCCACCCTGTCTCCCTCGATCTCTTTCTCTTTTTCTCTCTCTGTTTGTTTTCTCCAGTGTGACCAGGTCCAGGTCATCCCCATACCCAGTGTATGTATTATTATCTTTTGTTTTTCATCATCTTGCTCCAGCTTAGTAACCTCCCCCTTTCTGCTCGCTGTGCCTCATCATTCTTGCTGCATGCAGCTGTTGACACAGAGGTGATTTTTCTTTGCTGTCAGATGAAATTTTGCACTGTCCCTTTCGTATGATCATGTGGCTTTCAAGGCTTTCCTTTGTGCTGCTTTGTCTCCACACTAAAACTGATAGAAAGAAGCAATTCAGTTCCTTTTACTATCACATGATTTATGTGTGGCTTTGTTGTCTTCTCCATTCCTACCCTGTTTCTCCAAGTCCTGGAAGAGAAGAACATGAGACTGATTTTCTTATTAGATCAGATTGCAGCTCCAGTTTGGGTAAACAAGTGGATAGACTTTATTGAATTAGGTGTTTGTCTTTATAAAGCAAGATTACATTGTGATTATGCAATCAGTGGTCAGTAAACTACTGTTAGTTCATTAGAAGGCGGATTGGTTTCAGCGACTTGTGCTTTGTCAGATGCTCACCAGAAAAGGGGATTCATCTGATTCCCTGCCTTGTTTGTGCTGAAACGGCAATTCATTTAGCTATTTTGGAGTCTACGCGGTGCCTGCGGTTCACTGCAATTTAGGATATTCACACTCACAGCATCCCACATTGCAGCCAAGCTTTAAACTACACCACCCAGCAGACACCTCCCTACAATAACAGGAAATGCATGCGGCGATGAGGTCTGCTCTTTGTCTTGCCGGGTCGCTCCAAAGAGGTGACTTAAAATAACTGCAGCTCAACCGGACAGGTCATAACTGCATCTATTGTTGTTATAATGCAGCGGTAAGCAAAATTGCCCCCAAAAAAAGAGACTTCGCTGACTTATTTGTGTCTTGTTGCAAAAAATATTTTGCAGATTTGTAATTTAACTTTTTACCTCAAGAATCGAATACTTTCTTATAGAGTTCTGTAAATAAATACAACAAATAAAAGATTATAAAACCCATTTCACTTTCTGTATTATGCATACAGTGCAAAAGTTTTGGGCCACACCTCATTTCTTTATATTTTGCTTTGAAGGAGCCAGACTTTCTTGTAATTTTTAAAGTGCTCTTGAGCAATAGTTCTCCAGGCTCTCTGAAGGTTTGGTCGTCGCACTTTGGTTCTAGCAGCCTGTCAAAAAAACGCATAATTTGTTCCCATTTCTTAAGTTGAATCTATGAAAAATGCAGAAGCTAACACAGGTTGACAGGCATTTAAAAAAAGAGCTATTAGCCAAAAGAATTGGTGTGCAGTGTGTCCCTACTGAAATCGAAGGAAACTGGAAAAGTGAAGCACAAAAGAAGAAGTGGCAGGCCAAAATAACCATCTACAGCAGATGAATAGAATGTGAAAGTCATGTCCTTAAGAAATAGTAAAAAATCCAGCAAAGACCGGACACAGGACCCGAGAGATCCCCCTCAGCTGATCTTTCTATTTTTCATCAGAAATGGTCTCAGTGGAAGGACGGCTGTGAAGAAGCCATTCTTAAGGAAGTAAACGAGGAGAAAAGGCTGAGGTATGCCAAATTACACAGAACATTTTGGTTCACATCAGCTTCAGCGTGTAGGTCACAACAGTGAGTGTCTACAGCCGTCTGCAAAGCACGGTGGAGACTGTCGTGGTTTGTGGCTGCATTTCTGCCAGCGGTGGAGATCTTGTCAAAATTGATGGAATCATGAACTCAGAAAAGTACCATCGGATTTTGATCCACCATGCAAAACCATCCGGAAAACAACTGATTTGCAACAGCTTCGTTTTTTCAGCATGACACTGCCGGTGCAGTAAAAGCACACCTGGATAGAAAAACACACAATGGAACACTACTAGTCATGGATCGGCCTCCACAGAGCCCGGACCTCGACATCATTGAAGCAGTGCGGGATCATCTTGACAGAGAACGGAACAAAAGGCAGAAACATCCAAAGAAGAGCTTTGAATGTCCTTCAGGATGCCTGGAGAACTGTTCCTGAAGACTAC
>JAVDPK010000907.1:162161-192995 GCA_034780415.1 Cichlasoma orientale | reverse complement strand
TTAGTTTATGATTTTAAATGATTTCAATGTGGTTCCTCTGCATGTATTCATTAGCATTGCTATAGTCATTTGCTTACTTCCTTACTTTAATGTAAGCTTCTCTCTAAATACTCTGATACTCTAATAACAATAAAAGTAGCACATCTGTTGCAAGGGATTGTGCAACCTACTGTTCGTGCTCGGTGGGGACATACTGGAATTTTCATTTACTCCCATACGCCAAAGAGGAGAAATTTGTCTGCTTATTTGATCTGCTGCTTCCTGCTGATCAACTATTTGCAATCAGTTAGCACAGTGCGCTATTTAACAACTTTGTGAGAGCGCTCCCCGGCTGTGCCTTTAGGAGAACGGTTATTTTAACTGCTTGGTGAGAATGTCAAAGCCCCAGTAAGCCTTTCTTTCTTTGTTCAACCTGCATGTGTAAATCACATTCATCACGCCCTGACAGGATCCCATTCAGTGTCCTTGCTCAAAGGGAACGCTTCCTGTGATACATCAGCATGCAGTTCTGCCATATGACATAATAAATACAGTCAGCGTGGACAAAACGCACAAAAACGCAGATACATGCAAAAAAAAAAAAAAAAAATGTCTGGCATACTGAGTAGCAGCTCACTATCTGATCTGTATGTCTTTAAGATTGACAGAGTCCTTGATCCCAGCCTCTGTATAGATTTTGTGTGTATGGATTAATGTGTATTTGCCTGTGCACGAATGCCTGGATGTTTGAGTGTGTGTGTGTGAGGTTTGAGTGTGTGCCCCCTATGGCCAGACCATCTGCCCCATGCCTGTCTGTAACCTCGGGCTCACTTAGCAGAGGACACCAGTGTTTCTCCTTTCCCCCCCGATCATGAAGGCAGCACAATCGCAGAACTTTGTCATTGTGAGGTAGCAGGAAATATCAGCTCCAAGCAAGAAGAGCAGACATGTCACTTTGAATGTTATCATCTAACGAAGCAACTCTTAAATTTGCACGTTTTTTTCCCCTTTTTTTAACTTATGTAGGATAGTTAAATGAGCCCATATAATTTGGCCAAATCGTACACCTTATGGCTACACAAGAAATCCTTTTTCCTCTCCACGCATCAACCATTTTTCTGAGCAATTTCTTGTTTAAAAGTTTTAAGTGAAGTGCACATGCCTTTTGCGATTTCACAGATTTTTAATACTGCAGCTACCGCAGTCGGTCGGAGAAGCGCTTCACATTATCCGAGTATTGCTATATGTCTCAGTACAGTCGAGCCTCAGAAGCTTAGGGACGCCCGCCTGCAGGTCATTAATCCCGTGAAGTGTTTCCCGAGTGTCACCCAAAACGCCCGAAGTGATCGTATCCAACACTCTTACTGAGCCACCATCACACCCTCAGTGTGTGTGTGTGTGTGTGTGCGCAGCAGCCTGTTCCCACTAATGCATTAAGTGTGCGTGTGTGTGTTGTCTCTGCAGCCTCCAGCCAAGTTTCTCCTACCAGAGGTCAGTATAGCAGACTACGGCAAGAACTGTGTGGTGATCGACCTGGACGAAACCCTTGTGCACAGCTCCTTCAAGGTACAGCACCTTGCTACACGACTTCAAACACACTGTGCACTTTTAAATACACAAATGTTGTTTTATTTTTCTCGGTGACACTCTTTGCTCTGAATATGGAATGAGAACAAACAGTGTGAGCCCTGTTAGCATCACTGCGCTACACATAAACACAAGAATATATGTCCTTCAGAGTATAAAGGCTTCTTAATGCCAGTTACAACAGGTGAGAATGAAAGAGAGTGCAGCTATCAGACTGAGAAGACCTGCGAACTCCACACTGTAAGGCCCCATCAAGTTCAAACACAGAATCTTCTCAATGGTGCTTCCTAGCGCCAGATTTACCGCCCAATATTAGGTTTTTGATGATATATTGGTATTGGTACTTACCACTGCACTACTGGGCCCCCTGAAACCTGATCAAACCACATCCACACAGTTCAGATGTAGATTTTCCTGCTTTTCGTGTAGTTTTAAATTGATTTATTTAATTTCATTACATAATAATGAATCTTAAAATTCTATAACAGCTTCAGCTCTTCTGGAAAGGCTTAGGAGTGTGTTTATGGGAATTTTTTTTTTTATCATTTTTCCCGAAGCGCATTTGTGAGGTCAGACACCGATGTTGGACGAGAAGACAGGTTGAGGTCAGGACTCTCTGCAGGCCAGTCAAGTTCTTCCACAAAAACTGGCTCATCCATGTCTTTATGGACGTTGCTTTGCGCACTGGTCATGCTGGAACAGGAAGGGGCTTTCACTGTAACTAAAGAGTCGACCACCAAACTTTACACTTGGCACAATGCAATCAGAAAAGTACTGTTCTCCTGGCATCCACCAAACCCAGACTCGTCTATCGGATTGCCAGACTCCAGAGGACACGTCTCCACTGCTCTAGAGGTCAGGGGCAGCGTGCTTTACACCCCTGCATCCGACGCTTTGCATTTTGCTCGGTGATGTAAGGCTTGGATGCAGCTGCTCGGCCATGGAAACCAATTGAATGAAGCTCTCTGTGCACTGTTCTTGAGCTAATCTGAAGGCCACATGAAGTTTGGAGGTCTGCGGCACCTGACTCTGCAGAAAGTTGATGAACTCAGTACACTATGTGCCTTAGCACATAGTCATCCTACGTGGACTAGCACTTCGTGGCTGAGATGCTGTTGGTCCCAGTCGCTTCCAGTTTGTTATACCACTAACAGTTGACTGTGGAATATTTAGTAGCAGGGAAATTTCATGACTGGGCTTATTGTACAGGTGGCATCCTATCACGGTACCATGCTGGAATTCACTGAGCTCCTGAGAGCAACCCATTCTTTCACTAATGTTTGTAGAAGCAGTCTGCATGCCTAGGGGCTTGGTTTTATATACCTGTGGCCTTGGAAGTGATTGGAACATCTGAATTCAATGATTTGGATGGATGAGTGAATATTTTTGGCAATATAGTGTATTTTGTGGCACTTGATCGTGAGCATTACTACTTGAAGGCTGAAAATATGCTTAAAAATGCTCTTTCTATAGTATGTAATGTAATGTACGGCTATCTTCCACTGGCAAACATGTTAAAATGTTTTTGCAGCCTGGTGAAGGCACTAAAAGGGAAAGCCCAATATATTAGCTACTACACTGTGCGTGTAAATGACTCTTGTCTCTCGCCATCAAAAGCTCCCTCTACTGACACACCTGGCACACCTAGTGACCCACTTGAGCACAGCTCGGCCCCAGCCTCAACTGATCTTATTATGCCTGTGTGTACTATCTGCGCTTGGGTGCTTTTGTGCTCAGCATGAGTGCAGCTGAAAGCCGGAGAGGTACGCAACAAAATAGCTCAAGGTAAAGCTGAAGAATCTTTTGTGTTCCACTTAAGTGGAACTCCTTCTAATTAAAATAACTGTAGAGAAGGGAAAAAAAACTTTTGAGTACACTGACTCAAAGTTCAGTCCTCAGCTGCTTTGGAGAATAAAAGGAAGAAAGAGACACAGACACACACACATACACACACACACACACACACTGTACTGGACACACCCATTACAATCACATGCCAGCAGTTCAGGGCCACACACACACACACACACACACACACACACACACACACACACACACTGCACGCTCACCCACACACAAGGGTGTGTCCAGTGCAGTGTGCTGTTGGTTTCAATGGCTGTGGGATGTACTGCGCAGAATTCCTGGATCTGTCCTAATACTCTGCAGGGTTTTAATTTTCTCTTCTGCCAAAAACGAGTCAGAAATTCACCAGAGCTCTTTTTTTTTTTTTCTTTTTTCTTCTTTTTTGCTTTTGATCAAACTCACACACCAGATACCCAGTCCATCAAAATTGGTTTAGTGCAGAGATCAGTGTGCAGTATGAAATGGATTCAGGCAACGCATTAAATGGAAATCAGTTGAGAGAGGAAGAGAGGGAGACAGAAAGCGACACATGCAGCATTTTCAGTTCCTTTCAGAAACATAGCAGGATTTCCTGTAGCTTTCCTGTTTCAAGGTGATTTTTGATTCCAAATATTAAACATTTTCTTTCTGAAACACTACGTGCTGTTACACAATTAAATTACACAATTCGTGCAGAATACGCACAACTGACGGAGGGGACACAGACGACGCACAGATGGATATAGGCTAAAAAAGAAATGTTACATAACGCATCGCATACTCCCGCTTTGTGCACAAGTAGCTGAAATGATGGACTGTACTGTGTGCCGTACACTGTAATAATTTGAACAGCATGCATTTGTAAAGCACTTCTCCAAAAAAAAAAAAAAAGTCTTGCTGAACATCTGAGAATTAAAATGTCACAACAGCTTTTCCTCTCTCTGGATCGATTTCCACGATATTTCTGGGCCCCGGCTGCAGGGACGCAGTCCCACTCCGCCGCAACAGTATTAGTGAGATCAAGCACTGATGTGGGCGATAAGACCTGCGCTTGGTGCTGCAGTCCATCTTAAAGATGTTGGATGGCGTTGAAGTCAGCACTCTGTGCAGGACAGTGCCGTTCATCTACTTCTTCCGCACCAAACAGAAAACTAATGATTTATGGACCGAGAGCTGGCGTTCTCGGGTTAAAGTGGGTCCCATAACTTAAAGAAAAGTACACAAAACACAAAGTTAGGCCTGGAGGTGTTTGGATGCTATTTCTCGTGAAGTAAAAGTGCTTAAATTTATGTAGAGTACTGGTCAAGAGCCGCGGTGTGATCAGCAGGTGAGACAACCATTGGTGCTTCAGAAGTGCATAATTAAACACACTGCCTGCTCAACGTTTACCTTTCTTGCTCTGAAACACACACACCCACACACACACACACTCATTTTCATTTCCGAATCTCTTGCAGTCTCTGATCTGAGCCTGTCACAGAGCAGGGCAATTAGCAGCTGTTGTATGTTCAGTCTTCAGATGATGGAGTGATTCAGCAGAAGAGCAAGAGGCGCAGGAGCAGAGCGAAGTCTGTTTCTTCATCTCTGGCTCCATCTGTGTCTCACTCATCTCTTTGTGACTCTATGCTGGCATGCTTGTCCTCTTTCCAGCTCGTCACTGGGATTTTTATTTTTTTTGTCAGTTTTAGAAGAGCTTCAGTCATTTTTGTCCTCTGGTATAAACATTAACCAAAGCTAAATATCATAATGCAAAACTGATGCATAGGGGGAAAAAACCCTGTTTGTCCAGGGAGGGATTGTGAGGTTTTTCACATAAAGAAAGAAGAAAGCACTCGCCTGTGGACATTTGGAAGGTCAAAGTGCTGCACTTAGCATTCCTACAGCAAACACCCCCTCTGCTGGATGGCACTGAGCTGTACTTTCTAACTGGAGTTTCATCTCTGAAGACAAGTTGCAGTGAAAACACGCATGCAGGACAAGACATTTTTTCATATGAGCAGTTTATACAAATATTATGTTATATTAGCAAGTCTGTAAAAATCACAGTAAGTGTGATGAGCTGAGCGGGAACGCGGAAATGACTTCTCGTGCTCTGACATAGTGGGTGAGGTCTGAGCTGACGTCATTAAAGCTGTCGCTAAACGTGGCTTAATTAAAGGCTAATCTAAGGAAAAAGCAACACCAAATAAACAAGTCAGCTAATTAGCTTAGCTCGGCTGCTCCTTAGAGTCTTCAAACAGAGAGGGCAGGATCCGAGTTTATCGGCCAAATGTTTTTTTTTGTAGTGGGGAAGGAGGGGGTAATTAACATTTTGATTATATCGCCTTTGAACTTCAAACCCGTGTTTGTGTATCCACTGGTATCTGACTCTGTGAGGCAGAATTATGTAATAAAGTCAGAAAAAAAATTAAATTAGGAAGCAAAGCTGTGTTTTCCAAACATTAGCATTCTTTCAACTTGAACAGCTGAATTTAAATCAATTGATATGTTTAAATGATGCTTTCTTTCTGTGCAGCAAACTATAAGCTCCTATATTTAAAAAAAAAGAAAGAAAAAAGAAGCAGCTTTTTTGTGTGTGTGCGTCTCTGAAAACAGGCAGATTTTCCCTGTCACCTGTTTTTCTTTCTCTCCCTCTCTGAAATGACACCACTGTGCCTCCTACCTAATCCTTTCATCCTCCGTCTTTACACCCTCTGCTCGTCTTCCACCCACATCCCCTCTGGCATCTATCTTCCTCTGCCTCCTGCACCTCTCCTCTCCCCTTTTCCTGCTTTAAAAAAAAAAAAAAAAAAGACACAAGTCACGCAGAGTAAAAAAAAGGCAGCGCTCCTCCTGTCCGCGTTCGAGTCTGTCATCTCGTTCGGCTCCCGGGTTTCTCCCCAGAGTCTCCCGTCTGGCTGTTATTTAACACTGAGATACGGAGCGCTGGAGCAGAGGGAACCACATTATGCTGAAAGCCTTCATCATTTGCCTGGGGCACCTTGCAGGAGTGTTTAACCTGCCTCTCGTTTTGAACCACACGGAGGCGTGTGGCTGGGCTTTTTCCTTGTCAGAGTGAAGTTTTGACTCCTTTCCTTGTTTCTTGTCTCTCCGCAGCCCATTAGCAATGCGGACTTCATCGTTCCAGTGGAGATTGATGGCACTGTTCATCAGGTAATACCGCACCGATATGGAGGGCTTCCAGAAGTGGGCTTGAATAAAACAATATGTGTTAATTTATGAGGGTTCCCGCGGAGACCTTGGCTTCACTTTACTTTCTTCTGTATTTATTATTCCCTTTTATCTCACAGCTACTCCAGCTCAAACAATTTAGTGGCCTTTGATTTATCCTTTGTGACTCTTGAGCCCTTGCTCGCTGTAAAGAGAACTGGACCGTGACATGAGTGTGTCAGCGCAAATATCACAGATGTTGAAGATGCTGTGGAGTGTGCGGCTCGCTTTCTGCACTGATTAGAAATGGGTGTGTGTGCATAAAAGATGGCGCCCTTTTGAAGGTTTAAGTGTGTGTGTGTGTGTGTGTCAAGTTTGAAGCAGAAGAAGTTGTTTTTGTGGCTGTAACCTGGTTCAAGTAATCCAGGATAGGCTTTCTGCATCTGCTTTGGCCTATGCTTGATTACTTGCACTTGGAGGCAGCGACTAACCTGCAGAGACCTGCTAAGGAAGACGAAGACGAGGAGCAAACAAGAGCACAAAGCATTGTCTCATGTGGATCTGAGTATTGGTCAGAGGTTTTTTGTGGTCAGAAGTGTTTTGTGGTCCCAACTCGGAGCACAGATTTTTGAAGATGTGTTGGTTGCGTGTCTCGGTTTCAGGTGTACGTGCTAAAGCGGCCTCACGTGGACGAGTTCCTCCAGAAGATGGGGGAAATGTTTGAGTGCGTCCTCTTTACAGCGAGCTTAGCCAAGGTTGGTTTTCAGCCACGCCGACAGTTCCGGTAATGTTTCTGTACATTTGCTGTGTGCTGCACAACCTGATGTGCGTTGGCTTCTTCAGTATGCTGACCCCGTGGCGGACCTGCTGGACCAATGGGGGGTGTTTCGCGCCCGTCTCTTCAGGGAATCCTGCGTTTTCCACAGAGGAAACTACGTCAAAGACCTCAGCCGGCTGGGCCGAGAGCTCAGTAGAGTCATCATCATAGACAACTCACCTGCCTCTTACATCTTCCACCCTGAGAATGCAGTAAGCTATTATTTCTTTAGAGATTTTTGACATAAAACCCACAAATTCTGGTCAAATATGCTCCGTCAGTCTTTAGCTGCATTTGTTTTGAGTATTTTTAAAGTTAAATCTTTGTAGCAGAAAATACAGCACTGTGGAAAAGTCTTGAGCCACACCTAGTTTCTTTATATTTTGCTTCCAAGGAGCCAGACTTCCTTGTAATTTTTTAAAAGTGCTCTTGAATAGTTCTCCAGGCTTTCTGAGGGTCTTTCAAAGTTTTACTTTGGGCATTGGCTGCTTTTTCAACCAGTCTGGTCCTCGCACCTGACCATTTTCACAGGAATGTATTGAATCATTAAAGCATTAAAAAAAGGCACCTAACGCAAGGGATGAACCGGTGTTGTGTCCACAGACTTTGTTTTGGCCTTTGTTATGCCTGCTTCATTCAGGACATACCAAAGAAGGGAGATCCACACAGCCACAGCATTTACATGCATGTTTGCATGTATTTGAATAAATCGCTGCACCTATTTCCCATTTTTCCCGGCAACATATAAAGAAATTCGGGGTGGCTCAATACTTTTGCACAGTAGTTTAGCTTCACTCCCTTTCACATCATCCCAAAACATGAAAATGTCCCAAAGTTAAAAGGTAAACCCAATCGGTGGCTGCGACGGCACTTGTTGCCTAATCAAAAATGGGGTCAAAATACACCGTTGGAATGGAGATGAGTTACTTATGAAGTGATTAATCATGTAAATGATTATATCTGTAAGAGACTGTCACAGTTTTTAATAGTGTTTAGTGTTTTTCTCCAGCCAGAGGCAGCGTTCCCAGTTTTATGAGCGTTCTCTACTCTGTGGAGAAGTTTCTTATTTGAGCTGCTACTGCCGCTCTTTGTGCCTTTGATTTATTTCCCTCATTAATTATTTACCCAAAACTGGCACTCCACCTATAACGCAACAGTCGAGCATCTATTGTATCTGTTGTCAGCCAAGTTTTTTTTTTCCCCTTCTCTCTTTAAATAAAATTGGTCTCGCTTTTTTTTCCTTTCTGTTTCTAATGTATATGGGGGGGTGATGTTGGGGTTTTTTTTTTCTGCCACAGGTCCCAGTGCAGTCTTGGTTTGATGACATGACAGACACAGAGCTTCTGGACCTCATTCCCTTGTTTGAGGGTGTCAGTAAAGAGGAGGACGTTTACAGTCTGTTACAGAGCCTGAGGAACAGGTAGCAGACGGCCACTCCAGCTGATCCTTCCTGCCTGAGCCCTGCTGAACAGAAGCCTCCCTCTCTCTGCCACGGCCCCGCAGCCCGACTCCAGTCCTTTGAAGCGCTCTGGGAAGTTCCCAGTTGGAGGAGTTCAGGCGAACGATCGGGTCGTGATTGAAATAAAACAACAGTATGGATTCTTGGACTCTTGTACAGGACTCTTACTGGGGGAAAAAAAGAGGTTCTATTACTGTTTGTAAATATTAAATGTTTTTAAGAGCAAGACAAACATAAAGTAAATTTTCTATCAGAGAGAGGAGGTTTTATTATTCCAAGTATTTTAGTTACCAAAAAACAATCAAATACACAGAACAAAGTTTTTTTATTTTATTTTATTTTATTTTATTTTTTTGGGGGGGGGGGCAGGGGGGTTAATTTTTCTAAGAACGGGTGAGCTTTTGAGTTTTTGTGTCAAGCAGCGCAGCGCTATGCAGGCTGCCGTTCCTCGTTTGACTTTTTGTTCAAACAACTGTGATTTATCTTCTCTTACAGAATGAAGTGCCTTCATTACTGTGCTGATTTTCTTGTGTCGGGTTATGGGGGGCGCGCATTTTTATGCTGCATATTTAGTCCAATCTCCGAAAGCGTGTTCACCGAATCTTTAAATTGAAATTGAAAATGAATTTTTTTTGATAACCGTCATTTAATCTGAGAGAAGTGAAATGAACTTAGAAATAAAAATTAAAAAAAACAAGTAGCTTGTTAGACCTGGATGACTTTTGATTTTCAGTTATGTAGCATTGAATTGTTAAATTTACCAAAGATTTTTACAATTCAATGTGATTTGTGACTGAATGACATCATTTGATCCTCGGCAGTGACTGTAAATTGATTATCCTCAAGGACACAGAAAGCCTGCTTGATAACTGAAGAATAAAAGTAATATCTGTGACATCACTGTCCAACAATAAATGTTTGAAGAAAAAATAGAAAGATTAGCTTAGATATATAAAATTCTATTTATTGGGGAAAAAGGTTCGTGCGTGCATTGTAAAGGATGCTGTTGAAATCGTACTGTACAACGTTATTAAAGCTGCAAGTTTGCACACTGTCAGTGTGTATCATGGTGTAATGATTTGCACAAAACTCACAGCTGGTACAATCAGTAAGTCATTAATAATGGCAATAACTGTGTATTAATAATTTTGCAACAAATTAAAGGACCAGCGTGTAGCGTTTAGTGATGAGCGTGTGATGAAAACACACATGTAATTACACCTGTTCAGCTGCTCGTTAATGCAAATATCTAATCAGCCTATCACATGGGAGCAAGTCGGAGCTTTTAGGCACATCGGCATGATCAGAACAACCTGCTGAAGTTCAAACTGTGTCGGAGTGAGGGAAGAAAGGCGATTTAAGTGTCCTAGAATGTGGCGCGGTCGCTGGTGCCTGAGGACAGTAGAGAATTGACGGACTGCTTTGAGCAGATAGGAAGGCAACAGTAACTCATAGCCACGCATTACAACCAAGGTACGCAGAAGAGCATCTCTGAATCTTGAAGCGCATGGGCCACAGCGGCAGAAGACCGCACCGGGTAAGAACGGGAAGCTGAGGCTACAGTTTGCACAGGTTCACCAAAACTGGACACTGGAGACTAAAACCAAGGTAAAAGGACATTTCAAAGTCTAAATAAAGTATAGTTTCAATGCTGTGTTTAAAGTGGCCATATATTGCTACCCTGGCAAAGCTGACAGGTTCTAATATTTTAGCAGAAGTATTTGAAGCAATGGAAGGAAGATTTTACCGTGAAATGTCTGATTTGAAGTTCATGTTTTCAGGACTGTGAAAGTAGCAGTTGAGGAAATCTCACTGAATCTCAATGAAATAGGCTGTTGTGCATCAACAATGGATGAAAAACCGAATGTCTGAAGTTTGCAGTGAGGTTTTTCTTCGATTTTGTTCTGCCATGGGTAATTTTAGTTTAGTTTTATTAATTACAATATGAGCTGACATATTGTGTTTTAATATAAACTTTATTTTCAAGATAATTCTAAGAATGTAATGCTTGAGCTCTGCTGTGGTTTTGGGTTAAGTGCATTAATTTATGAACATGAACTGGTTAATGTGCAACCAGGGGCAGCTTAGCTTCATGTGATATCTTGATGTGAACTTGTAGCTTCCGCTTACGTATCAGCCACTTTTACTGCAGCAGTGGATTAGGCATTACTGAACCCTTTGTACAAGCCTGGAGAGTTCTTGTCCCCCCACCCCCCCCCCCCCCCCCCCCCCCCCCACCCGCCACCCAACCCTTTCCCCTCAGATATGCAGGGACTGAAGTTCAGCACATTGTTTAAATCATCTTCTTGTCATAATGGAATCCAAGAATGAACTAGGAAGCGAAAGGACGTGGTCAAAGGTAAGACGAACTTTAGCCTTCAGCTTGAAGCTGATGAGAGATCCAAGTTGCTTATGTAACACTGTAGTCTTCAGATTCCCTGGCAGGGATTGTGTGAATTATATCAGACAAGTGCAATTGACGTATCTCTGAACATAAAACAGCAAGAAAGCCTGATCCATGATTCATGCACTGACTGCAATGCACAATAAAGGGACTTAAAAGATTGTTCAGATACTTTGAAAACGTTAGAGGTAGCAGCAGATGCAGGGCTTGGTGGTCTTGGTAGGGAAATAAAACCTTTGATTGTGAAGTGTTTAACAGCAGCCGGCATTCACAGGCTCTTTTGAGATCTGACGTATAGGAGCTGACATTTTCTTGCAGCTCAAGGGTGTTCTTATCTATCCAAGAAACAACACACCATTATTTCTCCTGCATCTTTTTATTCAGTTCAATGTATGACTAAGGAGTAACATGCACATTCTGCAAAGTCTTCTTTTTCTATTACTTCTGTTTCTCTGCAAATCACATTGGATGCAACTTGTTACTATATCTCCACATTTAGCAAACAAATGTAAACACAAGCTGCCAACACCTTCTCCACCGGGGAGCTGAACGCCCAGTGCTGTAAACCTTCGATAATGTCAAGCGTTCTTCCTCGAGTGTCTGTGTGAGTAGGCACAGAATGAGAGATTTAGCCACAGAAAGCCTCTGATTCCTTTCCAATAGCACTCAGAGCTCCGTGAGTCCAATTCCCCCATCTGCTAGTTGTAACGGTTGTAAAATGAATAATTGGTGTCAAGTGGTTCCTGTAATGCCCGCTGTGCTGCTGAGGGCTCCGTCAGACATAAACACAACTCTGTTTGGTTATATAAAGCACAATCAGGACACTTGAGTGGAGCTGGGGTCTGTCTCAAATGAGGAGCTGTCAGTGGTTTGTCTCAAATATCTTGACCCCGCGGTGTGTTGTGCAAGTCTCGTTCCCTTCGCCCCTTTTTCAGCCTAAAATTAAGCCGGAATCTCCACATCAAGCATGGGAGCTGGGAGAAGGGGCGTATCTAACACTGTGGCACTGTAAATATCGAGGTAGAAGATGGCAGGTGTGTTCATACCTGGGTGTGGTGACAAATACATCCAGCCCTCTCTGCCTCACACACTGCAGCTTGCGCATGAGAGGAAAAGGCAGGTATCTTATAAAGACAGACCTTGTACGTGATTCACTGTCTCCACTACTTGTAGGAAACAGGCAGGACATCACCACGGCAGCCACAGGACAAGGTAAGAACCATACTACCACTACTACTGCTTCTTTAGGATTCTTGGATTCTTTCCATTATTTCCATGTTTTTTTGTTTTTCTTTCTTTAAACCAACATGATTTTGGACGACTTGAACAAATACATGCTAGGATGCATTTACTGTGCAGTCATTGTGTACGCTCAGCCAAAGGACAATGGGAGTTAATTGATAGGGAACTCGTCTTTCCTGTCTCAGGAATAGGAGCAATGCCGCTCACCGGTTTATCTTTTCATGCGTTATTTGTTCACATTTTCAATTATTGTTTTTACTGGGGATCAGATTACACAGTTGGTACACAGGGATTTTTTTTTTTTTTTTTGCGCCACTACAGCTGAAGTCATTGATCACTGGCAGCCAGGCGTCATCACAGTGGAGAGTAGAGTTGATTAATTTCAAATAATCAAATATGGTGGTGGTGAGAGAATATTGTTCACTTCTCTGTGCAGGTGTTCCTTATCTCCTCAACAATTCAACGATAATTTCTGATTTATATTTAAGTGAATATCTGTGTATACATATAGAATATATATATACAAGGAATTCTGGGACTCCTGTCAAAAAAACTAATGTGTAAGGGACATACAGAAGGCAGGGTGTGCCTTCTCCTGTCCCACTTCACAAGAGAAAAGGAAAGAAAATATAAGGAATGCATTTTAGCCACACACACATACACACACACACACAAAAAGAGGTAATTAAAAAAAAATCATGACATTTAAATATTTATTACATTTTGATAGATTACCTGCAGACTCTTTGCAGATATTAAACCAACACAACACAAGTTAAGCTACTTTTGAATGAAGACGACGTTGAGTTCAAAAGCCATAAAACACACCCTGTTTCTGTTCAGTGGGCCATTGTGTTTGATTTAGCTCACCGTGACCAGCTTTATCTGGATACATTTTTGCTGTGTAGCTTATATTTCAATCAGTTGATTACAGTTGTATTTTTATGTCTTTATAATTGTGTTACTATTACGCCACCCACTTTTCACCCAGTTGTACTTTTGGCCACAGTGACTCGCTCTATTGGTTACCTGAGTTTTATTATCTCATCATTTTAAAGCTGCTCATATAAAACCTCATTAGGTGCACTGTAAACTTCCATGAGATGTTTTAGAATTAGTCTGTTATTAATTATTTTCTTCTCAGTCCTCTTCAGTCTCACACGCCAAAAACCGCCTGCTGAAGGATTTTGCAACTTCTTTTTTTCATTTTTAAATTTCAGCTGCTTCTTGTGTTTGTCCAGTGTGTGTCACCTCTTTATCTGAATACCTGAATACCAGAATACCAGAGCCTCTTAATTATACTTTTAAGGGTGTGGTTAGGGTTTAGAGTACAGCTGATCTCAGCTTTCTCACTCACACCACCAGCACCATCAATCACCAGTTATTTTATTACTAAATCCGGAACAAAGATTAGAGCCAGTGTGCGTAATGCTGCTTGATACTGTGTCTCCCGAGAATAACTACAACCACAGCTGCTCCAGCTGTTTGACAATATCACATCATGGCATCAGTGTTGTATGTGCATTCATAATATATGCCTGTTTCCACCCAGCCTGTCGCCACTGAGCCCACAGTTGGCTCAGCTGGTGACAGTGTTTGCATTTCAGTGCTGTTGTTTCTGATATCTCAGTCAGGAGGCAGTTAACGCACCGCTGACTGCAGGCCTTGTATTTTCCTGTAACGCCAAGCTGATGCTCATTAGCAGGATTAGAGGCGCTTTGCTGTCAGAGATTTAATCTTTTGAAAGAGTTCACTTGTCATTTTTAGAGGCATCTGTTTCCAGCGAAAAGACAATGCAAAGATGAGTAAGGCCGAGGGAGAGGCTTCTAAAGTGAACTCGTTGGTGGGCATAGTGTTGTACTTTTCAGCTAAAGTCTTGGCGGAGGTGGTTGAGACCAAATAATGAGTTAAAAAAGAGATTCTTATGGAACAGATCCTGTACTTCAATCATTTGGCAAAACACAGCAGACAATCCATAGACTGTACTTACAAGATTGAAGTAGCCACCATGACGTGATCCATTAATTTGTAGCTTCAACTGTGGCATTCCGGCTTTTACATTTTTTTTTTTAAAAAGCCATGACCATATCTGTAAGAGAAGAAATAGCTGATGAGTTTATGGTTGCGCTATCAACTTATCTTGATTTGCAAAGTAGATGCAAGTTTAAAACAAAATGCACTTACTGGAAACTCTGAAAGTCCGACTCTTTTGAATGTTTTCTAGCCCAACACTGAACGTCTGCTTTAAATACAACCATAATTTACAAAATGGACATTGTGCTGTATTGTGTTTAAACTAACAAGCAGGGTCGCAAACTCATTAGAAGAGGTTTAAGGCACTTTCACAGCATGTCCATCTTTTATATACAGATATTTTATACACAGCTATCTGGTTATATATGTCGTATAACCAGGAAAACACTTCTCAGCTTGTTGTTATTGAGGCATGAAGATCTGCTATGTTGTGATGATGCAACATGTAAACCCTGGAAGTCCTACATTCAAACTTAAACCACAGTAAAAATATTTTGAATTTTTTTTTTTGTTTTACAGTTTAGTCTATATCAATTTATAACAAGACATTAGAAAACCATCAGATTTTTAACCTTTTTATGACACTGCGTAGAACTGCGTATCTTCTTGTACATATCAGACACATGCACAGAGGAGTTTGTGTTTGGCATCAGGCAGCGAAATGCCCTGCAAACGCTTTTGCTTTGTGCTTGTTTACAGTTCAACAAAATGATGAATGAAGTCAGTCGAGATGCATTTAAAAGTGTTCGCCAAAAGCCGGGCTTGCAAATATGGACCATCAATGTGAGTCATCACTAAAACACGTAACCTGCACCCCGCTTTGTTGTGTACGCTGATGTTATTGGTCACAACGTTGAGCTTTAAGTAGAGCTGTGGCATGTTGAAATCTTACATTTGTTTGAGGTTTAAGTTGTTTCTGTTTTCTTTATTTAGAAAATGCAAATGGTTCCCGTTCAGCCACAAAGCTTTGGCAACTTCTTTGAGGGAGACTGTTACATTGTTCTAAATGTGAGTAAAAAAAAAAAACTGGGTGATTTCATAAGAGGCTACAATGAGATCTGATATATCTCGTGCTTTTCGTGATTATCGCCAGATAAACGAGAAAAAAGGCTCCCACCAGTCCGCTGACATCCACTACTGGGTTGGAAAAACATCCAGTCAGGATGAACAAGGTGCCGCTGCCATGTACGTGACCCAGCTGGATGAGTACCTGGGTGGGAGTCCAGTCCAGTACAGGGAGGTGCAGGGCTACGAGTCACCGCGGTTCAGGAGCTACTTCAAAAATGGCCTGATGTGAGTTCCCAGCGAAGGCAGCTGGTGTTTGAACTACAGGGGGATGGTGATATACTCAGGGGAATGAGTCTCTCTCTCACACACACACAAACACACACTTATGTTGTAATCTTCTTGAGTCATGGCTTGCAACACTAATCCGTCTCTATGAAATGATTATGACACAAAAACACACTTGTTTTCTGAGGCTTAGCATTTAAAAAAAAAAAAATGCAACTTTCTTTTGCCCGATTTGTTGACCTTCAACCTTTAATTGCGTGTTTGGTTTAAGGTTATACAACCTTCAGGAAAATTTCAAAGTGATTACAAAATTTTATTTATTTCTTCAGTGTCCATTCTGCTTTAAGTCTCTGGGTTTATGTTTTTATTACACTTGAACTTTGATAAAGTGGCCTGCGCCGCTCTCTCCACAGCTACAAGAAGGGTGGAGTGGCCTCGGGTTTCCAGCATGTTGACACAAACGTCTACAACGTCCTGCGACTGCTGCACATCAAAGGGAGCAAGGTTGTCACAGCAACAGAGGTATTCAGAATAGAAAATAAAGTGATATGATTGGCTTTAAGACGGTCTCCGGGTTTACCCACTGCCTCCCTCTGCTGTTATCAGAGGCTTCTCACAGTCACGCAGCAAAGAGGTGTTGGCACCCCTCCTTAAACAGATTATGCCTTCTTGTTGTAGCTGTCGGAGTAGGTGCTAATTGCCCCAGGAGTGCTATGAGTGTGTGATATTTAATTAGTACACTGTACTGTCTCATTCAGTGTATACTGTCTATTTGAATGGAGCGCAATGAGTTATTCAACTCTCCGCTGTTTGCGGGTGTCTCCGTGCAGGTGGAGGTGTCATGGAGCAGCTTTAACAAAGGGGATATATTCCTTTTGGATATCGGAAAAGCTATAGTGCAGTGGAACGGCCCCCAGAGCAACAGGAGAGAGAAGCTTAAGGTAAAATTATTGATGCGCTATCATGTAAGCAGCATGGACAAAGACTGACTAGATGTAATTTTATTCATTTTTGTGTGTCGAGTAAATTTTATGAGCTCAGGGAGTCGCCAGCTAGTGGGCTCCTAGTGCTGGTCAACAAGCCTGGATAAATAAGGAAGGCTGCATCAGGAAGCACATGAAATCTGTGCCAGATCAAACATGTAGTCACTTTGCCAACACCTCGGACAACAAGGGAGCAGCTGAGATTACCTGTCAAGTGAATTCTAAGAATATTTTTTTGATTAGTCCTGAAACTTGACTGTTGTGGATCTTTGATAATGTACACCACTGCCTTTAGTTCTAAGCAGCAAGCTTCCAATTATCTGTGAAATTGGAAACAAACATGCAGGAAAAGGGGGGAAAGTAAGGAGGGAATGGTAACAACAGAAAAGGAAAGCCAGCAGCTATTTCCCCTTCTTTTTATTTACATATAATTTCTGATTTTTGGTAGTGAAGTAAATCTTTGAATAATAGGGGAACCTTTAAATCGCTGCTGATTTTTATGCTAATTTCGGGACATATTTTCCGTATGTGACTTTGCACATCTTCTTCCTTCATCCTTCCAGGCAGTGCTGCTGGCTCAGGACATCCGGGACAGGGAGCGAGGAGGTCGTGCTCAGATTGGTGTTGTTGAGGGGGGAGACGAGCGGAGCTCGCCGGAGCTCATGAAAGTCATGACGACTGTGCTCGGCCCAAAACCGGCACAGATGAAGGAGGCCACTCCTGATGATGTAACCGATAATGCGCACAGAAACAGTGTCAGACTCTACCAGTAAGTACATACTGTACTGTACATTATACACTGCATTGCTCCCACAAACACTGTAGCAATGTATTTTATTTTTATTTTTGCTATTTACTAATATCACACGCATTTTTATCTCCTCAGCGTTTATGACAATACTGGGAATCTAGTGATTCAAGAAGTGGCCACAGAGCCTCTAACACAGGATGTGCTGAAATCCTCTGTAAGTGGAGTTTACTCTTCAAGAACGTTCCTTAGAGGCTAATATTAAAAAGGAAAAGTGGTTTTGTTTCAATGTTTTGTGTGTATTTTTTTCTGGGTTTCAGGACTGTTACATTCTGGACAACCAAGGGTCTAGCGTGATGGTCTGGAAAGGAAAGAAGGCCTCCAAAGAAGAGCGGCAAGGAGCTCTGAACAGGGCATTGGTGAGTATACTGAATGACGACTGCCTCCTATTCTTTACATCAGTGTATTATAAATCAAATGTGTATATTTAAGTCCCTTTTCCTTAAATTAATGTGAATGAATATTAATTAATTCCTTTTTTTTCTTTTCCGAGGATCATCCGGTTTGAGGGCATTATCAGATTTTGTTTTGGTTTTTTTTGGTATTTTGGAGATGTTTTCCATTACAAGCTTTGTCCCTTAATCTTTTCTACCAGAGCTACATTAAAGCAAAGAAGTACCCACCCAGCACCACTGTGGAGGTGATGGCTGAGGGAGGAGAGTCAGCAATGTTCAAGCACTTGTTCAAATCCTGGACAGACAGAGATCAAACTCAGGGCCTGGGCAACACCCACACCACCGGAAAGATAGGTAGCCTTTGCAAAGCTGTTGCTCAACCCCTTCTTCAAAATCAATTTCAGGGTTGTCTTGATATCCTGTTTAATGTTCATCATTCATAATTAACACCGAACACTCTGGGTCTCCCCACAGCAAAGGTTGACAAAGGAAAGTTTGACGTGATGGAGCTCCACGCTCGCCCTGAGCTGGCAGCACAGCACCGCATGGTGGATGATGCGTCAGGAGAAGTTAAGGTGGGAAAAAACAGAAACCTGTAAATACAGGCAAACACAATCCATATGCATTTGTGACTTGATTTACGCTGTTGCATATTATTTGAGATGTTTCCTTTGGATTACGTGTGTCAGGTGTGGCGCATTGAGAATTTGGAACTGGCTGAAGTAGACCCCAAAGAATATGGACAGTTTTATGGAGGAGACTGCTACTTGGTGCTGTATTCATATATGAAAACAGGCCAGCATCAGTACATACTCTACATGTGGCAGGTCAGTGTCAGACCAATCCGCGCTCCCTCCTCCTTCTCTTCCTGCTTCTCTGTGTTAACGCAATTTTTTTATTGTCTGTCTGACATCAGGGACGCCACGCCACAAACGATGAGATCACAGCGTCTGCCTTCCAGGCTGTCAATATTGATAACAAGTACAATGGATCCCCGGTCCAGGTTAGAGTGGTCATGGGCAAAGAGCCCCGCCATTTCCTGGCTATTTTCAAAGGCAGATTCATCATTTTTGAGGTATGATTTCACGATTTTCATGCTGAAAATTATTCTCTGCTCGATTAAAATTCACTCACGAGCAAAAAATAGTCGTGTGACTATGTCTGAATGTGTGTGTGTGTACAAAGGGAGGCACAGGCCGACCTGGTGTGGTTAACCCTGCCAGCGGTGCCAGGCTCTTCCAGGTGAAAGGGACTAACGAGCTGAATACGAAGGCCACGGAGGTGGTGGCCAGGGCCGCTTCTCTCAACACCAACGACGTATTCCTGCTGAAGACTGACCGCATGTGCTACCTGTGGTATGGAAAGGTATGCATCGTGGAGCCGTGTAACAGGCTTTTAAAGAACAAAAATATTCATTTAGCTTGCATTTTTTAAGTAAAAATGTTTTTTCCTCATAAGGGTTGCAATGGGGACGAGAGGTTGATGGGGAGAGCAATCTCTGATGTGCTGTCCAGAAATGAGAAGCAGGTGGTGATGGAGGGCCAGGAACCAGCTGAATTCTGGATAGCACTGGGCGGAAAGGCCCCCTATGCCAGTGACAGGAGGTAAGTTATATAGATGGCAGCAACATCACTTTTGGGTATTGTGACAAAAAAAAATTATATTTTTGGCTTTTTTGCTGAGCAACACACTCTAATAGTCAAGTATTTACAATGATGAGCACTCAATCCAGGCCCAGAAAGCAAAAAGAAATATCCAGTATAATAACACTTTAAGAAGGACTTCACCCAAAAGGCCCTTTAATCATATTTTGAACCATTTATAAGCTTACATTAAATCTGCAGGGATTATTTTTATATCAAGGTCAGTGGGATATGCCGATATGTCGTCACACAGAGAGATTATGCTGCTGTTATGACAGAAAGGTCTGTGTCATTTTCAGATTCGAGAGGGAGGAGCCGCTTCACAGTCCCCGGCTGTTCGAATGCTCCAATCAGACGGGTCGCTTTAAGGTGACTGAGGTGGATGACTTCGCCCAGTCTGACCTGGACGAAGAGGATGTTATGCTGCTGGACACCTGGGAGGAGGTGAGAGAACAAAGGAAGCATGTGAAGCTCGTTGCACGTGAGAATACAGTTAACTCAGCATAATGACTGAAAATGGGAGCCTCTGCGGTCTGGTTATATTCTACCCAGTGTTTCCTCCTGCTATGGTGCCTAACTCTATGTGGTTGGTAGCAACTCAGCTCATTTAACTCAACTCAACTCGAGGTTATTATAGAGTACTTCACACAGAAAAGTGCCAAATCAAGACTCTCGTTTTCTGTCTCTGAATCTTCTCAGCTTTTCTTGTGGATTGGTAACGAGTCCTACGAGTACGAGACCAAAGAGGCGTGGAACAGCGCCCGGGATTACCTGAGAACACACCCAGCTGGACGAGACCCCGACTCACCCATCGTCTTTGTCAAACAGGGATACGAGCCGCCCACCTTCACCGGCTGGTTCAACGCATGGGATCCTCACAAGTGGAGCGTGAGTTTAATCGTTTCCCTTTGATCTCTCTGGGATCCCTTAGAGAGGCTACTGATGATCTAAAAGAGCCACAAATATCACACGAATCCTTTGAATGCGATTGTTTGAATTAATCATCTCAGAAACGGGGAACAACATACACACACGCGTGCGAGTCAATCAATGGATCGCTTGACGATGACGAAGGCCCTGCATGATTACTAACTTTTACTAATTACTAATCTTGCTTCACTTGATCTTCTCAACAGGGAGGCAACTCCTATGAGGAGATGAAAAAAAAGCTGAGTGATGCAACATCTATCTCACAGATCACTCTAGTAAGTAGCTGACACTGATCCTTATGCTAACTGACTAAATGTACTAATATAATTGATGTAACACCTACTAGCGCCTTTAATGTCGTCCATAATTATGTCACTAGTCTGTGAATCTTTACATCTCAGATATTTATCAGTTTCCTGTAAAACTCCTCTGTCATGCCTGCAGGACCTGCAGAACACTAAGTTGAACAAGACTCCGGTCGGGGGAGGTGGAGGTGGTTACAGGGCACCAGGGGGCCCGCTAACTTCTCCGCCACCCAACAAGGCCCTCTTCCAAGATGAAACCACTTTCTTCCCCAGACCCTCTAGTCCCACAAGGCCCCATTCTGGTATGTCCTCCTCCTCTGGTTCCTCTACTGGACCTGTTAGCTCTGGGAGGTATCTTGACCCTGAACTCCTCGTCAACAAGTCTCCCAGTGATCTACCGGAAGGAGTGGACCCCACCCAAAAAGAGGTGTGTGTGTGTAGAAGTTTGAGTGTAAATGGTAAAAATCAGTATGTGTTGACTAAAGTTCTTTTCAGGGCAGTGATTAATCCCCTCATAATTCATGTGTGTTCATGACAATTACATATTTAGAAGTTTTTAATTAAAGAATCCCTTTATGCCATAAAATATGCTTCGATTTGCCCCATTTTACCTGCAGCAGAAAGGATTCTGGCTGTCTTTGACTTGTTAACAAGGTTAAAAGCATTATTTTCATCAGAGGGGAGTCTTTCATCGCATTGATGCTGCATTAACTAACTTAAATAAAGCTATTTTAATCTTCTAGGTTTAGGCAAACAGACAACTGAAAAGGTCACTAAACAGCCACGAATAAATGCAAAATGACTACAAAGAGATTAAAAGTGACTGCAGAGCCGCATTAAATGCTGCTGGGGAAAATATGAACAACCACAAAGGGACACAAAATAACTACAAAGAGACAATGGGGTGCTTTCCAAGAAAGGGTGGGAGCCTTTTCCATTGTCTGTGCCCAGAGGCCGATCGCTTTTGTAAAGCATGCTGATGTAACAGTGCTCTGCGTACAGTAGAGGTCAGTCTAACTGTTTCCCAACCTCTGCGCTCTGATTGGCAGGATTATCTGTCTGATCAGGACTTCGAGAACCTGCTTGGTACAAGTCGCATAGACTTCCATCGTCTGCCAAAGTGGCGTCAGAACGACCTGAAGAAGAAAGCAGGACTCTTCTGAGAAGGAATCTCCAGCCCGTCTACTGAGAAATCCACTTGTAAACCAAAAAAATAGTATTTTAGCTTTTGTGCTTCAAGGCAATATTTTGTTTAAAAAAAAAAGAAAAAAGAAAATCAACTAACATTCCAAGTTATTCAAATTTAAAGAATGGTATTTATAATTATGAACATGAATATAACTTAAACAATAATTTAAAGGACATGACTAATATTTCTAAGATTATTTTTTTAATTGTTCTGCTTTATATTTATCTGTATTTTTTTTTCATTTTATGTTGATCGCACTGTGATAAAGACTTCTTAGCATTGTATCAGGTGCCTTTTCTAAATCAGTGCAATGAATAAACACAGGAAACCATCAGTCGGGGACTCGGGGAGTGTTTTAATTCAAGAGCTAGTGCAAATGTGTAACTGTAAAAAGGCTGCAGAACAACGGATGATACAAATAAGTCACGATACAAAATGTTAGAACTTGTTTCAGACACAGAGACATACACGGTAAATTGGACTCCTCATATTATGGTTCTATTTAAAGGATAAAATCTTATGTACAACACTGGGAGATATTTAAGGCACATAATGAAAGGACAGAAGCACGTAGATATACGAGTGGCTGTTTGTGATAGCAGACATCTGTGATCAACGGTTTTATGGCACCAACATGGACAAAGTATAAATCAGTGTGGTCCAATCTCATAAGAGTTTCCCATAAATGTAGAATGTATGGGAATGGGGATGTAGAAAAATTATTGTACAGTTGTAAAAATTACATAGTCAGTAATCCTAAGCTGGAATTGACACAAAACTCACATTAGTTATTAAAATTCTACAGAGAATGGTGAATATAGCTTGCTAACTTTCCTCTCATTCACTTCATTTATTCACTTGTTGTCATTTTAAAAGCCCTCCACCAAACTGTTTTTTTTTTTTTTTTAACTAAAATCATACAGTGACCTAAGAGTGTCAGACACTTGTGAGTCAGCAGCGGCTGTGGCATGTGAAAGCAAATTAAATTTGCTTTAAAAAAAAAAAAGAAAAAAAGAAAACTCAACTGACGTTATTTAGCTTTAAAAAATGGACAATTTCCATTAGTGTTTGCGAAAGACGATGTTGCTCGTCATGAATTGTGTCTGTTTTTCTTTTCTTTTCGTTCTTTTTCCACGTTTTTGCCTTCTGGGGCATCGATGAGCATGAGATGCACAAACAGACCGGCCGAGCTGATGACGTCGCCTCTCTTGGTGAGCAGCGGGACGTGGCGATATCCTGGAAAACAGGAAGTAAGCTTGAGCTTTGTCAGCAATGGAGAGAACTGCTTCATAAAATGTGGCACAAAAGAGGAAAAGGATCAAGCGTAACGCCGTTAGTCATGGGAAACTCTGAGCTGTTACACAGAAAGATTAAAGGAGGAATAATAAACAGGATGTTTAAGGTTTTGAGGTTTTTTTAATTATGGCGGCAACCATTTCAACCAGCCTCTTAGAACAGCAGGTTGCTGCTAACGCCGCTCTCTTACCGTTCTGTGCACTGGTGAGTGGCAGACAGTACTGCCCGATGAAATCATTCTGGGATGCTGTGTCATGGTCCTCCACCACAAATCGCACCAAGGCGAGCTCAGGCACACTGATGTCAAACTGGAATCTCTCGTTCCACATGGGGTTGAATCCTGCAGGGATGAATTACCGCGTATTCTTTTATTCTCTGCCAAACTGTTTGACCAGTAAGTGCGTGCACGGTGTGCTTTCACATCTAATGCTCACCGTTGTTATCGATGTACTTTGTCTCCTTGATGGCGTTGTCTGCTCGGACACCGTGGATCTCCACCCTCACTAGAGGGTCCACAATGGACTTGTTTTTGTGTTTGTCCTTGTTGACTTTAGGTAACTGCTGAGCCGAGATCACCTGTTGTATTATGAGACAAAAAAAAAAAAACGCACACGACGGGTCACGCAACAATCCAAATGCAGACTAAATTCAGATCTCATCAGATATGCGGATTCCGCGGCACCCATCGAGGTCAAACTCCCACCATGATATGAAAGGTCTTCCTCTGAAGCCACGGCCCTTCGGTTAGCGTGTTGGGGTCAAACTGAGAGGACAGGCTTCTCTGAAACTCAGGTTTGAGGATGTAGCCACAGCAGCCGTTTGGCCGAAACCGTCCCTGGTTTAAGTGCATCTCCTTGGAGGGAGTCTGGAAGTTCAACGCCACTAAAAACAAATCAAAGAGGGAAAAAAAGCAGCAAGCTATTTTTTTGGGGGGGGGGGGGTAATAGAATTTTGTTATGTTGTATGTTGTGCATTGGAGCATACCTATCTGGCAGCCAACAGTCCACATGGGCACTGGGTTATAGTTGGAGGAGTCGGTTCTGGAGCCGGCAGGGTAGATCCTACTGAGTTTATCCATGTTGTGGTGAATGAAGGCAGTAGCTACATGAAAACAGATTTTTTTTTTAACAGTGAGTCGTCTACATCTAACATGATGGTAAGGGCAGGTAATGCAGCGTGTGTTTACCTGAGGTCTCAGCGAGGTGGAATGCTTTACTCTCCTTGAAGGATGACATTTCATTGAAGGCCTGGTTGTCTCTGGCATGTTCAAAGCCTTTAAAATGGACACTCTTACAGTAGATGACGATGTCTGACAGCTCTCTGGCAAGTTTGATCTTTGCTTCCTGGAACAAGGAAAACCACAAATGAGCATGAAAACTGAAACTAAAAATAGTCGTTTAAATTTCTTCCAAATGAGTAAGAAGCCTTTGGCACACCTTCGGTTTCGCTTTTTGGGAGTTCTCCTTGCACTCTGCAGCCTCGTCCTCCTCAGACACGGTCTCGTCCTCTACAACGTCGTTGTTGGTGAAGAAAGCATCCAGTTTGTTCAATCGTTTTCCCTTGATGAGGATCTTTCCCTTCAGTGCCTGCAAAGAGACGCAAAACATGTTGTGTTATGCAATTTCTAAAACTTAAACCACTTTGCAGAATTTTCCAAAAGGCATGCATTAAAAGAGAAAACAAGTACCAGACATTTGCTGTCCTGATCTAGCTATTACCTGAAATGTTCCCGGTACAAATTCCACTAGTATGCAAGCTGTACTGCAATAATAATAAAAGTTCGGACAACCTAAATGTATTTGGAACAAGACGACTATTTAAGGGAGAAAAGAAATCAGAGCTTTAGGGAATGAAAAACCTCCTTTGTGGCAAAAACAAAGGATGTAAGTCAAAAATAGCTGCGTGCATTCCTTTCATACCGGCTCGTCAAACAGAGTTCACACGGAGACTAAATTCCACTTGCAAGCAATCTTTGTTATCAAACACAATGTTGTCTCGAACGCGCCCACTCAGCTGTTACAGCAAATGAGTAAATAATCAGTAAAAGCAAAAGGAATTTTGATTATGTGGAAGTGGCGTAATTTGTCAGGACGGAGTATCGCATTCGATTAGTTTCCTAAACAAAAGTTGGGTCGTGTTAAGGTAAACAGAAAAGTGAAAAATCTGGCGGAGGGGTTTGTTAATTTAAAAGGTGAAATGTTCCTTCGATGCTTTGTTTGCGAGAGCAAGGCTCCACGCGTGGTGTATCGCGTGTCAGTGAATTTCGATCATTGGTTATGCACCGTAGGTGATGGGAAGTTGGTTGGTATGGTGTCGCCCAGAGGCTTTTGGAGCAAAGCATCACCCAGGATGGAGATCATATACTTGGCCATGAGCCTCTGCTGGTCCACTGAGCAATGGTTCTCCAGGGACAGAATCACTGGGTATTCTGAAGTCTGGAAAACAAAGGAAACAATGTGAAGGTGAACTTCAGTCAGTTTCCTGTTCCTGTTGTGTGAGGTGAGAGTAAAGGGGCTGCAAATTCAATGAAATCTCCAACACAAGCAAGGTAAAACATCCCAAGTCGTAGAATATTTCATGTACTTTGAAGGCGTATTCTTTGATGACTTTGATAACGTCTTTGAAGAGCACTTTGGAGGTGAGTGTGTGGCCGTGATAAATAACGGGCTCTCCATTAGCCCCGTCCCAACAGTCCAGCTCCACGCAGCGGCAACTCTTCATCAGCGCTCTGCAAGCAAAGAAAACATTCGTGACCAGCTACATTCCACAGACACCACATGAACTTTGCCTGTGTGTCAACTGGAGAGATTCCTGGGCTGTAGGAATCACCCAGAAATTCCTGGATCCCAAAATAGCACTTTATAAAAGCCCAGGAACTACTGGGGTGATCTAAAACCAGAAGAAGAAGCCTGCAGAATCAGGCTGTTACAATTCAACTCAAACAGGATTGTGCACAAGTAATACTTTTAGCTCCTGCTTCTTTTCTATCATCAGTTAATGCTATCTGTAATAAAATTTACTTTATGTAAGCTTCTGTGCTGCTGGGCCCTTTGAGCTGGTCATCCATCAGGTATGTGTTGTGTGAGGCGGAGATGTAGTAATGGCTGAGGGGCTGGTCCATGTCCTGATACACGGGTTTGTGGGTTGGCTTGAGGATGCATCCTTCCTCCTGCTGCAGGTACATCAGGAAGCCATCTTTGGTCATGTGCATCTTCTGCTTGGCTGTGACGCACAGGGATGAATATGTTAAGTGGAAAGTGATGCATGAAGCAGTTGAGTTAAAGCTCTAATAATATGGTCACTGATGTCCAGAATAACTCTACCTGTTTCATCCACTTCATATTTCCTAATCAGGCTGTGGGCGTCCTCCTCAGTCACCTTCTCCCGCTGCTCCTTCTGCAGGAAGTTCAGCAGGTCTCCGGCGCTCATCTGACCCTCTGTTTGAGCATAGTTCCCATAGATGACATCAATCTCCTCACGGTATGTCAGCATATGATAGAATTCCTTGATCTCCTCGCCTTCCAGGGTGCCTGAATGGGATGTGTCACATTTCTGTGCAACACAATGAGGCCGTTAATTAAACAGAAGTGACATTTTATGGCTGATTAACTCTGAACTTGAGGGATACAGTTTTTTTAAATTTTCTGACAAGGGCTCACCTTAAAAATCTCCGCTGCGTAAGCGTCACTAACTTCAACGTTGATGTGCCGCATGAAGTGCTTCAGCTCCTTGAGGGTCATCTTGTTGTCGCCGTTCTTGTCAGCCTTGCGTATGCAGCTGATTATCCAGCTGGCGTTCAGATGTAAGGATTTGGCGTCTCACACACAAACGCACTCACACACACACACACACAATGCAAACGCACTTGTCGTTTTGCCTGCTTGACGTTTGCTAAGGATACTGTTCACGCTTCTTCTGGTTACTGAGGTTGTGCATGTTGTTGATGAGCTTCTCCAGGCTGGTGACCCACTTATTTAGTTCGTCCTCAGATTTCGCCATCAGGTCGAGATTCTTCTTGCGCCCCTTGAAGGTGATGGAGAAGCACCGGTCTTCAACGCTGGCATCGGTGTATTTTTTAAGCCCCTCAGACTGACGCCCCTTGCGAACTGATTCAATGTCCTCAATGGAGACTGTGTGAAAAGAAGGGGTGTTAGAAATTGTGGCCCCTGAGGCATCGCTGAGGGTTGGTGTGGTAAAAAATTATTTTTAATCATGTCTTTATATTTCGCTCAGAAAATGGGAAATTGGAAAACTGGGATCATTGTCACGGTGAAAAATGACGCTGCTGCCAACCGGATGCTTTCCAGATGGTATTGCATGGAGGATCAAAATCTGACGGTACATTTTTTGCCTTCATAAGTCCATCAATTTTGACAAGATCCCCAACACCACTGGCTGAAATGCAGCTCCAAACCACGCTCCAGGACACACTGCAGACCATGCTGAGATATGCCAGGTTATCAGTTAATTATCAAGACATTAGCATTCAGCCATAATCCCTTGACACACAGTCTTTCCTGAGACCTGAGACAATTCCACATCTTGTGGCGGCAGACTTCTTATCCCAGCGGTTACAACAGAAGCTGTTTGTCCATCTTATCAACAGGAAGGGTTTTGTCTCAACAGGCCACGTCTGTGGACTTCGCTCACAAATTTACAGCAAAAACATACATCTTCCAGGCAACTGTCTTTAACCACACAGTGACAGAGTTTCTGGTTTGAACCCACTCGGATTTATGTAGCAAGGGCCGACATGGGGATATTTTATGGCAGTGAAACAAGCACAGCATGGACCTAAGCAGTAATGGTTATAGCGCTAGCAAACATTGCATTTTAGCAAACGCTGCCTATTTACAGAACATCAAAATTCGCTTTATGTTTTAGTCATATTTTTGACCAGCCTTCACAAACTCCTGAGAAAGTTGTTTTTTTAGCAGATAAACACTGCACCATGTCCACCAGCTGGAATTATCTTTGTTTGGTAACGGGCAGTTTGTGTACAGTCGTCTTATCAGCGCTTTGTCAGTGGAAACAGATGAATCCTGCTGAAGACAGAGATATAGACATAACACTGTGAGGCATAAGAGCAGAGCGGTGAGATGAAAGATGGAAAAAAAAAAAAAAGGTCAACTGAGCTGAATTGGGTGATGATTTCATTTCCAACAGTTGCTGGGATAAAAATATTGATTCAGCTTTAACTGCATATAAAAACTGTTTACTTCATCACAGCAGCAACTCTTTTTCTCCCATTCCCATGATCCAGATAAGACTTTACATAACTGACTCCCTTCTTCATGACTGTCCTGCTGTAACACATTACAGAATCTTGTTTATCACAAACCGGATTGAACCATTTTGCCCAAACATTCTTAAGGTTTAAGAGCCCTTTGAGGCCTAACAAATGGTTTCTCCAGCATTTTGTTGTTATCTGTTGTAAACCTGGTTTCTCTCGCAAAACAAAAACACAATCCAGATATTTGATTACTGCACTTTAAAACCGTTTGCTGCAATCTGACCCCTCCTGATTGTCTTCTCTAACACATGGGCGACACACATACTCACACGATCAAAGTTTCTGGTACTAAAAATGTCTACTTTCATCACCCACGCAAAGACAACATATGCAAAAAGTCTCTGCAGGCTGATGCGGCCGATACATCGGAGGCCAGTTCTATTGTTGAGCAGCTTAATATACGGAAGAGCATCCACTACTGCGCATGATGTAATCGCACAGCAAAGACTACCGGCTTAGTCGTGAGGCCGTATGTTATAGCTGGGCCACACTCGCCGCACTACCGAACCCAGTGCATGGTTCCTCTTTGGGGCAGAAGAAATCTAATGGTCAGACTAACTAAGAAGAAAAACACCACCCTCAGGGGGGCAGTGGAGTGAAACACACCCAAGTTTTCCGAGCCCTGCCTCAGCTGATTGCTGGATGACTTAAATACCTTAGAAGCACTCAGCAGAAGAGGGAGGGAGTGTTTGTTTAATCTGTGCATGCACACTGTGTCCAACGAAGCAGCTCGATGTAGAGGTCGTGAATTTGGACCAATTTCAGGGAATCCCATCTGGAGAGACTGTCCACAGTGTCCAAGTCATGTCGCCCGTGTCACGCAGGCATTGTTTGAATACCACATAAAATTTTTACACAAAGAGAGTATTGTGAAGGCCTGACAAAGTTCACTCTGCTGTTTCTAAAACTCTTTTCTTCAAAGGGAAGAAAGAGTTGGAGGGTTTGTCGTGTCAGTGAGTGAACAAACAAAAACATCTTTAAATGTCAACTTAACAACTAAAAGTTAGCACTGTTTGCTTATGCAAGGGGTCATATATTTAATAATTGACATTTTCTGATATAATATCCTGAACTCCATTTCTGCTCTGGGAAAACTATAGGTATAAGTGGGTTTCCTTCTTAGGGCGTCTGGGCTCCACCTCAGAGATAGAGCGATGACCTCGGACATCCAGAGGGAGCTTAAGAAAAACACTGGGGGATCCCTCTTCTGGGATGGAGGGTGGGCGGTGTCACAAATAAAATACAGACTGCAGCAGCGGAACTAGAAATACAGCGATTAGAAACAAAACAAAAAACCGATAGTATGACATAAGTGGGCTAAACCAGCTTTTCAAGCTGATAAATTTGACTTCATTAAAGCCCAGCAGCAGATGCTCTCATATAGAATACAGTTAAAAACAATGAATGTTGTCCACCCACACTCTCCTATTTTAATCAAAGCCTTTTAGAGCTGATTGATAAATGCGGCTTGCTAAAGCAATAAAATAAAAGCAGCTTATTTCTGTAAACAAGGAAATGCCCACCAAGAAAGTGCGGTAATGCTAAGAAACATCCTGTCTGTAAAGAGAATATTAGACTCATTACTCTCAATGTTTGTTCAAGGCTTGGGGCAGAGGTCATCTCCCTTGCCAGCAGTAGCTGATAGGGAAACCTGAGCTACCTGAGCCCCGGAGGATGCACACATAGTGTACATTCAGTGGATCACTGAACCGAAAAGCTAAGGAAAATAATCTCTCCTACACACGTACAAACACACAGTCAGGATTCACACTAATATTTCCCAGTCTGACTTTGGCCACACCGCCGTACCTATGAGAGCTGCGCTGTTTCAACACAGTCGTACTGCTAGTGGAATATGAGGGTGTGCTTCCGTGTGTGCTGTAAGGGAAGACGCTATTGTTAAGATCTGAAAGGAGAGCCCTTAGTTGACAGAATAATGGAAGACTGGTGTGCAGGTCAAAAAGACAGATGTTCTCATCAGAGTAAAACGATTCAAATGGAACACAGGACTCATAAACAGCCCCGCAACAGATTGGAGACCTGTCCAGGGTGTACCCCGCCTCTCACCCTGTGACAGCTGGGCTCCAGCCCCCGAATTGGACAAGGGGAAGAAAGTGGATGGATGGATGGATGGATGGATGGATGGATGGATGGATGGATGGATGGATGGATGGATGGATGGATG
>JAVDPK010000907.1:135899-155206 GCA_034780415.1 Cichlasoma orientale | reverse complement strand
ATTGCACCATACAGTGCGCATTAGAACGAGATTTCGTTGCTATAGGCTCGGAATTGGAGGAACTGCAGCAGTGATGTTCAAATAAGAATACTAGAAAGGAATAAAAATAAAGAGGAAAATACTAAATAAATAATCAAAAATAAAGTATAAAGTATATGTATGTACATACACACATATACACACACACACACACACATATTTACATATATATATACACACACACACATACATACATACACACACACACACACGTATATATACATATACACATATATTCACATACACACACACACACACACCCGTATATACACGTACACATACATACACACATGTCCAACACCTGCATATAACAGATATACCTATAGACGCAATATAAATATATATGTGGTGATAATATTACAAATGTAAGATAAAAGATATGTTTCACTGGGGCTCTACAGAATGGAGCAACCAGGAAGAATGGAGCAGCATTTTAATTCAACAAGTTCAACAATATATATAAATATATAATATATATAAATATAGCCCTGACATCTTTAAATTTCTAGGAAATATAAAAAAATAAATAAAATAAAAAGTTGTCTCCTCTTTCTTTGTATTCCAGGACATTTCTCACGTATTAGCGAGCATCTTCAAGCATCTTTACACAAACGACATCGTTGGAAAAGACGCTGTATCCAACCTGGTTAAGACGAAAAGTGGACGAGGCAGCTATCATGACAGATATGCTGAAGAGCTCCAGCAGGTACCCAAACACGCTCACCTACAACATTTAAAAAAAAAAAGCACTGTGCAAAGTCAATAGAAGAATAATGCACTTATATAATGTTATTTTTTTCCCCCACCGCCACACAGGCTCATTGGGAATTTGAACAGCGTGTTAAGGAGGCAGACATGCTGGAGAGTCACATCATTCAGGCCAGAGCATCGGCCGCAGCCACAGAAACCCAGGCCTATGAGAGAATGAGGGAGACAACAGGAGATGTTTGTGATCACCAGGGACTGCTTACAGGTGAGCTGGAAACCCGAAGTGCTCAGCATGCATGCTTAATGTAACCATCTACGCGTATTTGTTTTGAAAATGCCTTGATATTATTTTTCTGTCTATATTCAGTCAAATCAGCCTTTATCTGGTGTGTGGATGAAACTCTTCTTGAAATGAACAATCTGATTTCCCCAAAAGACTACTTAGCGACACAGAAACCACACGTACGAGCACCAGCAGCAGGTACCCTCTTTAACACTTACTTAATTATTATTATAAATTATTAGTGATCAGTGACTCAGTGCTGCACACTTGCTTTTCTTGTCAGAAAAGTGGGATCCTGCCAAACCCACCATTGCCTACACCATGCACGTGTCGCTAAAGCCTCAGGATGATGGTTGCGCTGTGATTCCCAGCCCAGAAAAGACTGACTTAGAAGTCAGCGAGTTAGACCACAGTGTGTCCTGCTCAGACACCCCGAGGAGGAAGAAAACCCACAGGGAGGTGAGGAGTTTGATAAGATCTTTATGTACTGCAGCTACTATTCACACTGTAAGTATTTGTTATGATCCTTTTATACTGGGCAGAGTTAGAGTAGGTCTTTTTCACTATAATTTATGATTTTATATTGTATTTCTTTTACAAATGCAATTAAAAAAAAGGTTGATAAACAATAACCAAAAAAGACTAACTGGCAAGCCTGAAGGACAGAGAATGTATTAGATCAGTGTGCTATAAATTTAAAATATAAATCCAACACAATAATCTTCCAAGCCAAACCAGACCAAGCCCAGGCCGAAGTGGAAGGACGAGCCAAGTGCGAAGGATCGAGCGGAGGCGTGGGAGAAACTGCAGAAGCTGAAAGATCGCCACAGCTTCCTTCGCAATCCCCGTTTCCTTCCCCCAAATGCGCAGCAGGGCGGCATGTCCCTGATCAGGCCCAGAACCAAAGTGAAGGCAGAGCCTGAGAGGACATGCACTGAAGCGAAAAGGTAATTAAAGAGAATAAAAGGCTTTTTGATGATTTCACAGAACATCCTTATCATTTTATGATAGGGAAACATGTAATGATTAGGGCAGGTCGCTGATATGAAATTTTTGCATGCTAAATACGTTAAGCTTATGTAAGACAATCCCCCTTCAATATCAGCGGGAAACACGAGAATCATTTACCTCAATGGAAAACAACTGTATACCTTTCGTGCCAAAGCAGAGATGTGTAAGTTGATACTCTGAACACTATGCAGGCTCATATGTAGGAGCCAGGCTGTTTTGCATCAAATGCACCTCCGCACACTCTGCTAGACACACACAGAATGAATGTTTAAGTAGAAACGTACTCCTGGTACAGCCAAGTGTCTCCAAAAAAGGCAAACTGTTATGAATAGTGTGCCACAACTGATTTTCTTCTATTTGCCTTTTCCTGCGAGCCTGCTTTTATTGTGAAAGCACACAATGCTCAGGTGCGGTTCTCTGTTCTTACTTTAAAAGCCCAGCTGATGAGCCTGCTCCGGTCTTCCTAGCAAAGCCTTCAGTGGTGGTTTTCACAGACTACAGCGTGGGACACGTCTATGAGGTGTGTTTCAGATAATTAAGCACAGCGCAGAAGAAGAAAAAAAAAACTGAACCCTCCTTTTTTCCTGTGAATTGGTGCACTGTAACGAGCCCCGTCTCGCCCTTTCCTGTCTCAGACTGCACTGGAGCTTAAAAACTTGACTTCTTCGAGCCGCCATATCCGAGTCATCCCCCCCACCACTCCTTATTTCTCTATCGGCCTGGGTAAGCTGCTTTTGGTTCTGATTGGCTGGTGCAACATTCTCGTGTGTGATGTAGTGAGGAAATAATCAAGAGTCTCAAGCATCAGTGACTGCATCAAAGAGGAATGCCGCAGAGCTTTGATTAAAAAAAAAAAAGAAAAAAAAAGTCATACATTTTGGAATGCAGTTTTAGCATTCCTGCGGGTGCAGCGGCTCCTCTGTATGTCTCACATGCTGTAACTACCAATAAGTTATCTGAAGATCAATTGTACCAAACTGAATGTAGAGTTGCACGGTTATAATTTAAAAAGGGTTGTGATTGCGATATGTTTTGGCAGGTCGATTCCCCGGTGAAGGCGGCGTTGTTGCCCCGGGGATGAGCTGTAAGTACATGCTACGTTTTGCTCCAGACTCCCTGGCAGAGTACAAGGACTTTATAGTGGTGGAGTCCCAGGCTGAGGACCCGTTGCTGGTGCCAATTGAGGCATGGAGACCTCCTCCCATACTCACCCGTACGTTTTCACTACAATCGTCCTCACAAATCTTGTTGTTATGTACATTAGTTACTTTATGATCTTCCCTCTTATTCTTCAGTGCCAAGAGTCCTGGACTGTGGTTATTGTCTCATCGGAGGAGTTAAGTTTGTTGAGTTTCTGTGCCAGAATGTGGGTCTCAGCACTGGGACCTTTTGCATTATCCCCAAGAACCAATGGCCAGCCTCGAATCTTAGGGTAAAAAACTGACACATGTAACTCTTTTAGTCACTTTGATCTGCAGCTAACAGATGTCTCATGCTAAACAGCTCCATTTTTCTTTATATAGTCTTTGGCCAGAACATACTTTTCTGAGCAGCCACCCTTTGCAGTCAGTCCCACCCTTTTTGTACTGCAGCCAGGAGAGGCCATTGTTGTTGAAGTGAGTCTTCTTCCCTCTTTCTTCCTTTAAATCCCTCTTATTTAAATGACTGAAAGCCTTTTCAGGACACTTCCCAAGTTTCCCCAACTTTTACTTGTAATCAGCTGACTGTATAGGTGCAAACTCGGCATGTAGAAAAATGTTGTTAATGTGTGTTTACAGGTGGTTTTCTTTCCAACCACTGCAGAAAAGCTCTGCCAGGTTTTCACTGTTGTCTGTGACAACTGCCAGGTGAAAGACATTTCCATTGAAGGTACATCCCTGCAATCGCATCGCTAAGAGCTGTGCTCCATAACAAATTATGTCGTTTTGAAATTTCCTCTCGTGCAATGCGCGTTTGTTTCTCAGGTGAGGGCCAGCTGATCGCACTGGAGCTGGTGTCCGTATCTGGGGAGGAGGAGCCTCCTGCGGTTGGGGAGATGCACGATCTCACTGCAGAGCACTTCGTCCGTTTCAGCCCGTGCAACCCTCACTCTGTGCAGCAGAAGAAGCTTGTCATCAGAAACAATGTGTAAGGGTCACGCCTTCATGTATTTTATTAATTACAGTGCCTCTACACGAAAAAGTACGAGCCTCTTCCTTTCCAATTTTTTGGCCACAGGGTAACAAAACATGGGGTCTGAGCTCCGGTACTGGCAGAATTCACGCTGCTGAATTAACTCTGAGCTTGTCTGCTCTGTTTCTGACCCTGCATTGCTCTTTTTTTTGCAGCAGCATGAATAGAAGAAGAATTTCCCTTCATGTGTCTCTTTCTTTTTCTTTTCTTCATCTCGGAATAAAGCCACTTGGAGCTGCCTTTTCACTGGCAGATCATGAAGCCCAACCTGCATCCTCTACTTCCAGGGGAAACCCCTGAAGCCTCACATATTCAGTTCCACTTGGCCACGGATGATGTTTTCCATGTCAGTCCCTCAACAGGGATTCTGGCTCCCTGCCAGGACCAAGAGTATCTGCTCACCTTTTGCCCTAAAGAGGTAAATAGGACTCAGGAGAAATAACAGGAAAAAAAATATCAGGCATTCATTATATAACTATGACTGAAGAATGTTGCACTTCTTATGTTTGAGTTAAAAAAAAATATACACTTTATATGAGGAATGTTTGTGTTTTCTTAAGTTACAAGATTACCACAGTGTCTGTCACTTAGTCCTGAGAGACGTCCCCCAGCTGCCACCAGAGCCCACTGACACCAGGTAGGTGACTAAAATCAAATCATAAGGTCTCAAGAATTCCAGCATCATACTTGGTGCTTACTTAACAGTGCCTACCTTGTTTTTGTGGGGTTTTTTTTTAATCTAATTTATAATTTTGGGAAATTTAGCACCCTTCAGCCTGTGCAGCCTGGCTCCAAGGTAACAAGCGTCATCATCATGGAAATAGAGGTCAAGGGCTCAACGGAGCCATATCAGATTCTGCTGGAGCCATACGCCGTTGTAATCCCTGGAGAGATTTTTATTTGCACGCCCACTTGCAGGCAGTTCAAGGTTAGTTTCTTATAGCAGAGTTAAATCGCATCCTTCTGTGCCGGCGTCACTGGTATTCATTTTTTTCCCCCCCTTTTGTCGTACGCGTGTGAGATGTGGAACCACAGCAAAACCTTTATCTGTTTTCAATGGGAGAGGACGAACAGCAGCGGTCACGTAATGGAAGTGGAGCCATCTGCTGGCAGAATAGGTGCGTGACACAGTAGATGTGCATTGTGATACAGAAAAAAAAAAAATCCAATTTATTTAGGCTTCACTGGTCAGTACTCATAGCTTTAAACATAGCATTTTTAATTATTTATTTATTTGTCTATACTTCCAGAGGAGAACGAATGTTTTGACTTCAATCTTTTTGTGACGGGAGGGAAACCAGAGAAGGTTGTGACCAGCTTGCTTTGCCACATACAGCACTGCCACGAGCCCGTCGCTCTGGCCATCGAAGTGTCCTTCAAAGTAAGATTGAACCGCGCAGAAGTATGAACTACCATACCACATTAACAGTCTGTTGCCATGACATTAGAATCACTCGTTGGCGTTAAATAGGGCCCCGCGGTGACGCTCAGTGTGCCCAGCATTGACTTTGGACTCATAAGGCCCGGAGAGCAGACTCAGACCACCCTGCTCCTTACCAATATCACCCAGCTGGATGCCCCCTGGATCCTGGAGGACACGCATCAAGACTCACAGGTACAGAGGACACACCTGTGATAAGATCAAAGATAGGCTGACTGTGTTTATTTTAATTTTTTTCATAATATGACTCCATAGATCTCAGTAGAGCCATGCAGGGGTCTGTTGCCTCCCTTGGCCTCTTGCAGCGTGGACGTGCTCTTTACGCCACATTCCTGCCAGCAGTTTGAAACGGAGCTGGAACTGACTGTGGAGAATGGGACAGGATGGTAAGGAAGTACAGTCGCACAAAACTTTATGGTTCTTACTTTTAGTCCAGGGGCACCATCCGTGAAATTTATATTAATCAGAATAAGATTGATATGAGTAAGTGACAGGTAGCACTACCTGTGTGTTCCTTACAGTCGAGTGTCAGCACGAGCAGATGTGCAGATGTCCCAGGTCTGTCTTCTGAACTGCGTGCTGTCCGTCCCTGAACTTTATGTTGGAGTTCCTGCCACAGGCACCGTAACTCTTTTCAACCAGACCCTGCTGCCGTCACACTTCAGCTGGATGGTATGCAACCCTGTTTTTAACACTTTAACATTTACCGTATTAGGCTGCACAAAGTCCTGCCATTTAAGATCTGTATAATATACAGTATAAGGTTGTTTCCCAGTGGTTACGCTGGCTAAAATGAGCTTGTCTTTTAAGTAGTTACTGCTGCTTTAAACAGGCCCAGCTCCAGGGTAAACAAGCTTCAGTGTGTTCAGCCTCTTTTGACCCCTCCTCTGGTACTCTGGGACCTAATGTCAGCCTGGAAATCCCAGTGACTTTTACTGCTCACACAGATGTAAGTGCGAGTCTACAGCATTTATTTTTTTAAACACACCTGAAATTTGAAAGTACAGCTTAAAAAAATAAAATTAGTGACAGTGAGGGGCAAAAATTTGTACGTTTGATCTCTGTCGCTTGAGTTTTGACGCATTATCCTCCTGTTTGTGTTACCTTTTTTTCTTCTAGCTGGAGCTGACTGAGGTAGCTGCTGTCTGTGAAATCCAGGGAATGAAATCCCCGCTTGTTGTTGGAATTGTGGGCAAACCCCAAAATCTCAGTGTGTCTTACTCACTGCCCGGTGTCTGGTAGTAAACTTGCCTTAAAGCCTTGTATCTAAAAACCCGCTGCATCAAATAACTCTGTTTCATAGACTGAAATAACTGTTTTTCCCTCTCTAGTCCAAATGGTCAAAGCCCTTCAACGCCAGTACTTGACTTTGGAGATGGTGTCATTTTGAAGACAGCTGTTACCAAGCAGTTGCTGATAACCAATCAGACTGCTATCCCTGCTCCTTTTGCCGCAGAGGCAGAACACTTCACCTGCCATGCCTCAAAGCCAAATAAGCAGCCAGAGAAAAGGTAGAGTGAGCTCGCTCGTTGAGCTGAATAATTGATCAAAGGATAACTTTACTTTGACAGAAAATCTGACGCTGGCTGCATCTTAATCGCAGATCTGCATATGCCATGAATCCGCTCCACTCCGTTCAAGCTAAGAAAGCAGAGGAAAAGGCACGCGAGGGTATGCTTTATCTTTAAATCGAGCTTTCGAAATAACGCACCAAGGAGCTGTAACGCGACGGGTTCTGAGTCTGTTTGTTTGCTCGTTGTCAGAGTTTGTGAGCGGCCTGCTGGCTCATGGAAAAGGTGCAGCTTTTTCTGTCGCGCCCAGCGCAGGGATGCTGGGACCGTTCGAAAGTCGGACTCTGGATGTGACTGCCTACACTGACATGTGGGGGGAGTACAGAGACCACCTCGTATGCAAAGTATGTCGCTTAAGCAGATACATGTGATGTAACTGATGTAACAGGCTGTACATGAAACATGGTTGTAGAATTGCTTTAAGCCAGCAGGGGGCGACACCTCGAGTTTAGGAAAGACATCAATGAGAAAGCAGCCCCTCGGTTGTGCTGCTCTGTCTGCCCCTCGCTTGTCACAGCCATCATTTATATACAGTCTGATGACTCTAAATTGTCGCTCTCTTTATTTTAATTTATTAACTTATTTTTGATCCAGGTAGGGGACCTTGAGCCTGTGCTTATTCCCATGCATATGACAGTGAAAGGCTGCCCCCTCTACTTCCAGATGACAGGCCCACAATCGCAGGACCAGAACCAGGGGCCGACCATACAGTTTGTTCCACAGTCCATTTCTCCAGCTACTTGTACCCATATTTGTGTATTTTTAATGACCGATTATGCCCTTTAATCAGAAATTCCTCTTCTCATCATTAGGTTTGGCACTCATGTGTCAGGCGGTGACACAGTCTCTCGTTCTCTTCGCATAAACAATCCCACCATGTTTGGTAAGCGTGCTGGAAAAAGACCTAATGACCCTCTCATTTCCTCTCTGTTGGAGTAAATGCCTTCCTGCTTATTACTGGGGGGAAAAAAATCAAAGAGGATTTATAATAGCTTAATAGACTGATTTGAGATGCTGCTGAGAAAACAGAGCTTCATTTTTAGTGTTAGCTCCTATTTTTGGTGTTTTCGAGTGGCTTTCAATGCTGTTGAAAGCCTGCTGTCTCTGCTACAGTGAAATCCTATTATCAGCTCATCAATCGCCTGGTAGGCACTTTGAATTGCACTCGCCTGTAGGACGGGATCTATGTAAATGCAGCTTGAAGTAATAAGTTCTAAATGATCTCATTTGAATATCGGTTCGGTGACAGATATCCGTTTGGACTGGGAGACTTACAACATCGATCGGAATGACCGTAAACTGCTGGATGTCGCGGTGCTGTGTGGAGACGCCTTCCCGCTTAAAGATGCTGATGGCAATGAGGTGCTGAGCGGGGCACTGAGGCTTTCCGATGGAATCTTTCAAACGGCATGGGAAAAAACACACAGCACAATCTCTGAGGGAGCAAGCGCTTCCCTTCAAAGCTTGACTGTGAGTATATTTAACACCACAATGCAGATGCATAAGGATCTTATCACACAGCCTGTGGGAAATCCACACAAATGCACATTTACTTCTGTCACTGGCTCGACACAGCTGTCTTCTGTTGATTCAGGATGTAGAAGAGGAGGGACCTCGGTCTGAAGACAAGCGTGAGGGGGAAGAGAAGACTTGTTTCTATCCCTCCCCTGCAAAGAAAAAACTCATATCCATCCACGTCAGGCCTCACGTGGGCAACCTCTCGGATTACCCCTTCTGCATCACACCGCAACAAACAGTAGGGTCAGAAGATTTCAGCCACGTGCTTCTTGTCTGTTACTTCATCTGAATAATGATGCATTTCTTTGTAAATCTCAAGGTGATTCCAGCAAAGAGCAGCGGAGCCATCCATGTGTCTTTCACTCCTTTGACTCTTTCTGGGTCTGCTCGTGAGTCCAGATGTGTCGGCTTGGCTCTGGGTTTCATGAGCCTGGACTCTGAGGTAAGAGTACGGTTCAATATTAAATCCTGGAAAATGCAAACATTAGATCTATAACTGCGATGCAGTCTAGATCCCCCACACTTGATTGTTGTGTGTATTTCAGTTGGCTGCTTGTGTTCCCGGTAAAGTTGAGAGGCTTCAGGGTTTGGATTTAGAGCCTGTCAGAGTGGATCTACTAGCAGCTGTTAAGACTGCAGCGTAAGCAATTATATTCCTGCTATTTATGCCCACCCAGACACCTAATGCATCCAACTCGATTTATGTTTCCTAAATTAAAATAAGCTGAGGTTGGGCAAAAAGAGCTCAGAGGTGGTCTGATTAAGTTGCATATCTTCCTCTTGCCTTCCCGTCACTGCAGGCTGTTAGTGCAGATGGAGGAGGACGACGGGGCGCTGGAGTTTCGTGCCTCGGCCGGTGATTTACTGAACGCGCACTCAGACAAGGAGGTTGGTCTGAGAAATGTACCTCACTAATCAACAGTGCTCTGACTTGCTGAAGTGCACATGAGATATCGATCCCGAGGTATTTCTGAGCGGCCGTTTTTTTGCCTTGTTTTTTTTTTTCCTGCAGGAAGTAGTGCATGAATTTGACCTCACACAAAGCTTCCAACTCAAAAACACTTCAGAGATGCCCCTACACTTCACCCTGGGGACTCAGCCTCCATTCTCAGTGGTCAAGCCAAAACCTCGGGCCCGTACCAGCAGCTCCAGCAATCCTCCCACCGGTGACAGTCAGGTTTTAGTGCTTAAGCCTCAACACGGCATGCAGGTGAGATGAGTCCTGGATGTAGTAGCGTCATTAGATTTTGATCTGAAGTATTATCTGTAAGTGTTGTCTTCTTTTATCTAAATATTAGGTCAAAGTGGCCTTCCACTGCTCTCTGCCCCTTCTGGACCACGTGGACCAAACGGATGAGGAAATCCCTTCTGGGGTGATGCTGACCCACGATGCAAATGGGCAGAGGAAGCTGTGGTTCAAGCAAAACCTCCTGATTCACTACACCAACAACACCCTGCAGGTTTGGGACATGTGTTCAGTGCGTGTGTAATGATTAGGTTAGGAGCTGCTATATGACCTCACATAGTCGATTTGCTCTGCGCAGACAGTGCCGCTCCGTGCCCGTCTGGATCTTCCAGCACTGCGTTTATCTGCTGACAGCGTGGACTTTGGGTTTTGCTATATGGGGCAAACACAAACCAGAGAAGTGAATCTGTACAGCGACGGGGCCCACGTGCACTGGAAATCAATTACAAGTAATCACGCAGCTATCAGTAATCTTTATATTGCCTAGAGATTTATATCTGTGACGTCACACCGAAAAACGACTGAAGCCCAAATTGCTTTGCATAGCATGTCAACCATATGCAGAGTCAGGTGAAGGGGACTCCCACGCGTTCAGAGTAGCACCTGACTGTGGACTGCTCGGGTCCGAGGAGCACCATGCCACCAGCTGCAGCCAGTGTCTTCAGATCAGCTTCACTCCCAGGTAAGGCAGCAAACCACTGAAAGAGTTTTCAATGTTAAAATTGTAAACACGAGGGGGAAAAAATGGCAGCACTTACAGTATGTAACACATTCAAAGCAAGGTTATGTTTCAGATGTGTACATATGTGTGTGTTTCAGTGAGGACAGGGAGTTCAGGGCCGTGCTGGTTATCCAGTGTCCTCTAGTAAAGCCCTCCCTCACGCTGCACCTCCGGGGAACAGGATCCTTTGATGAGATGTACAGGTCAATCTAAATGTGTTAAATCAATGTATTTATTTATTGTTCTTTCTGTAAGAGTAAAAAATAAATATTAAAGGCGCTTTCTCCGATCTTCTTTTTGTGAAGACATTTAACTATGAAAAAATACACACATAAAGAAACAGAATGCTCAGGAACACTTGCAGACCATCCAGCTTGTTATCAGCCCGCATCTTTGATGGTGGTGATGGGGGGGGGGGGGGGGGGCATAAGTGCTCCGACACATCTGGAAAGGCACCACTTTCTGCAGTGTCTCTGCAGAAATAAATCTTTAAATAATAACCTTACTCTGTTATATTGAATCAGATTTTAAATCCCTCTTTGTCATCGCAGCAAGAAGCCTTTATTTTTAGATGTCTTCTGCAGTCTGGAAAATTTGAGGCAGCAGCCAAGCCTCCATTTCAGTCCCATTGCACAAAAAAAAAATAAATAAACCACACAAAATGCCCGAGAGGCACTTGTCAAAGCAGGAAACTGCTAAAGATACTAGTAAAGCTTATTTGAACATCTGTTTAAAAAAAAAAAGAGAAACTTTCCCAGTATTTTGATGCTTCCCTGAGGTGCAATCTGACTGAGAGAGCTCACTGATTTCCAACAAATCAATATCAGCCACAGTTTGCCAGTGAGGAATGAATGGATTTTTCTAGCAGACTCCTTAGCAAAATGTAAAGACTGAAAACAATGATAGCTAGAAGGATAAGCATCGATATGCAAACATGTCCTTCTCCACACATGCTGTAATCTTACCGGCTTTTTCCAGCACCCGGGGAAGGCCAAGGCAGGTTCGATACTCAGACCCCCCCCCCGAACAAAAAAGGGCTCAGCTGCAGACCTGCAGTCCACGGGCACGCGTTACAAGGCTGGAGCTAGAACAGGATTGATTCGTGTAAAGTGGCGATTTAAGGTTGTTTCTCTTTAAGCACTACTTCTGAAGAAATACATGTAAGCATTAATGGGCTCAAAGATGTGTTTAAAATTCACTCAGAATGATGTACTATGCCACATACTTCCATGTATGTGGCATAGTACATGATGTTATAGTATGTGGTTTTTTTTTCTGGAGAAGCCGAATCTCTCAAAATCTCTAAAATGCTCTAAAATACAGAACACACACACACACACACACACACACACACACACACACACAGGCTGTTAGTGTTCATAACAGCTGCATGTCGTGTTCATCTGCAGCACAGTTTAGCATCTACAAGCACTCAAGTCCATAGAGAGATGCAAATGTACAATTGATATTCATTGCACTGAAGCAGTCTTACACAGAGCAAGGGCATGCGTAATCACAGTAAAACAGTGCAGTTTGGAACTAATCTGATGCTGGGGCCAAGGTCAGTTAAGCATTTCTTATTCCGATTGTCTACAGCGCACAGAAAAGTGAAGACAGGACTCCCCCAGGTTTCATTTTTACTCCCATTATAAATCATTTTTGGTACACGGGTAGTTGTTTTTTTTCTCGGCTACACAAAGCAAATGCTCAGCTATCAAATGGGAGACAAAATAGTGCAGTGATGCGTGGTTAAGTAGGACATTTTTGTCATTTACTGACATGTAATACTTATAGTCCAGTTAACAGTGTGCTGCCTTGTGTGTGACAAATATGGGGACTGGTGTCTGCGCTCTCATCAGCTGACATGCAGGGAAAAGATGCAAATTACGATCCACGCTAACAGTAAAACGGTATCACGTGTAGCGTGGTGAACGTCTTACTGACAGATCTGAACCGAGTTCACGCGCCTCTGCACGGTAACGGCTGCTGCAGACTGAAGAGAGGAGTTCTGTGGTCCTTCTGTGAGGCTTCAGTAATTTAGTCAAGTGTTCTGGCTTTTTATCTACATTTTAAAATGGAGCTGTGTTGACACTGGCTGCACTAATGAGGCAGGCGCATCACTGTGTGGAGTACTGATCACTTCCCCCCCTTCAAAAAAACTGAAAAACCAACCCAAAATCGTTGGCAGGGTCGGTCTTCAAAAGGAGATTTTTACCTGGATAAATAATTGCTGCCTTTACTTTATCCAAGTGCAAAATACAGAATGACTGTTTTCAAGCAAAACTTCCAACAGCTTAGTATAGATATCAGACCAACACTGCTGCCCTGTCTGCACGCCAGATGTGGAGTCCTGACAAGGCAGGATGATATGAAATCAGACTCGTGCTCTAAAAGGATTTTTTGACTCTCATAATTTTTAATGTGGCTGTCCTCAACCCACCAACAGCTTTATCATGATGGTTGGCTCTTTAGCTGCATGCTGTATATGTACATTTGCTAAATTATACAATATTATTAATGTATCTTATTTAACTTCTCTTTTTCAGCAGATTGCTTATAGTACTTGGTTAAAAACACACTGACTACTCATAGCCACATTCTACACAGGGGAAAAAATACTGTTGGGTGGGATCAGTGATAAGGTGCATGAGGTTTTTCCAGAGGTGTCCGATCAGCTGTGGCCCTCAGATATGGCTGGTCATTGCAAACTCGTGCTGTGAGTGTCCAAAGCCACATGAAAAGTCCACAGCTAACTTCCCAAAACTGCCAGGCTGTGCACATCTGATGGTTTTATGAAAATAAAGGAAGAAAACACTCAATTTTGGTCTAGAATAGAGGACACTGCTGGACAAACTTGATGATTTTTTAGTTCCATCCACCTTTTTAACTTTGCAGCATAGAGTGTAAGAGCACAGACACACGTGAATATGTGCTTATCCCTGATGTCCACGGTGTGGCGGTACTCTCTGAGGTTTAAAGCCGCTGCCGTGGAAACGCACCACCGGACAGCGTCACCACTTCCTGGAGCTCACGTTGCTGCTGACATCAGAGGCGCAGCTCCAGGGAGAAACTCGGCTCTCTCTCCTCTCTGTAGTGTGTGTTGAGACAAGCAAAGAGCAGGGCGAAGAAAAAAAATGTAAAAAAAAAAACAACTTTACTCTGAAACACGTCGGCCGCTGCAGGTTATTCGCCTCTGTCAACGTCACTCTGGATTTATGCACCTTTAAAAAAGAAGAAGATCTCTGTGCCAGAGTGCAGCGTGTTCATGTTATTATTTCTGCGCTTAGTCCAGAGCGCAGTTTCCGGATATCAGCCCACTGTTTTTTTGGAAGATTTTCTCTACATCTGTTGGGATTTTTCCGCTCTTCTTGTCGCTTGTCGGTGATAACTTACAACCCACAATCAGTTCATCTTCAAAAATCCTGCAGCCGCAACTGGATCATGGGCACACATAGATAACAAGGTAAGAGCCAGTCTGTCTCTCTCTCTCTCTCTCTCTCTCTCTGTTTGGCTCCAGTTACTGTGACCGCTGCTCGTTACTATTATTTCTCGTTTGTAGCAAATGAAAATTCCAGGACTGCGCAGTAGACTTGCAGCTATTATGAATGTTCTGATAAGTTTTAAACGAGTGCTTGTAACGCAAAGCGTGTGCGGTACATTTACAGATAGGCCCTTCTCACAAGTGGAAACTGTTTGTTGGACAGCTTCCAGATGATTTCAGCGCAACTCCTGTGTGCTGAATTTGAATTTGGAGAAGAAAGAGCCCATAATAAAGCTTTACAGACATAACAAACCGTTTCTAGTGTAAAAGAGAGAGAGAGGATAAAAGTTTGCGCGTTGTAAGTGCTTGTTTCCAGTCTACAGTACCCTTCCACATGGATTGAGCAACGTTTAAGGACATAAATTGCATGTCTTTAGATGTGACGGACTGCTGGAAAGTCATTGTCATTATATGTGCTTGTAGACCCATTCATAGCCTGAGTCCTTTTCTCTCTCTCTTTCTCTGCTGTCAGTTTTCCAGGCCACTGTGATTCACTGTGGCCGCTTTAGCTGGTGTTTTTCTTGAAAAGCGGAAACCTCAGTGTTCTTGTCCTGAAAAGTCCTTCATATGTGACTTTTTTTCCTCCCCTGCCCATCTGTCCTCGGGGTCCCTGCCTATTTCTACCCTTGCATTTTCAAGGGATTTTTGCGGCCTTCCTGAGGTAGTGAGAAGTGACGAGGATGCAGGTGAGCTTCATCCGGAGATGGCAGATCTCTGAGATGATGCGCTAAATTAGATCTTAATGAGGCCACCGTCTTCATCAAATCAAATCAATAGGAAATGCACTCACAAGGAGCAGCACGCTGATGGATGAGTTCATCATCGCCGTGGCATGCCCTGGAGCTCGGGAATAGCCTTAAAGTGAGAGTCAAACTGTCAAGTGGAAACCACCCACAGATATGGTTGGCGTGCCTCTAGCAAAAACAAACCACTGTGCTGATAAGAGGACAGAATCCCACAGTGGATGCAGCCAGAGATGGATGTGGTGGGTTATTAATTGTATTTTTGATGGGGGGGGGGGCGTACAGGTGAATGCTGATACTGTTTGCAGTCTGTTAAGGAGAATTTCATGGCGTCTCATTTTAATCTGAAAAAACTTTGAGAACTGCATGAAAGTATTTCATGTGCTGCAGAGTTTGCTCACGGAGACTGTATTATTATTATTATTCCTCTGCAGCTTATCTATGAGACAGTTATGTTCACTTAACATCCTGTTGTCACCTCTCAGTATCACACAGGGGGCTTTGCAAGTCATTAGTTCGGCATCACGGCCTCGTCTCCCTCACACCGTCCGCTCCACGATGACTGTAAAGCCATGCTATCATATGCTCAATTCACAGGAAGCTTCACCACTTTCCAGATGCCCACTGAGGAAAAGCTGCTCTTCAAAGGTTACTGTGAATCACAGAGAGATGGGAGGATTAGCTTCTCTTGAATTTAGACATTGGTTCATTACTAGCTGCGATAGCATGGCTGCTGTTGTTGGCACCAAGTGAGCATGTGTGTTTATGTGTGCGTTATTAAAAGCAAAGCGCTTCCAGTGTCACCTACTGATAGAAATTGCTGGCCCAAAATGGCCTGCCAGGGATTTATTGGTATTGCTTACAGGTTTCTAATAAGACAACATTTCCCTTAACAGAACATATTGCAGAAAGTAACTTAGAAATGGGGCGGTCACACAGTTGAGCCAGCAGAGCCGCTCAGAGTCCAGTGTCAGCGCTCCTCTCAGTGCTTTCTGCAGCACATGTTGCAGAGTAGCGTGACAGTGGAGCGGACGAGCTGTGTCTTTATGGTGAAATGCAAACTAGTTTGTGAAGTACGACGCTGGAAAGTTTAACAACCCTCGTTTTTCGATATTTTGCAAGGAAAGTGGAACATAGGTGCAGCGGTATGGTTATAACCATATGGCAGATGGCTCTCCACTGACCTCCTCAATACATATGGACAACAATCTGAAGCAGAACTTACAAATTTGGATTCATCGCTCCATCAGAGCCGTTGATGCTGATTTTTCAGTCCAGTTCTTGTGTAATTTGGTGAACCTCAGCCGGGTTATCTTCCTTAAGAATGGCTTCATGACAGCCACCCGTCCGCTGAGACCGATTCTGATGAGGCTTCAGTGAACAGTAGATGGATCAGCTGAAGGGTCAGATGCATTTCTCAGGTCCTGTGTCAGGTCTTCACTCGATTTTTTTTATTTATATATTTTTTCCTGTTTCTTAAGGACATGGCTCTCAGATACTGTTCATTGGCTGTAAGTGGTTTTGTTTTAGGCCTGCCACTTTTTCTTTTGTCCTCCACTTGTCCAGTTTCCTCAGAATCTTTCATTGCACACTGTGCTGAGCTATGCGAGGTTTTCAGCTAATAGCTCTTTGGGAATCACCTTGTTGGTGCCAAAACACAATTTTGCGCCTGCCAAACTCTGTTATCTTTGGTATTTTATGAGTGAGGAAAGCAGTCAGTGTCCAAAGAAAAACTCTGAGAGGCCTTCAGAAAGCTTGGAGAAGTATTGCACAAGAGCACTTTAAGAATTACAAGGAAGTCTGGCTGCTTGGAAGCAAAATATAAAGAAATGAGGGGTATTTCATACAGCATCATATATATCTATAGATATCAGTTTCAGATGTGTTTCTCAGAAATCTGGATTGGCTCAGATAATCAAGTATTGTTTGGCTCGTTGCAGCTTTATACAGTAATATACATATAATTCACCATTTGAAGAAGGTTATAGTTTAAGCCATGAGTACTGTGTGTGTCCTCATAATGCTCAGTTTTTGTAGATTTGGAGTTTTAATAGTGCAGTTTGAAAGTGTAGGATTGCCCTTAAACTATAGTTTGGCCATTGTGATTTCCTTCATTCTTTATTGCAATAACCATAAAATCTGAGCTGTCTGTCAAATTCACTTGAAAGTCAGAATCCTGGCTTTGAATCACAGAGCGGGGAAAAAGCATGAAGTTTTCAGGAGTAGTTTTCATCACAGGCTCTTATTAAAAATGTTTAGTACCAACACCTTGACTGTTCCTAAAGAAGTTTCAATGAACTTTGGACCTATGTTGGTAGGGCCTTGGTCTTATTGGTACTGTGAACCCAGTAATCACTGTGACTAAGCCTAAGGTGGCCAGAGGATGGGAGAACCAGGAAGTAAGGAAGCCATCTCTGTATCACTGTGTCCTGCCAGGTCTTTCTAGTAAATTGGCACGAAAAACGCCACTCAAAAGTAAAAGTCTCATAAAAGCCTGTCGGCCTGATTCCTAAGCACTGAATTTGCAAAAATGAAATATTGGCCACATGCAATGCACCAACCCTACAGCAAGGCATGATGGTCACAATGACATCAGCAGGAACTTGGAAGCAGGTCAAAACTGAGTCAGATAAAAGCAAATATACAGAGAGATCATCCTTAAAGAAAAATAGAGTGCCACAGTGCAAAGATTCATCTTTCAGCAGGACGATTAAAAAAAATTCTTGAGTGGTTTCAGAACTATTCTGTCTTTGCCCAGCCAAACCCAGACATCCATGAAAAATCTGTAAATCGACCTCAAGTTAACAGTGTTTGAACAGCTCATGTTAACACGTCATGTGTAAAGAACACAGATTGACGCTTGACAAACACAGGTATGCAATGCTTCTTTTGACACACAAGAGCAGCATTACCTACATGTGTTAATGGATTGCTGGTTTGCATAAATATGTACAACTTCTAGCTTTTCATTTTTAATTTAATGCGCGCACACTTGCAGCACGTTATGACACGATATGCCACAGCGTGTTTGCAGGCAGAAAATACAGTGCCGATCAAGTTCAAATAAAGCCTACGACGAGCAGAAATGTGGACAAAGTGGAAGGAGTAAGTCTGGGTCAGCTTTCTTTATCTGTGAAAGTGCAGCAAGGTCCGGCCCCCGCTGCTCCAGAAACCAAGAGGAAGTTGTCCTGATTGAGCTTTGTCTGCATGGCTTGTCTGACCGTAAGGACAATGTCATCAGCAGCAGCAGAGCCCGAGGCTGCAAGGACAGACGGATAGAGAGCAGAAAGCCATACTAGGTCACACACATCAAGGGCTGTCTGCACACAGTTAAGTAAAAACGCTACACAAGGCAGGCGTCATTGTTTTCCACGTATACCGGTTTATACACGCATACAGAAATGAGGCCAGTTTGTGGTTTGCCACAGAGATTTTAAATAAAAATGACTTGGGAGACTCTTGAAACTTAATTATGAAATTGCTTTTGGATTTTTCATTGTCACACTCATTTAGCCGCCGTGAGTGTCAAAGGCCGAGAACAGAGACGCGCTTCGTGGATAAACAGCTTGTTGGCAGAGCCGAAACACTTTCTTTGCTCGTCCTCAACCACAGCTGTTTGACATTCTGTCTCGTGAAATGGGTTTAAATCTATGAGCTGTCTCTGCATGGCTGCGTTTGGGTGGGGAGACACAATGAATGAATGTGCTTGTAATAGCACGTCACCTCGTAATGGAAAAGACAGCTTACTTTACAGATCACACAGATTTCTCTCGGGTGGGGAATATGGTTCTGGTGATCCAGGGAGTGGAAGTATTGTGGACAGCAGGAGAACCACTCTTTTTTTTTTGGCTATTTTTAGCCACGGTTGTGTGGTTGGCGATAATGGTGGATAGAGCTACTTATCTCCTAGCTAACAGAGCCATCACTATCAATGAGGAAGATCATTTTACACTGGAGTCTGATTGATACCACTGGACTGAGGGAAGATAATACCCTGAGCTCCACTTCATACACCCCTTTGGGTTACACTTCTTTCTCCTAACACTTGTACTGTCTTCTTGGATTGCCTCAAACTGAAGTGATGAAATCAGACTAGGGGTGGACGATATGGACCAAAAATAATATCACAATATCTTTTAGCTGAATGACGATATATGATATATATATATACACACTATATATTTTTACTTCTCAAAAGGTATAAACAAAAAGGCACTACTGAGTCACATGGGCACTTTTTTTTAACATTCAGCTGTAGATGTGCATGAGAAATTGCTCAAAAATAAACTATTGGCATATTTAAATAATAATGC
>JAVDPK010000907.1:104988-123008 GCA_034780415.1 Cichlasoma orientale | reverse complement strand
ACGCCAGCAATAACTGGTAAAATGGGCCCAACACAACCCAGCCTATGCTGGAGAAACTGTGGGACACAGATTGCCAATCGTACTCATATCTTTTGGCTTTGTCCTAAATTAAGTATATTCTGGGAGGAGAAGTAATTTTCAGGAGAGACGTTCCAAAATCTCAGTATTGGGAGAAATACCTGAGGGAATGGACAGAAAGGCCGACCGATATCTCCTAAACATACACATACAGCAGCACTGAAATGTATAACCATTAGATGGCTAAACCCAGAGCCTCCCACATATAACACATGGATTCGAAAATTTGGGACTTTTATTTAATGGAGGAAATTACATACTCTCCAAGGCTTCAAAAACTAGTTTTTAACCGGAGCCCAGTCATGCCTTTATTAATACAGTGATGTACTTAGACGCCTGCCCTTATGCTTTCACTGGACATCTCTGGACCGGTAAAAAAGACCATTGTGAACAAGAGTGTGTGGCCCATCCTACCTCAGAGGGGATTCTACTGCTTTCTTTTTATTTTGTTTTGCTTTTTCTTTTTCTTCTTTTGTCATCTTGTCTTTATTATTGCATTTTATTCATTGTTATAACTCTTAACAATATTGCTGTCATCGTCCTTCGTCAGTTTTAATGTGGAATGTAAACAGCTGTAAGAGAAGAATGCAATTATGGAAAAGTGTTACTATTGTGGTTAAAAATAAATAAAAACTAAGTTAAAAAAAATGATGAAGTTATGAATGCAGAAAAAGTGCTGCCACATCCCTTTGTGGTTGCATCAGGAAGGAGGTCAGACATAAAAACTATGTCAAATCAAACGTGCAGAGATACCGGCTGTGGCGACCCCTTGCGAACAAGGGAGCAGCTGAAAGCGTCTTCTAGATTTTGATCCCCTGTGGGGCATCATCTGGAAAGCATCTGATTGGCAACAACCAGGGGAGTGTCTAGAGGGGGGCCATGGGAAGCCCTGAAGTGTGACAGCCCCTCCCACATTAATTGCATTGTATATGCAACAGTATATGAAAGTCATCAACTACTATATACAAAACAGTACATATAGTGCTGTATATGATTCCGATTTTCCACTTTACAAAACAATTATCCAACGCAAACTTATTTCTAAACTCTTTTGCAGCATCACTTTTCACATAATAAGTCTGTGTTTATTTCATTTACATGTGCTGATCTCACTACGTTGTTCTTGGTCCCCCACTGTGCCGCCCCGTTTAAAAAATCCTGGAAATGCCCCTGGCATCAGCTTCATTTTTCAGCATGCCAGTGATCCCAAACACACTGCCAGTGCAGTAAAAAGTGTACCTGAATAGACAAACACACAGTGGAGCACTATCAGTAATGGACAGGAGTGGGGCAGTGGAAATCACTGCGTCTATTTCCTGTTTTCACGACAGAATATAAAGAAATGAGAGGCAGCTCGCTGTATTTCAGGCACCTCGCAGACGCTGTCAGTCAGAGTGACAAAATCCTGTCTTGATGCTTGATGATTTGTTTTGTTTGCATAGTTAAACTAAGTTCATGCAAAAGAAATAAATAAATAACACTAAGCAGCCAGTCTTATTACGTCCAGTGCTCATTAAATAGCCGCAGTTATAGCAGTTTAGAAACTAAACTGACAGTTTTGGACAGCTTATCATTCCCGTTCATGACTAAACTTTTTTTTTAGGATTTAGTTCCCCTCAGTCACCTTGCGCCTCTCTCAGAAGTCGCTTCCTCGTGTGTTTGTGCGCGTCTGTGGAATGATAATTGGCAAATCCTCTTAAAGCAGCGATGTTTATGATGAGACATAAACAAACTGCGAGGAGCGGAGAGAGTTTCCGCCCGCCTCAGTGCTGCTTTACTCTGCGAGTTGGGGGTAAACCCCCTACTTTTTTTTTTTTTTTGAATTTTTATTTTTTTAACCCAATCTCCTGGAACGATACGATGACAGCTTTAGTTCACTGTGCTCACTATCACTGTGACCTCATGCAGACTCGCAGGCTCCTCCAGATTCCTGCTGCCGTTTGGTGATGACTATGAATAGAAAACAAAGATTTGTCGTGCCATCCTGAATGCTGAAGGATAATGCTGTCTTTGTGTTGTAGAGCAAAATCTGCAGCGAATCCAGCAACCTGCATCATTATAACGCTTTCTGTCACCTAAATTCCTCGTCCGGCTTATCGTTTTCATTTATTAGGCAGGCCAGATCCCACAGACAACTATGAATCATTTTAACTTTCCACTTCCATAACTCCCCTCTGTTGTTATTTTCCCTCTCAACAGGATTTAAGAGTCAAGCTGGAGCATGAGAGAGAAAAACGGTATGTTTGAACCTCTGTATTGTTTTTTCTGCTCTTCTGTCCAAGCCTTAACTCCGTGCTTCGGATCTTTTTTGTTATGCTTTGCCATGCCTGGGATTTTATGTCTAGAGGAAATCACAGTTACATGCCAGAGCAGCATAAAGAGAGGGAAAATTTCTACTTTGACATTTAGCCGAGGCCTTATGTTTCAGACTCGGACGGGCTGTTCGAGAGGGGGAGAAAAAAGACAGAAGGCCAGAGAGAGGGGGGAGATCAAAAAGACGCGGGGAGCGCCAAATGTTTGAGTACAATGCGTAGACTTCCAGGCACAGCCCAAATTAATGCTTCATCTTGGGTGTTTTCTTCTGCTTTCCCTCCACATTTTTCTATCGCTCCCGTCACTAGGTTTTTAGTTACTCAAGAGGAAGCGCATGTTTGGAGCAGGTTTTCACCTCGTAGTTTATTTACCCGATGGGAGCACCCAGTGTAAATATCAGAATTTCCGACACTTAATTTGGTGCTAATTTAATTTGGTACCCCGGCTCTGCCATTCCACGCACGGATGCTAAGTGAGTCTCGCAGCTCTGGAGAAAAAGAAGGTTCCACTGCCAGACTTTATCACTATCAAAACCTGGCTTCAAGAACCCAACAGAGTCTGAACTCCAGACAAATCCTGTGTGTCGGGGGGGGGGGAGTGACAAACACGACATGTTCTGTTACTGGAAACACTGGAGGGAAACAAACCAGAACCTACCGGAATAATTGCCTTGATTCAGCAGGATCTAGACGAGGGGAACGGGCATTGGTTCAGTGATACTGTGATTAGAAAGCCACAGGCTCGCAGGAGTGCGAAAGAGAAGGAGAGCGGCACGCTCCGCCAGCAGAACGCTGCTTCACACTGGGCCTCTCCACTTTTTCACAGCCCTAATTGGCTACTGCTGAGGAAGAGACAAGTTTTTCATGTTCCTGTCTCTCTGCGTTTCTGCGCCTCCCCCTCGTCTCGCGGTCTCCTTTCTCACGAGCTCCCCTCGCTCCGCGCCGCTCTCTCTCAGGAACGACGGCCAACGGCTCACTTTAAGAGATGCCGCTCGTAGATTTGAAAGGCAAATCTTGTTTTAATGCATTTTTCATCCACTTTGTCAGTTCGCACCCTCTTCTCTTGTTGTGCTCTTTGCATAACGCGGAGAAAGGTAGCTTTCCAAAATGGGAATGGATCAGAATTAAAGCCACATAAGTTAAATATTTATTTAAATCAGATTTAATCCATATTTCTGTGAAAAGTGAAAAGGGTCATTATGACTGACAGATGAGGGGGGTTAAAGGTGATAATATTTTGAGCATGCGGTAGCTTTCATGGGTATTTTTTTGAAGTTTCTGCCTCTAGATGGGCCTTTATACAAATACCCACAGCTCAGCAAGACAGCAGCACCTGAAATAAACTAAAATGAAACCCTCAAACCCTGAACTCCATTTCTTCAATCTCTCTTTCAGCACCAGAGAGCTTTCTCCATCCCACTGCAGACCTCACGAGCCTGCCTGTGTAGATGGATTAGAAGAAGAAGGAAAATAATCAGAACTGCTTTTCATGCTTGAGTGCCGACTATCAAGGCGATCTAACTGCACGATTGCAATCCCAAGTTGCGCGGTGAATAACATGTTATATGTGAGCAACATCCACCTAACTTGAGGTATCAGGAGTCCCTGAGTCAGGATAATCGTGTTGTCTGTCCACAGTGGAATCAGATCGGGCGGTCTCTCTCTTTTCATTGGCAAGCACCGAGCGTTCGGGGCAGGAAATAGGAGCTGTAAAGTGTCTCTCTTTCCCTGCCTCAGGGTCTCCTGCCAGAGAGAGAGAAAGGGAACAGAGCCAAAGCTGCTTTTTCTCTATGCGTATATGATTGTGATTTTTTTTTTTTTTCCACGAGAGAAAAGAGAAAGAGAAAGGGGGGAGAGTGCGCTGGGACATGTGAAAGCATTCTTTTAACTCTGCAAACCTCTGCGACTGAGTGTGTGTCCACATGCTTGCGCAGAGGAAGGAAAGCCATATCTTTTGGAGCACCATCCTCATACCCCCCCCCCCCCCTTTTTACCACCCCCTTCCCCACATCCCTCCAGCTCTTTATCACACACATCATCGCCAAATCTAAACAGAGACGGAGAGCGTTTAGCCGTGCCGCTGCTCGCCTGTGATGTGCAGGGCCCTCCCTTTTCCCAGAACCCTTCCCTCAAATGAGAGAACCAATGAGCAGTCATTAAGATAGGCAAAGCTTTGGCCTCTGATCAGGAAGAGATGGGATAAAAACAGGTCCCTTTTATCAGGATACTATAAAGAGATAGTGGGCTGCAGATTGGTCTAAACCAGAGAGTGAGGGGAAGATGGATAGAAAGGACGGGAGTAGAAATACCAGAGAGAATCTTTTTCTTTCTTTGCTTCATTTTCTCAGGCTGCCTCCTTTATTTTCTCTCTCGCAACCTGTAAATATCTGCACGTCTCTGTATCTTTCACTATGTCACTCTTTAAAAGACGAGGGAAAGACACACATCCTGCTGCTTTTGCTTCTGCTCCAGATTTTTTTTTTTCCCCTTTCCTCTCAGGAAGTTTCCCATCTGCCTTTGTGCTGGCTTAGCAGAGAGGCCCAGTGGTGTTGAAACAGTGGCCGATGCACACACTGATTGGGAAGCACACTCATGCATGTAAAGTTTTTACAAACACACATGCGTCCCATATATACACTCACCACAAGACTTTGCTGATAAGCTGTCTCGGATGGACATACACGTAGGCATACAGTAGATAAGCACGGGCCTGCTCTGCACTTCCATCTGATGGTTTTGCTCTTTCTGTTTTCATTGCATTGATTAATGACCTCTTAGCATCTTGGTGGCTCAGCTCGCTCCTCTCCTTGACCCGGCTGACCCTGTCCATTTATCTTCTCTTTCCCACTGCCTTGAATTACAGATTTATCAAATGCAGACTAATGCTAGAAAGCAGAAATAACCAGTAGCCAGTAGGCTGTCTGGTCACTGCTCGCTCTGCCAGTGAAAGCTGCAGCTAGACACAACATAAACGTCTTTCTCCCACCTCTGACCCCGCCGGCCTGCTCCTTTTTTCCAGAATCATCCTGTTTCAGAGGCCGCTGAAGATCAAAGAGCTGCTGCAGAAAGTGACTGAGGCCTTTGGCCAGCAGATGGACATGTTCTTTATGGAGAAAGAGGTAAGAGAATGACTCATGTAGTTGGCGCGTTGCATCTTTAGCTGCTGATGTTGTCGCTCGAGTCGTGATAATCAAAATTCACTGCAGTATGTGTGTGGATCCTCTAAGGGGCATAAAATTTGTTTTCTCAAGTTGTCAGTATCTCAAGATCCAAGAAAATCTTTGTTTATTTTGACTTTTTCTTTTTTTTTCTTTTTGAAAAACCCCTGATATATGCATGTGCTGCTGCATTCACGTGCTGCCAGTATGGAACAATAGAGAATGGAAGCTCATGCGCTGTATGTTTTCTTGTCCTTTCAGCTGCTGCTGCCACTGAAGACGCAGGAGGACCTGGATCAGGCGGTGCTGACGCTGGGCTGCAGTTCCGGGACCAATGGGCTGCTCAGGATACTGCTAAAGACTCCTAAAAACAACCATGTGAGTTTTTACAGCATGATGCTCACTTTCAGACAGTTAGTGGGAACCGGGCTGGATGATGTCATCCTTTTTTTTTTTTGGAAACTGAGGAAACGAACCGCTTCCACTCACACGGTGATGTAATTGAACAATGAAGTAATGCTGTCCTCCCTTCCGCTGCTGAGTTGGTTCTCTTTCTTCACTCTCTCCTTCTTGCCGTGTTTCCAGTATCTACAGGTGAACAGCAGGGACAAACAGAGCGAGATGAAGTCATCGAGGTCGCTGGGAGATTTGAAGGGCTCCTTGCTAAAGGGCTCAGAGAGGGTGCGCAAACACTCTACAGGTGAGCTTCCATGGGGAGAAAAAAAAAATGTGGCTTGACATGTGAGGGGAGGCAGAAAAGCATTCTTCTGATGCAAAGTCACCTGCTAAGGCCTCAAGGATGATAACGCAGACTGCTGTCAGAGTCACGGGCATGTTAATAGAAAAGCTGGGGAGCGTGCTTTGTGAGAACAGAAAATGCGAAATGGAGGTGAGAGCAGCCACAGATGAGTCAGTTTAGAGCAAGGAGAAATTCCTTTACTCATTCTAAGCAACTCTCTGGCCTGCTGTCTTTGGCCTGGTAGCTCTTCATGTTATCTGTGGTGATAGATGTCAAACATACAGTAGCATCATATTTAAAGGACACGCGTGAGAGCAACTGCACAAACAAACAAAAATAAAATTCCCCAAAATGTCAAACTATTCCTTTCAGACAGATAAACCTTCTTGTCATGTCACACTTTGTGGTCCCCTGACACCCCCCACCCCCACCACTACAACCCCCACCTTGCGTGTTTGGTAAGTCGGCGTGAAGGTTTATTTTACTCTGTGAAAGAGCGAGTCGCTTCCTTTTATATCAGGTCTTTCCAGAAAGGTCAGCATTTCAGTCATATCTCTACCTCAGGTACACGCAGACTCGCTGCTGCACTCGCATTTGCATTTCTGCGTAGCAGCCGAAAACCCTTTATGATCGCCGCCGCGCTATCTTCATCTTGCCGCCAACTCGAGTCATATAAATTGTCCCCAGAATCGCCGGCCCTCGATCAGCTTTCCTCCCCCTAGCAGCCAGGCACCAGTGTGAGGAGAGGCGAAGAGCCTGAGATTGAAGTGGAGGGAGTAGTGGCAGATGAGAGGTGACAGGAGAGCGGTCGCAGTGTACCGGCTGAGTGAAGATGTGATGTGAGCCCGGGTACCTCGATGGCGTACGAGTGCGGGGGGGGGGGGGGGTGATAGAGAGAGCAGCAAGAGGCAGAAAAGCTGAACAGTCAAGACAAAGTAGCTGTAATTTTAGCCTTCAGTCATACAACAGGCTTTGACCATATTTTGAACATTTCTATTCATCCTAGTAGCTTTTAGCCCCTCTGCGCTGTTTCAGTATTCCCGTCAGCCCGGTCTGTGATCGTTTCAGTAGATCTTTTTGCTGTGACAAGGACGAGCGCTCAGTCGCCGCTGCAGCTCAGCCAGGAGAGTATTTGTCACAGTAATTGAGGTTAGAGGTGGCAGCAGTGTAGTTTAGTAAATCATTTCTTGTAGTCCTGGCACTGTTGAACTTGTACCCATGAATAACACTGTGACGCCGTTCTCTCCCCTCTGCCCCTCGTTTTCATCTCTTCATCTTCTTCTACTTCCCTCCGTTCCTTCTCACCTTTTACTACTCGATTTCTCCGCGTGTCCTCATTTACCTCCTCCTCCACCTTTTGCATGTCTCATCCGCTGAACTTAATTGTTTCATTTCCCCCCCTCTTTTATTGGCTTCTTCTGGTGCTTCTTTTCATCACTTTCAGGTTCCCTCCACACAGGTCGCACCTCCCCGCCTCCGGGCAGCGTCCCTGAGGAGCAGCAGCAGATTGCCCGCCAGGGCTCCTACACCAGCATCCACAGCGAAGGAGAGTTCATCCCAGAAAACCCCGACCAAAATGTAAGAGCCCATCAGCAGAATAAGTGCTTTATATGAGCATAAAGGCCCCACTGTTACTTGACATAAAAAGTTTTGACACAACAGAGAATTGACTTCAAATAGGCTTCACTGAGGGAATTCCTCTCTGCTTTGTAGTGACTTTGTTCCTCGGCCATTACTGTTGACTGAGATAATCCCAAAATTGTTATGCTTCTCATGGTTGCTGATCATTTTTAAATGTTTTTGACACAAAAAAGACTAACATTTAATGCACCAAATGTAGTACGTTTAATGCAATGAAATTACTGTCTGTTTTTATCGATTTTTTTCCCCAGTAATCACATAACATTACTTAATTGTGTTATGCGTTCAGCTTTTTGATGCACCATAGGTGCATTTAACATGTGTGTGCAGTTTAAAGATGCACACACACACATTCTTATATTGCATTGCAACAATAAACACAACTCCATCTGCGCTGTTTGGTATACTCTCCTCTGCACAATTGCATGCTCCATGACCCTTGTTCTCCTTCTATTATTCAATTCAATTCAGTAAAATTTTATATATATATATATATAGCACCAAATCACAACAAACAGTCGCCTCAAGGCGCATTATATTGTAAGGTAAAGACCCTACAATAATAACAGAGAAAACCCAACAGTCAAATGACCCCCTATGAGCAAGCACTTGGCGACAGCAGGAAGGACAAACTCCCTTTTAACAGGAAGAAACCTCCATCAGAACCAGGCTCAGGGAGGGGCAGTCATGTGCCTCGACCGGTTGGGGCTGAGGGGAGAGTGGCAGGACAAAAGACATGCTGTGGAAGCGAGCCAGAGATTAATGATAACTGTATGATAATGTATAGCGTAAATAAAATTGTTCCTAGCCTAGAACCATGTGGAACTCCCCAATTAGTTTGTGAAGAAAACTCCCCATTTACATGAACAAATAGAAGTCTATTAGATAAATGTGATTCAAACTTTACAACTACTCTTCCAAGAAGTAGTTGGGTCGAGTGATGACTTTTCAAGTAATGGATTAATTACTGCCACCTTAAAAGCCTGTGGTACATAGCCAACTAATAAAGATAGATTGATCATATTTAGGGTGAAGTATTAATTAATGGCAGGACATCTTTGAGCAGTACAGCAGGAATGGAGTCTAATAGACATGTTGATGATTTGGAGGAAGTAACAACTGAAGATGACTCAGAAAGATAAATCAGAGAGAGAGAACCTAAACAAATACCAGCAGTACTGAAAGCAGCCAAGCATAAAGATATGTCTTTGAGATGGTTATGAATCATTTTTTTCTCTAATGGTTAAAATTGTATTTGTGAATTATGTCTCAGATGCTGGATCCCTTTGGGAGTGCAGACAACTCACTGTCGAGCAGCTGTCAATCAATAGATCAAGCACTGGACAGGTGAGTTATCGTGTAGCGAGTGATTTATAACCCCCCGTCTTTGTGGATTTATACAGCGACTACTCAGGAACATGCCCAAATGCAAGGCCGCTTTGACGTAACCATCTCAGTGACAAAATGGATAGTGGGACAGCAGAGAGGTATCAAAACATCAGACTTGCATAATGTAACGATGCTACATTTGTGAACAATTTGATGTGAGAGCCGTCAGGATCCCTTCAGCAGTTTATCTGGCGGTACGGAGAGCACAAGGCTGCAGTAAGACCCCTGGTACAGAACAATGAGATACACGGCATAAAAAGGCAGAGTTGGGATGCAGGAACTATAAGCTGATGTGGGGTGTTAATGAGATGAGCTGTTTTTAGCTGATGTAAGATGGCAGGCTTGACTTTGTGGCCAATATTCCACTTTTTTACCGATGTGCTAGAAGTTCACAGCAATTTTTTTCTGCCGGTTCCCTCGGCGGTTTGTGACCAATGCGCATGATGATAGTAACACATTTAAGAAAATGTGTTAATATTGTCATATACATTGGCAAGAGTGTAATACGGGTTATTTTACATAGCTACAATTATCATATCTTTATGATAAACACCTCATTTGTAGATTATCGGTTGCGGTCACGGCTAAACGACGTTCCCCAAATGTCTCATCTGTAGACCATCGGTAGATTCTACAATTTCCCGATGTTCCTTAAACATCTTACGTTCAGGCTAACTTTAGGTGCAATCTGCTGGTGTTTCCCTAAACGCCTTACAAGCAGGCTACCAGTCAACACTGTTTATTGATGGTCCCTAAATGCCTCATACGCTGATGGTCGTCGGAATGAGCTGAGCTCAGAGATGTGAGGCATGGTTTGTATCACAGAGTACTTGTGTACACACTTGGATGTGAGGGTATGTGTTGCAACACATGCACTCACGGGGTAGTCGCCAGAGGCTTTTAGTGAAGTTTGCAAATGTGCTAAAGACCAGCGTAGCTCCCTGACCCTTCCTCCGCTGTCTGTGCTGAAAAGGAATCAGGTCACTTTGCTGTTGCCATAGCGACGGGACTCTTATCTGGACGCCTGGATTCCTCCGTTATCACGAGAGAGACAGACAGAAACAGAGACTGAGTGGGAGATGTGAAAGAGTGAGCAAGCAGCATGCTGGAAAAACTGAGCCAGAAAATGAGAAGTGGTGAAAGAGTGAGAGTAAAGTGGGAAAGGCTGAAGAGAGAAAATCATGAATTTGAATCAAAGGAAAAATAAAAGCGAGTGAGCCTAGAGAGAGAGAGAGCGAGAGAGCGAGAGCGAGCAGAACGGAAACAGTTCTACCTGCACGAGGCTTATCTGGGCTCCAGGCTGCAGAACAATGGCAGGAAACGAGTGCATGGAACTTTTCCCTGCAAACGGGCATGCGTGCCCCTTATCCAGGGTCTCGTGGCCCCGCGCCGCCCTGCGGTCAACAGAGACGTCACTCTCTGTCGGTTTGTCGGGACAGGACTTATTGGAAATGGTCGGGGAGGGTGGGAGGTTGGATGCACATACAGACATTTAATGATATATCGTTAGCGAGCAGTTCCACTTTGTCGGTGCAGAAATGCTCCTGCCTTCCACTTTAACTTTTCTAATTTTGCACGTTGCTGTTTTATATCGACCGTGAGTGACAGAAAAGTGGTTTGAGTGCTGCTTTGCAGTCGAAGCCCGTTCTGAAGTTTCAGGCCAGCAGCTGCAGGCAGACTTTGTTTGAAGATAAGGGGGAAATTACCGAATAAAGAGCAAATTTATTTCAACTTTCCCTCCCTGCTTTCTGTCATTTCAGCCCTCCTTATTCACAGAACAACCGTGATAACAATTACCTGAACCTCAACTATGAATACAAAGGTAAGAGGGGACAAATCTGCAGCAGTCTCTCCAGTTCTAAAAATGTCCTATTCTCAGCTCTAAAACTGCAAAACAAAGAGAGGTGCAAAAGTGTGTTCATTATTGGAAAGCTTTGTCTCTTCTTAGGTTTTCCTGTGGTAATTATAGCTACACAGTCTGCTTTGCAGGAGAACCTCTGCTTCAGTGGAGCTCTCGCTTATCTAAAATGTTTCCCCCTTGTAGAGAATGCTAATGAAAGGGGAGATTATATTATATCTGTGGGTATATACTTAAAAATGAAGAATGGGTTATGGCGAATCTTGGTTGTATTCCTAAAGTCTCATGAGGTGGTGAAGTGAGTGCGATAGCATTGTAACTCTTCCTTCGCTATCTTGTGCACGCTCTTCTGTGTGGACCCCTCTATTCATTGCCTTTTTCTTTTTACCTCATCCCATCTTATCTCTCATCCCAAACTCCACTTTTAATAGATGTTGCTGCCCTCCCGCGGCATGATCACTTCCCCTCTCTTCTTGATGGCCCCCTGCTCATCTCTTCTTTGTCCCTGGGGTCCCGGTCTGTCCTCTTTTCTTCAGAAGGCAGATCAATTAAAGCAGGATGAGAGATAAAGCCGCACTAACCCTCATGAGCAGAGGAGCTGCATCGGCTCTCTCAATCTGGCCATTTCTTTTCCTCTTTCACCTCCCCCCCATGCTGTAAATTAAAAAGGAAGTTCTGCACATTGTCTATACTGGTGAGTGAACGTCATACTGTAGCTGCAGCAAGAACTTGAAGACTCACTTGGGTATGCAAACACGTGCTTGCACACACACATACGCTACCCTCCCAGATGTAAAGCTGTGTGGCCCTTCTGCTGAGGGCTACAGTATTTGTTTACCATTCCCAGTGAGTAGATTTTTCCTCTCCATCCCACTCTGCCAAACACAAAAAATAACTCCAGTATCCATGGGATACAGCCACAAAAACAGCATGAGGGGAGGCAGTCATCTGACAGAACAGCTGCTTTCAATTCCAAGTGGCTCCGCTCCTCTCCGTTTATTGTGCGTTCGCCGCGAGAGAGCGAGTGTCAGCGCTCACATGCGTCAGCAGCGCTCCCCACCTGCCTTTAGTTACTGCTCCGCTGTTCAGAGCTAATGCTAAGTTAGCACGCACAAGCTGTTTTCAGTTTCTGCGTTGGCTGCAGCGAGGCGATAACAGCGGCTCCGTTCAGTGTGCGAAGGGCCGCGTCCCGTTCTGCTGCTTTGCAGCTCGATTGGACATGCGGGGATGAGCAAAAGCAGTGTAGCGTCTGGGTGCCTCGCCGCTTCCAAACCACTAAACTTGCAGTATTAGGATTAAGAAGTGGATAAACACATAACTGTGAATTGAGAAGTGTCTTTTCTTAAATTTAGCTGTAACGTGAGACTAATTAATGAGGCTTGGTTTATATCCTTACTGACACCTCGCTGCCTCTCATTGCTCTCTTTTTCAGGTCGCCATGGGAAAGGAGGGACTTTCCCACGCCAGTTCCAGTTGCCAAATCGCAGCAAGGATTACGGAGATAGTAAGAAACCAGCTTTGCTGAAACAATAACAATAGCGCTATTACACAGTATTAACAACGGAACTAACAGATGTGACACCATGTCTAAAGAACACCACAAACACACGCCACTATTTACCCTGCCCTGTGGTCAGAGTCTTCAAACTTCACGTGCATAATTCCTACTTTCAAACAAAATATTTTGGAATATTATTCCTCGCTTTAGAGTTTTTTTGCACCTCGTGGAGATTTATTACACGAACTGCTGGCTCGCTGTTTCGGGCAGCTGCTAGTAATTGCTTACTCAGAGGTTAACCTTGGCTAGCAGTGATTTACATTTCCCTGCGGTGAACCCAAACTTGTATAAAAACACAGCGCCCTGCTTCCTGTCTGAAGGGAAGTGGGACGGAGTGGCGAAAGGCGCTCTGCTCCGGCTGGCCTCAAGTCTGGGCCAAGATCTCACTCTATGCACTGCACCTGTAAAGTTAACTATGTGAAAACAGATTCACAATGCAGTCAAAAGACCTGTAAGAGTAAAGCGTTTTAACATGTCTGATTTTGTTTTTAAATTTATTATGTGTTTGCAGGACGCAGGACGCTTCCGCGGAGCTTCATGCCGCAGGAGAACCTTTTCCAGCTGGTCCCCTCCAGTCGCACTCGAAGCTATAATGGAGACAGCTCGCTGCAGTACAGTGACCTGCGCTCACTGGGCCGTACTGCTGAGAAAAGCTGCCAGCGTGGTACAGCCAAATGTAAGTGATTCACTTTAAATATTTTGAAACATTGGGGAACATGCACTCAACACTGTGAAATAAACCTTTTGGAGAATACGGCTGTATTTGTGGATGTGGCTCATGTGACTAATTAACATCGACGAGCCTTAGATAAATACAGAAACGTCAGATTTTCCTCCCCTCGTCAGGAGCCACGCGGACAATCCGACCCTCAGTGGAGAGATGGTGATTAGTATTTAATCTTTGAAATGTAAGCAACTACTTGGACAACATATACCAAAAGTACAAGGTGACATCTTCAAACTTGCATCCTTGATTATGTAAAATGGAAAAAATCCTTAGAGCTGAGAAGCTGAAACTGCAAGCTTGAAAATAACTGAAAATTTTTAGAATGTTATCTTCTAAATAATTATTTGGTTTGTCAACTTGTTTACTCCCCCCTGTGATCAGATAGTTACTAATTTAAACAGAGGAATGACTGATTTCAATGATTCAAAGTAAAACCTTTGCAGTGGCCAAGCCTCAGGGATTTACAAGCTGATGATAGAGAGCAGTGTTAGACTATTTGAGGATTTAATTTTCCTTAAATGTATTCCTTAGATGTATTACGCCATAATAAAGTGAAACAAAGCAAGCATAATTGGTCAAGCGTGCTTTAATTCTTAGTTGTAGGATATCAGTGCGAGCAGAAGTAATGTACAGTTGTACTGCATGTCACGGCACGCAGAATTCCCCCCCCTCATCATCCAAATTAAGCCGTGTCACAGGCTCACTGATCACATCTGTCCTCATTTAGTCTATACATCCTGCCCAGAAACTGTCTTCGTCACAGGACCAAAGCTCTGCTCAGCAGTCTGTGGTCGATGCGTCTGTCTCTGGTGTCCTTCTCACCCACGCACGACCAAACAGTCTTAACGCGGCCACAAAGAAGCCTGCTAGTTCCAAAACAAAGTCCTGGAGTCTGGGCCTGAGAGGACGAGCGCCGTTCTGATGAGCTTTCTAGGTTTTCACAGTGTGTGTTGGCGGGCTGTGGTTCCGCTGCTCGACTGTGATATCTGGGGTTTCCCCAGTCTGAGCAGGGTCTGCAGTGGGAGTGATTTCACAAATTGCGGTGGGCTCGATGTCTGGTCTCGGTGAAGTTAATGTGCGAGTGATGGATTTTTGAAGCTTGTTTTAGTTTTTTAGCGTGCTCTCAGATCAGTATATCACAGAAAAGCTGCCTGTCTCAGGAGGCTTAGCAACAAAATTAATTACTGGGGGGGGGTTTCATAGTCTGGTGTTTTATTTCTGCAGCACCCCGGGCGCCAGTCAACTGGCGACAAGGAAAGCTGCTGGGCCGAGGGGCGTTCGGGGAGGTCTACCTCTGCTACGATGCTGACACGGGCCGCGAGCTGGCCGCCAAGCAGGTGCCCTTTGATCCCGATTGTCACGAAACCAGCAAGGTGAGAGAAAAAGCTCACACCTGTTTGGATTTGCACAAGTTTTACGGCATGCGATGCGGTGATTTTTATCATTTGAAGGCTACAATGTAACTTTTTTCTTTCTGCAGGAAGTGAATGCTCTGGAGTGCGAGATTCAGCTGCTGAAGAATCTGCGTCACGACAGGATTGTTCAGTACTACGGCTGTCTGCGGGACCTCGAGCAGAGAAAACTCACCATTTTTGTTGAGTTCATGCCCGGGGTGCGTATTCTGCGGGACGCTTTAAGTCAGTTTAATCGCACTCTAGCGCGACATGGAGACAGCAGTCTTTAAAACTTGATTGACTCTTAAAAACAATTAATGTCTGAGAATGTGTCGCTGGACTTGTTCTGGCTGTAAAGATAGGTACGGAGACATTTTAATACAAACATTAAAATCGAGCCCTTACCAGCAACATCTGCTAGAATCTATTTAGAAATGTCACCAGCTGTCAACAAACATGTCGTCTGCGTGGTTGATGTCAGCAGAACAGCTCATTTTATGAGATCATTTTCTCACTAAATGAGCACTTTAATGAGCAACTGTCGCCTGTGGACCCTGTCCCCGAGCCTGTTTTTAATATTTCCTGAGCTATTTTTTTTATTTCCCAGAGACGTAGAGTGTCTTAGTCACACATTGTCTGGAAATTGGAAATGTTTATGTTTCGCTGGAGCTGGCAGAGGTAGGAGAGGAGGTGACAGAGCCAAGCTTTTGTGTGGCTGCGTGGCACGGTCGCACTGCTGCGGCCGACCGATAACACTTTAGTGGTCCGAAGGAGGGGGGGGCCGAGTGTCCCCCGGAGAGCCGGAGAGCTCCTGCGGTGTGTTGTTGACAGCTGAAAGTGAAGAGGCAGAGGGTTTTGTTTTCACTGTGAGTCTAAAAGTGCATTTCAGGTGTTACAGGATCAGGTCTTGGCTCCTGCAGTTTCCCCGGGAGGAGCCGAAAACAGGAAATGGAAGGAAATGCAGCTCATTGATGGCTTCTTTCAGCATGTTATATGCTTACATATTCGGTTTTTGTACTTAAAAATTGGCTCAGAGGATGCTTTCGCAAAAAAAACAACAAATCAGCTGGAACACCCACGTTTTCTGGAAAAATAACTATATAGCCACGAAACTACAGATTTTCTCTAATTTTACACGTTTTTCTGTCACGCCCATTCAGTCTCTCACACGCTTTTTGTTTCTCTCTCTAGGGCTCGATCAAAGACCAGCTAAAAGCCTACGGGGCCCTGACAGAGAAGGTGACAAGGAGATACACCAGGCAGATCCTCCAAGGAGTCTCCTACCTGCACAGCAACATGATTGTGCACCGGGACATCAAAGGTAAATGATGGGGATTTGTAACCGATAAACACTCACATTTGAAGAACTCTCTTTACTTGGTCCTATTGCAGTGACTGTTGCTGAGAAAAAAAACCTACAGATTCATTCATTTTTATTCAGGTTGACATTTCCTCATTTGGTTATTCATCGTCTACAGAACGAGCCTGGAAAAATGTGCTATTTTGAACTTCCCTTTGAGATATATTAGGCTTCATGCTGAAAGTGAAATTGGCCGTTCTAAAAATGTTCAACACCGGACGGAAAGGTTTTGGTTTGGCTGCCCACAGCTTTGGGAGTTGCTGCTTCGTTAAGCCGTGGCCAAGAAAGAGGGGAATATACTGTCTGGTGGGGGGAAAAAAGATAGCAGGTCTCACAGGAGCAGGCAGGCTCTATGAAGAGCACACGTGGGTGGGATTTTCCACTCAGAAAGGCTCTTCACGCGTAATATACGTTGCGCTCGTCTCACCGCTGAACATTTCTTTTTGCAGTAAAAGAGCTGTCGGCACATGCAGCTTTTTTTTTTTTCCGACAGCGCGCTCGCATTCACTCTGGACCAGCTGGAAGTTTCTCTGACTTTATTTTTAAAGGGTTGACTTATTAGAGAACCCATCGTCCCACGTGCAGGAAATGTGCAGGCAGTGGAAGCGGCTTGGAGATGCGAGCAGTAAAAAAGTAAAGGTTACAGTTTGAGCCTTTAAATTTCTTCTTTGCAGCCTTGCCAGTCTCTTGGTGGGTGTGGAGGGTGAGTGGTGCACATTAGTCACTGATCAAACAAGTGGTGTGGCTGAAGGAAACGGGATAGACGGAGCCACATTCGGAAAATTACTAAGATAGGAGGAGAAAGGGTGTTGAGGTCCGATCTGTCTCTTGTGGAGCAGACGGTTTATTTAGTATTTAATTTTCTGAACCCAGTGAGGTTTTTTTGCTCAGTGTGAGAAATGTGAAACAAAGTTCAACTTCCCTGTTTGTGGAGCTGACTAAGCATAGTATTAGTATAAAGATATGCTTTTAAAAATAAGTCTGCCAGTACTCAATAACCCGGACAGTCGAGACCTTTCCTCTTCCTTCAGCTGAATTGCTGGCACGGCCACTTTTTTAACCAAATCATTAACCGAAACTGCAAATTGTCCCTTATATTTTACGGCTCTCGGGAGATTCTCGAGTACTTTCAAGCTCATTTTGTTTCATTCCACCAGGTGCTAACATCCTGAGAGACTCCTCTGGGAACGTGAAGCTTGGAGACTTTGGAGCCAGCAAACGTATCCAGACCATCTGCACGTCGGGGACAGGAATCAAATCTGTCACTGGCACCCCCTACTGGATGAGCCCTGAAGTCATCAATGGGGAGGGATATGGGAGGAAAGCTGATGTGTGGTAAGGAAAGAAGATAGAACTGTGATGATTGAGGAAGAAAACAATCAGATTGTTACTGTCGCTGTAAAAGCAAAGGCAATAAAGTGACCTCAGCAGAGGGGTTATAAAGCAATAAATTATATTGGTATTAGTAAATTCTTGTGGAATGTACTCGGTTTACTAACACTGGTGACATTTAACGCACTGGGATGTTGCAATTAGAAATACAGACCAGTAATAAATGAAATAAATGAACAAATAGATGCTTTTTATGGATAAACTGTTATAGAAAACTGCTATAGAAACTCTCACCAGCATGAACTTTAAATAAGAATGGTATGTGCCAATAGATTAGACCAGTTTAGTTTCTCTTACTTACAGCCGTGCTAAGATGCCATATATACTAACTGATGACTGTATTACAAACAGCACTAACTTGTGTATCTTCCATTTGTGAGATTCAGCAGTTTTTGCACCCACTGTTCTGCAGTG
>JAVDPK010000907.1:67791-104888 GCA_034780415.1 Cichlasoma orientale | reverse complement strand
TGTATTACAAACAGCACTAACTTGTGTATCTTCCATTTGTGAGATTCAGCAGTTTTTGCACCCACTGTTCTGCAGTGTGCTTAGTAGTTGCAAGCTTTAGAGAGAGAATACAATACTGAAATAAGTTTGTTTTGATTTAGGCATGTGTCAAAGGTCAACTCTGGTATTTGACACAATAGTTGGAGGTGCAAGGTAGACAATAGGCACAGGCTGAACCGCATACAAATCAGCTTTCCTGCTGTGCTGTTTCCCTTCAGGAGTGTTGCCTGCACCGTTGTTGAGATGTTGACCCAGAAACCTCCGTGGGCCGAGTACGAAGCCATGGCAGCCATTTTTAAGATTGCCACCCAGCCTACAAAGCCCACGCTTCCAGAGGGCGTGTCCGACACTTGCAGGGACTTCCTGCGGCAGGTGTTTGTGGAGGAGAATTGGCGGCCCACTGCAGACATTCTGCTCAGCCATCCGTTTGTTCAGGGCAGCTTCTGAAGCCTGCGGATCCCCTTCCCCTTCCCTGCCTGGGAGGCCACCGTGGCCCCGGTGCATCCCCTCCTCTCCAGCCCGCCCCATCCCCAGGGCTTTTTCCTCATCACCAAGCTCCAGGGCTCAGTACCACTCCCAGCTTCCTGCCCTGTCTACCACTAGTGTCTGCATCTCTCACCAACTAGCTCAACCGGGACTATTTCCTGAGAGGGAAGGGTGACTGCTGTCAGACCTCAGGAGTCCTCTGAGGCTTTGCATATCGTGTTCCCTCAGGAGGGGCCTAGCAAGAAGGCACTTAGCAGTCTCAAGAGCTCCAGACTGCTGTCCTTTAACAAGCGCAGGAAAAGTGACCCAAGTTAGAACAAAGTGCTGCCTCAAGCTTCCTGGGTCTCACTTTACACCTATTTACTGCTGCAGAACAGTGTCTCGGGATCGAGGAGACGTAATCGTGATTACGTTGATCACATATGACCGTACTGTAAGTTTCTCATCAGCCCGAGAAAGCTGTGGGTAAAATTAAGATGGTAAAATATTTTTATATGATGCATATAAAGTCATCCTAGCAGATGTCTGTCATTCTATTAAAGAAAATGTAAATGTATTTTTGCCAACGCCTTACACGTAAGTAAGTAAGAATGTCTTTTATAAAGTCTCAGAGGGTTACCAGTACCCCGCTTTCATAGCACTCAGACCCCATTTAGAAGGATTGTCAGTGTTGCACTTTTTGATATCATGCATTGAAACATTTCCAACATGCAGGATAATCAGCCGAGGAGATATTTTTCTATTTGATGCTTTTTTCTTTTTTTAATAATTTCACAGTGAGAATTGTGTTCCAGTGAAAAGAGAAAAAGAGGAACCAAACTTTTTTGCATTAGTGTGCAATGTCTCTTAAGCAATACCAACACTACTGTTGTCATTCCATCCTCCCATGCAGTGAGCCTTGTCCCATTCAGAAGTGGCCAAAGAAACGTTGCAGAGACTGAAACCTTTTGATAATTTAAAAAAAAAAAAAAGTACAGTATTAGTCATGTCAGACTTTTTGTCACCTCAGAGCCCTATGGCCTTTCCTGTGTTATGGCAGCTTCGTGCACAGTACGCTGCACAGACCAAATCGGATGCATCGACGTCACATTGTGCTGTTATACACGCGATCGTGAAATTAGACTGAAGGAAGCGTCTCATTTCTGCTTTCGTTGTAACTTCACCCCATGCCTTTATTTAGCTTTCCACGCCATCCGAGCGGGTCGCTTTAAGGCTCGACAGCACGCCGTGCTCCGTGTGACGTCGCGTGAGGCGGAGCTTATTTTTTACGAGGTGCCAAAAAAATTTCAAGGTGCGAGGATGGAGGAGAATGTGGTGTTCTTTAAAGTTGAGATGCGATGAAACGTAAACTGGGGGGGTGGGATCAGTGTTGGTGTAGTGGCTTGCTGTAATAAATAGGCAGTTAAGGAATGATCCAATCGTTTTGACCCTTGTTAGTGCCTTATTTGAATCTGCTTGTAAACACAAACGTTCACTGCCAAAGCAGAGAGCTTCCTTGTAAGGCGAGCAGCTGTTTAGTAGAAAGCACACACAGGATTTGCTGAAATTCTTTTATATGGAAAAAACAAAACAAAACAGATGATGAGTATTGTACATACATATTGTTCTGCACTTTTGTATGAAATTTCCTTTTTACATTATAAACAAATCTATCTGAAATAGCTACGTTATACAGTAGATTGTACTGTGATTTAGACAGGAGTATGAATGATTGTCCCTTTGAGAGCTGGTGGGCGGAATGAAAAGACTGTTAGGCTTTCGAATGGGACAGTTTGTTTTGTCTTAATGACAAAGCCTTGAAACATGAAATGTATCAAGTCATTGAATTTTTGTACATTTAACTTAATAAATGAAAGGTTTTAAGACAGTTTCAGTGTGATTTTTTTTTTTAAATAATTTTGCAAATTGAATGAAAAGTTTGACTTTCTTGCCTCATTTTTAATGTAGATGCTTTTAATTTGTTCTATTGTAAAATTTCCCATCCCAAAGGTGCTCTATTGGACTGAGATCTGAGACTGTGGAGGCTATTTGAGTTCAAAGAACTCATTGTCATGTTCATGAAACCAGTTTGAGATGATCTGAACTTTGTGACATGGTGTGTTATCCTGCTGGAAGCAGCCATCAGAAGATGAGTACCCTGTGGTCATAAAGGGACGGTCAACAACAATACTCAGGCAGACTGTGGTAATTAGATGATGGTCAGCTGATACTAAGGGACCCAAAGTGTGCCAAGAAATGATCTTCCACATTCCACCAGCAGCAGCAGCCTGAATTGTTGATGCAAAGCAGGATGGATCCATGCTTTCATGTTGTTTACGCCAAATTCTGACCCTACCATCCGAATGTCGCAGCGGAAATCAAAACTCATCAGACCAGGCAACATTTTTCCAGTCTTCTTTTGTCCAGTATTGTGGACCTGCCACACCTGGTGTGATCTGCTGCTTCAATGTGTCGAGCATCCAAAAATGCTCTTCTGCATACCTTGGTTGTAACAAGTGGTTATTTCACTTACTGTCACCTTCCTATCAGCGTCAAGCATTCAGGCCATTCTCTTTTGGATCGTGTCTGATTAGATATTTGATATTAATAAGCAGCTGAGCAGGTATCTAGTGGCCTGTGAGTATCTTTTATTTCAGCTACTTCTTAATTCTTAGTTGTTTTAATCAGGGCAGACTTCCTTTGAGAACAGCTGAGTCAAATGACTCTTTCTAACCCTTCTCTAACTGTGTATTACCTTTATACTATTTTGTCGTTTTTATATGTCAGTCATGCATTATTTTCTCATTGAATAATAGTTATAACCTATCAGTGAGCAGAACACATCCCCCTTTAGGGGGTAATTCTATTTTAAAGGGGTAAACAGATATAAGCTGGAATTTGTTAATGGTCTCGTTACTTTTTATAATTGAAAATGCATAAAATAAATAAATAAAAAACTTGTCTGTCTTGCAGCAAGCTCGACCAATGAGTGTGTGATGAGGACCACATTTACATAGGATGTTATAAGAAAAAAACATGCACACATGACAAGCAATGATCCAAAGAACATACAAAATTTAAAGAAAAAGTAAAAGGCCTGCCTTGAAAATAACACCGTGTAAATATTTAGACAATTTTGACGAAAACCGACTAAGAGCAGCTGTTATAAAGCCACGTTACAAAACCTGCCGTTTTGTAACATCATGTCTGAAAACGTGACTGCAGGAGAGGAGCCGCCGGAACGACAAGAAGACACCGACCCGGGAGGACACACAACTCTCTGACACGGAGGTCTTTGTGTGTGTGTTTGTTTCAGGCACGATTAATTCTGCTGTGGAGTAAACAACATAAATATGTCTACCTCGCGTACAGTAATATGTTTGCTAACGAACGACTTGCGTGTGCACGACAATGAGGTAAGTGTGCGTGTTTGTAGAAATGCGACGTTGATTAACTTTAGTGTTAGAAATTGTAATTACTTTGCGTGTTAGCCATTTGCTTTGTTACCGACATGACGGAAACATTTTAAACATTTTAACGTCCACATTAAAGTAACTCTAATTTTTGCCTGCAGCTGCGCTACTACTGTATTACTTCCTGTACAAACCCTCCAGAATAAAAGCATTTTCCTCAAAGTTTAATGCACTTTTTTAATTTGCTACAACAATAGGAAAAAATATATGTTAAACGTTTTATTTCTGGTCTGATTTTAAGCCCAATTCCGTGTTTTGTATCTAACTTATATGGAAGCCTGTTTCCTCCGCTGGGGAAAAAAAAAGAAAGAAATTTCGAGTTACGCATTTCAAAACTTCGACTTACTCAGAAGTAACTTGAAATGTTAACGTACTGAGTAAGTCGAAATTTTGAGATATGTAACTTGAAGATTTGAGATAATAACTTGCAATTTCGACTTAGCTCTGGCAAGCTTTTTTCCCCCAGTGGTAGAAACAAGCTTCCATAAACTTGTGATATCTGGTTATAATTTTGTGAATAAAATAAAATAAAATACATCTAAGGAGCATGCTTGCTTGTTCTTAGAGGACTTTAAACATTTAAACAAAGTAGGCATAGCTGTAGTAAAAAAAAAAAAGTTTCTATCATAAAATCAGATATGCTGGTTCGTGTTTTTGCATCAGTACGTTTATTGTATGCTTGATATGCAGCTTTTCCACTGGGCTCAAAGAAATGCTGAATACATAGTCCCGCTGTACTGCTTCGACCCCAGACACTATGTGGGCACATACAACTACAACCTACCAAAGACTGGGCCTTTCCGTCTGCGCTTCTTACTGGAGAGTATCAGAGACCTCAGAAACACGCTGACCAACAAAGGCAGGTAATAAAACTGTAATTCACTGTTCGTTATTCTTTACCTAACTCCACTGTCCAGTTTTGTCAGAGCATCGCTGAACCACAGTCTATTTGAAAGATTTATATAAGTGATAGGTTTACTTTTGTATTATGTTATTGTTAACTCAGTGAAGACACTGTCCTTGGCTTTCTAGGACTGAACTGATACACGTAACAGGATCAGGACGCACCTGGCCTTACAGGGGTTTATGTTTATATTAACATGGATTCTGCACACACTGTTCCCATTACTTTTTCCTGTCAGCTAGCCCTCTACCCAGGATGCAGCTTGCCTGGCATGGAATGAGGCTTATGCATGTGTGTCTGTGTGTTTATTTTGTGTGTGTGTGTTTGACAGCAATCTCGTGGTGAGACTGGGTAAACCAGAGGAGGTAGTTGCAGACCTCATCAAGCAACTGGGCTCTGTCAGCAGTGTGGCTTTCCACGAAGAGGTGCTTTCTCGTATTACAGATGATAGCAACAACAGTGTCCGGTGATTGGGGCATGGTTTTTACCGCCATGTGCTCTTTCTGCAGGTTACTTCAGAAGAGCTGAATGTGGAGAAAAAGGTAAAGGAAGTCTGTGCACAGATGAAGGTCAGAGTTCATACCTGCTGGGGCTCTACACTGTACCACAGAGATGATCTTCCATTCCCCCACATGTCCAGGTGTGAAAGCAGATACAGAAAGGAAGCGAGCCTTTTTGTAAAGATACACTGCGGGTTAAGAAGTGCCTTGTAATATTTCCTCCTCTTTCTTTAGGCTGCCTGATGTCTACACTCAGTTCAGAAATGCAGTGGAGCGCGAGGGCAGGGTGAGGCCTGTGTTCCCAACCCCAGAGAAGCTAAACCCCCTTCCCCCGGGCCTTGAGGAGGGTCCCATTCCTATAGCAGAAGACCTGCAACAGACAGGTAAACAGTCCACCAAGACACATTTTGGTGCATTTATCATTTATCAGTCCAATGCTGAAATGCTTTTACCCTCCCAGAGCCCGTGACTGATCCTCGCTCAGCTTTCCCCTGTAGCGGCGGGGAGAGTCACGCCCTGGCCAGACTTAAACACTACTTCTGGGACACTGTGAGTACAGCATGCACGTTACATTAGTTACTGTATACAAAACAGTGAAAAAAGATCCCATAGATTATCTATAAAATATCCTGCGTGATGTCTGTTTTAAAGAATGCAGTTGCAACTTACAAAGAGACTCGCAACGGTTTGATCGGTGTGGATTATTCCACTAAGTTTTCACCTTGGTGAGTACAAATGCATCATTACCTCACTGCTCGCTTGCTAAGTGGAGTTTAATATTTCATGCAAGTAATTCCTGTGATTGCATCTAATTGTGTGGCGTTGGCATTCTGCAGGCTGGCGATGGGTTGCATTTCACCTAGATATATTTATCATCAGATCAAGCAGTACGAGAAGGAGCGGACAGCTAATCAGAGCACATACTGGTGAGTACACAGACTGCTATTTTTACCTGGTATTCTCGCTTTATATATCTAAATGTATATATTCACTGGGGGAAAAAAATTTGTCTTCACTTTCTGATGAGCTTCAGTGCTTCCTACAGGGTCATTTTTGAACTTTTGTGGAGGGACTACTTCAGGTTTGTGGGTGTGAAGTACGGAAATCGAATTTTTCAAGTCAAAGGTACAGTTAGCTAATGTTTTTGTGTTATTTTTATTATTCTTGTTGTAGTTGTCTGTAGTAAAGGTATTTTTTTTAAATCACTGGGATTTCAACTCAGGGCTTCAAGACAAATCTGTGCCGTGGAAAACGGACGTGAAGCTATTTGATGCGTGGAAAGGTTTGTGCTCTTTACTCATCCTGCATAAAATATTCTTTGCACTGAAACGGTATGTATATTATATGCATATGAAGGGGAATTTGTGTGTCACTTGAACTTACAGAGGGACGCACCGGAGTGCCTTTTGTTGATGCCAACATGAGGGAGTTGGCGATGACAGGCTTTATGTCCAACAGGGGGCGCCAAAATGTTGCTAGCTTCCTCACAAAGGATCTAGGCCTTGACTGGAGGATGGGAGCTGAGTGGTTTGAATCCCTTCTGGTGAGCAGTGTAGGCTGGATTACTGTTAATTAAAGGATTATTATATATTATTATAATTGTTTATTATATATATAAATTATTTCACAGCTTAGTTGTTGAAGAATTTTTAAAAAAAGCAGCAAATGTTCAGATGTTGATACTAAACTCATCTTTTAAAACTTTTCCTCCAAAGATCGACCACGACGTCTGCAGCAATTATGGCAACTGGCTGTACAGCGCTGGCATAGGAAATGACCCCAGAGAAAACAGGAAGTTCAACATGATCAAACAAGGCCTTGACTATGACAGTGATGTATGTTTGAGAAGAAGTGTGAACCGTTTCATTTCCTTTTGCCTAAAGCTTAACCGTTTGTGCTGCAAAAACAAAATAGCTGAGTCACACGTTTTGCCGGCTTTGCTGTTTTATGACTGTGATTTTAAAAATAGGACAAAATGTGAGGAAATCAGTTTTGACTCATCGATTTGACGTATTTCAGGGCGACTACGTGCGGCGCTGGGTTCCAGAGTTGCAGAACATCAGCGGAGGTGATGTGCACACACCCTGGGCGCTCAGCACCGCTGCGCTGTCGCACGCTCACGTGACCCTCGGCGGATCCTACCCGACTCCCATCGTCACGGCACCTGAATGGAGCAGACACATTAGCAAGAGAGTGGTGTGTGTTTGGGAAAAGGGAAGTGGTTAGAGTGATGATGCGGTGCTGCTATATTAGTTTTTTAAAATCCATTACTGCTGCGAATGAAAGTGATTGGATTCACTCTAGTATTGTTTAAGTAGAATAATTAAGAGGGCTCGTGCTTTATTTAAGTATTTCATTTTTTTTTTCATTTAATACTTCTGCTACTGCGCTAAGGGCTATGTTGCATTTTTACCCCAGTTTTATCTAAACTTAAACTATTTTTATAAATCACAACATACACGATCTTATTAAATAGCAAACTGCCTGCTGCCCCGGTCTGTCTGGGGCCCCTTGTCACATTGTTACCAGTTCCGCCACAAGAGAGACACTTCCCCTTCAAGCTTCTCACATGTTTTCATTTATTCTAATCAGAAAAGGTCACCTTATCCATCGTACTCTTTTAGAAAGTCCACAAAATGTTGAAGTTGTGTCACAGAATATTCTTTTTCTTTTTTTCTACCCGGTGAAATATCTTTCAATTCCTCACATTTATCTTGATCCTTATAGGTGGCCAGTTAAACATATATACAAAAGTCAAGAACTCCTTTTGTTAAATAATGAAGTACTTGCAGTTGTATTTTCACATTTACTTATTTTGTTTTTAATGGTTTTGATTGTGTATGAGTAATGGTATTTTAACACAATTGTTGCCTCACTATTTTCTTCCATACAAATTTTTTTTCCCTTTTCTTCAGGGTGCCACAGGCCCTTCACCAAGAGGACAGAAAGGCCCGTCTCACACTCCCAAACAGCACCGGGACAGAGGCATCGACTTCTATTTCTCCAGAAGCAAGAACCTGTGAGGCTGCTCTGCGAAACACCGAACACACGGATGCGCCGCTGATTTAAACTTGAACCGTTTCCGTGAGAATCCGCGTGGATGTATTGATTCAGGGATGTTGAACAATGAGGATTTGAGAAAGCGGTGCTTTGACTTCACTGATAGTCCATCAGTTCTCTAGAAAATTGCCTTCGCTTCGTTTCCGTTTATGCAGCGACAGCCAAAACCACAATGTAGTTTTTGTTTTGCTACAAGATCAACTATATTGATTTCAGTTGAAGTTTTCTTTCTTTCTCACAGATTAACAGATTACTCTTACTGTTGCTTTTTTGTTCATGCAGGCCTTCTGTACAGTTTTTGCTTTCCATGATGTGTGACGGTTACAAAAAAAACTCCAATAAAGTTGCTCTCCACTTCAGTAAATGACATCTTGATCTCATTGTCATTTGATTTATTCTAGTTTATCAGCGCAAGGAAGTCAGTCAAGTCTTTCTGATGCAGACAAGAAAAGGGGAACAGAAAACGCCCATCTCCGTTTTCCTGTGCTGCTCGCTGCTGCCAGACCTTTCATTCATCACTAGAATAAGTTCCCTTCCTTTCTGGTCGCAGGAATAATAGTAATGTCAGTATTTTAAATAATAAAAACAGAAGCGCACTTTGGCTTGTTGGCTCCATTTGGTAAACACGGGCGCGCATCTCCACCCCCGTGTGTGACGCGCTCCGCCGCAAAGACCTCACTTCCTCTGTCAGGTAGGTTGTGCCGTGGACTTCCGAGGCAACTGAGTGTCTCGGAAATCACGTCTGTGCTTACAATGTTTGCTTTTTCCTACTGTTAACTAAAACTTTAATAATTTTTAGATTTCCGGAAACTTTCGAACATGGCTTGCGCCGAAGTGGACTCACAAGTGGACTTGGAGAAGATTCCTCTCGTTGCGCTGAACATGACTGTGAGGAAAAAGTTGGGACTTTATCTGAACCCCAAACACACGGTGGCCGCAGACTGGATGGCGCTTGCAGAGGCCATGGGCTTCACTTACCTGGAGATAAAGAATTACGAAGTGTCGAAAAATCCAACCGGCATGGTTCTGGAGGACTGGCAGGCTCGGACCGCAGAGGCGTCAGTGGGGAAGTTGCTGTCGATCCTCTCGGAGCTGGACAGAGAAGACATCGTGGAAGATCTGCGTCCTTTAATAAGTGCGTTACTGCCGTTCCAGTTAGTTATTTGTCTTTAAAGAATCGCTTCTCTTTGATCAGGATGCTTATTCATGCTTGTTTTTCTGTTCCATCTCGTCCCCTGACGCCTGCTTCAGGAAATGATTAACAATGAATTCCAGTATTGCTAAAAAATAGACTTTACAACTCAACTAAGAGTGCATCTTTCATAATATTGACTCAAATGTGCGTGTGCCAGTGTAATAACTCATTTAAAACACATTTCTGTTTTCATCACATTTTAGATCACTGCGTTTACAAAGCCTGTGCCCACATTCCGGGAAGTATCTCCCTGCACTCATTACATATATGTGTTCATACTGCATGTGCTGTTTGCTATTCCAGATGAAGATGTCAGGAAGTACTGTGAGAATCTGAAGAAGAAAGCTGAACCCCCGCTCCAGGTTCCTGAGGTTGACAGCTGTGTCCCTCGCACCCCGGAGAGGTCTGGGATCACTGTAGATGATGACCCAGAAGGTCAGGATTTGTATAAACTTATTTTTTTTTTACCTCTAATATGTCACACACTCTAAATATTTAGCAAAAAACTGCTTAAAAAAATACACGTGGTACATGTATGTGCTTCATTCAGGTTAGATGCAGGAAGCAATAGTAGAGTAGTAAATAGTTCCAGTATTTCCTTTCTTTTATGCAACTTTATAGTCACAGTCTAGTACATTTTTGAGGGAAATCTTATACTTTTTATTGTACTCCTCTTGGCTGATATGGCTGAGTTCTCCAGCTCTACATGTATTAGTATTAACTGATTCCAACATAAGCAGCTACATCAGCAGTCACTGCATTTGCGTAACGAATCCCTCCACTTTGTAAATTTAGACTTTCTTCCAAATTCACACTGCTTGTTCGTGTTAATTTATTACAGTATTTTTGTTCGTCTTAAACAACACAAACGCATGTAAAATTAATCTGTTATATTCTGAAGGTCTCAGTTTGTCGTGCACACATAAAAGGCGGTTTTTCTGTATCACACGGGAAAAAAAAAACCTGCTTCTCGTCTCTTTATCTGAGCATTTATCTGAGGCTCTAATCGCACACCGCTGCGCCGCTTCACTTTCCTCCTCAGCTTTGCGGCTTCCTTGTTATGCTCGTGTACTTTGCTGTGGAGCGTGACCGGAAAGTGTTGTTTTGTGTCAATGAGGCAAGCTTTTTCAGTATAATGTGTATCTGCGTTTGAATTGAATCCAAATGTTTCGAATCCAGGCGTTCCTGAGATGTTTGATGCCTTCATCTGCTACTGCCAGAGCGACTTCGCGTTTGTCCACGACATGATCCGGGAGCTGGAGCAGACGGAGTACAAGCTGAAACTGTGTGTGTTCGACAGAGACGTCCTCCCGGGCTCCTGCGTGTGGACCATCACCAGTGAACTCATTGAGAAGAGGTGGGATACTGACACATTTACTAACCTTTTTTTTTGGTCTTTTCTGTTTTTTTATTCCAAATTTAACTTGAGAAATTGAGCAAACAATGTCATGGGGCCAGGTGTGAGTTTGAAACTCCAACTAGGCCATTTTGGAAAAAGAAATAATAAAAAAAAAAACTGGTGTAGTCCAAGCAAAGTCCTGTTTACACAATCCTATGATTTACTGGCATTTTTTGCAATGCAGCTTTGTATTTGTTATTCTGATACAGCACAGATTCCAAGAGCCACAGGCATCAAGTGTGGGTTCAAATGCAGGATGTGGTCCAGACGTGTCTGTCTGTTGGTTAATAATCTGTGTGTGTGTGTGTGTGTGGAATGTAGAAATGGAAAGTTTAGAGATGGTTTGGAAAGCCGAACGTAACCGATGCCAGTTTCATTTCAAATTCATATACTGAAAGTCACCTCAGAGAAGAAATCCAGTTCTCAGCTAGCCACTTTTCTTCACGTCTCTCTAGTTTCTTTCTTTCTCATTTTTTTGCAAATGACTGTAATATGCCCCCGTGCGCGCAGGTGTAAACGGATGGTGGTGGTGATTTCTGATGAATACCTCGACAGCGACGCCTGCGACTTTCAGACCAAGTTTGCTCTCAGCCTTTGCCCTGGTAAAGTGGATATATATGCATATTTTTTTTAATATTAAAAAATCCTGTGCTCCCTTTTCTGGCTTCTTAACTATTTATAATCTTTTTGCCATTTCAGGAGCTCGAAGTAAACGCCTGATTCCGGTGATCTACAAGCGAATGACAAAGCCCTTCCCCAGCATTTTGCGCTTCCTCACCATTTGTGACTACACCCGGCCTTGCACGCAGGCCTGGTTCTGGACTCGGCTCGCCAAAGCTCTGTCACTGCCGTAACCGTGGAGCAAGCAGTTAATCATATTTCAAAGTGCCTTTTATTATTCCGTTGAACAGATTATGTTTAACAGTGGCCAAATATTCAATCAAGTGGTATTGCTTGTGATTGATGTGTAACTGGCATTTGAGCAATCCCGTGATTCTACTGTATGTATATATTTTATTGCTTCAAATTGCACTTCCTTTGAAGACCACATAGATTCCTGTACACTATCATTATGAAAGTGGAGCTGCACAGTAGTAGCCAACATCAGCAAAGTTCTCAGTGCACAAAGTCATTATTATGTTATAAGAGTTCCACCGTGACAAAGGTTTTGTGTGCCGCTATTTTGTATTTATGTGTTTCATTAGGAGGAAGGTCAAGACAGTGTGTTCTAAGTTCTTTTGCCGCTTCCTCTTACAAGCAAACTTCTTCATGAAATTGAAGCTTTAAGAGGAAGAGCTGCTGTGGCTGAGAACCTTTCACATGTTCAGCTCCACTGACAGCTGACACCTGCCTTTCTCTGCACCAATTCTGTTACTGTGGGATCTCTGCTTTTGATTTTGTATTCTTGAAATGGTCTTTTAAAAGAATGTATTTTTTAAATAAATGAATAAAGTAAATGCGGTGCTTTTTTCCCCCCTTTTTATTCATAAAAAGCATATGGGACTCTAAAATGAAATGTGCCTGTAGTTTCCCTGCATTTGTTGCTACTGTGCAAATCCCGTGTGTTATAAAATAAACCACCAGAGGTCTCTAATTTAATGCGGTAAGGAAGAATTATGGCTTTACAGTGAAAGCGCGAACATCCAATCAGAGGGCAACATACGTGGTTCTGTCCAATCAGGACAGGCTCTTCCTGGAGCAACACGCCTCCTTTCGCAGATGTTGAGAAATTTCCCCCCCGATTTTATCCTGTCAGGTGTTCGCGTTTTGGTAGTTTGAGGCTTTCATATTGTACTCCATTTAAACTGTAATACAAGGTGAATCAGTAGAAGCATGGTGTGTCAATCCTAGCGGAAAAGAAGCAGTTTTTATTGAGGTAACGAGTTGAACTAAAACCTGCAAGGGTTCACTGTGGGCTATGTCGTGAAGAAGCCGCCATTAAAAGTGTGGCGGAAACCCTCGGCTTGATTTGGCAGTTTTCCTAACCGCGGCGCTCAGCGTCGACATTGTGTGCCACACTCAATATGTCCGCCAGGAAGGTCCACATTTTCTCAGTAGGAATGCGGTAGGCGGGGCTGCTAGGCTAGTGTCAAACTTTGGGAATGACAGGAGTGCTGCAGGATTCGCAAAGAAGGGGAAGTGTCGCCCTTGTTGGTTCTGTTTGGATTACTTTGACTAATTTTTACGCTCGCTTTTTGGATTCACCACCTTTCTACATACAGAGAGTCCTGCTCCAGCAGATCCCTCAGCCATGTCGGAGGACCTGAGCTCCCAACCCTGGTCCATCAACAAAGATGATTATGAGCTACACGAGGTGATTGGTATGTGATCCTTCGCTTGTTAGCTACGTGTAAACCGACAGTTTGAATTTCCCCTTCGCTCACTAAAAGCGGGGGATAAGACGGCGAACCATTCAAATGTTAACCGAGCAGAAAAGGAGGCATCCTCCTTCTGAGCTGCGTTGAGTTCTTCGCCTTCGGTAACTTGGCCAATTCTAGCCGGGCGGTGTTGCGACTTGAGAGTCAGAGGAATGCCTCCCCTGAGAGCGATGACCCCGTCCGCTGGGACTGTGCCGAAGTCGTAATCGAGCGTTAATAACGTCGTGGTCTAGTCCAGCTACTGCTACGTGCTGGAAAATAACTGCTTTCATTGAGCAGCCTTCATCCATGTGAACAGCTAGCTTGATACTTTCATGAAGGCGCTCTAGCTAGAGGGCGTCGTATCTGTGGATTGCAAGACTATTAACTGTGTCACATTTAACCTGCAGGATTAAACGGAAGTGACATCGCAGATAACACATTTACAAAGTTATTTTTTGGAGAAAGAGACCGTCAGCTCATAAAGGCACTGTAGAGGCACTGTAGCTAGGCTTAAACTTAGAACCACTGCGTTATTATTTGCGCCCATCTCTCGTTTTACAAACACACTAAACACTTCAGCTAAAAGTTCCCCCCCAAAAAATTACAATGACAGTGCAGAATTCACAGACTGTTGTCCTCGAAGTTACTGCAAGAGCTGTTAGAGAGTACCAATCACTACTGGAGGGCTTCAGATTAATTTCCTGGCCAACATCATCAACAATCTGTTATATTTACTGTTGTTCCTCTGATATCATTCTGGAATAATAAAAAACAAAAAATCTGGAGGCTTATTTCACTTTTTCTGTGCAGTGTTAAGAGGATGACTTAATGAGGAGCTTTTACTTGTGTAGTTATGAAAAGCCGAGCCTCACAAATGGCTAACCTGTCATACTTTTGGCTGTTTTTGTTTAAAAAAAAAGACTCAAAGGGAGAAGGTGAGGAGAAGAGTGTGTAGAATATAAGCAAAGTTTTATTCTCTGAGACCGGTTGGTTTGTGCCTCTGGTTCACTCTGCCCAGGCAGTGCACGCTTCCTCTACAGGGAATCTGCATGTTTACAGCGGGTCGATTTTAAAAGCCCTAAACCACCCTTTTGTGTATTTTTAAAAGGGCTGAAATTAACTTTGACCCATTTCTGCTTTTCCCCTCAGTTTCTTGGAAAATTTGTACCGGGTCACAACGCAAGATAACGCCCTTCAATTTAGTATGCCCACAGAGATAAAGCCCCTCTTGTACAGCAAACAGCTCTGTGGTATTTTCCTGTGAGGTGTTTTAACACAAAAGTGTTCAGAAAAGTTTGAAACCAGTGAGGCTGTTTCATGCTGGAACCGCAGGGCAAGGCTTCATGATTATTAACTTGGCCTCAGAAAGTGGGTGTGCAGTGTGAGCCTGGTTTTGTCCCCTCAAATTATTTTCAGGTCGTGTTCCTTAAATCTGAACAAGCTGGTTGACCTCGTATGTCATCGATTTTTAACATAACCCTCTGTGTGAGGCTGCGTCTCCGGGCTCCTCGTGAGCACACTTTAAACAAGAGTGTTCCTCTTCCTCCTCAGCTTCTGTGCAAAATTACAGCCCAGCTCGCTCTCTTTAAAAAATTGAACTATAGGTCTAAGATGCTGCTCTGGTGGTTGGTCTCTCTTAGGACCAACCACCAGAAGAGCTGTTGGCTTAAAATAAAGAGCTAAGTTTCCTTTTGCAAGCATTTTCTTTATTATTTGTTTCATAAAATGTCAGGACAAAATGAATGAATTAAAATCTACGCTGACTCCCTTCCTGTTGATGGACTTTTCAAGAGGCAGACCAATTGTCTTAGCTTTTCTTTAGTTTGTAGTGTCTAATACTTCAACAGGTATTTGTTAGTGGAGCTAAATTACCTATTACAGAGTAAGCCAGGCTCCCCTGTGAACCCCCCTAGTCCTCACTCTAGCAGAAAGTGTTGCATAGATACTGTAGAAAAGGCTTCGTTTCAGGGAGATGCTGCACAGCTCTCTCGTTTGGCTGGGCGGCTCCTGTGTTGAGGATGGCTCTGTATACACAGTGAGCCCATCGGAGCTATTGTTTTGGTAACTTCCCCAGGGAAAGAGGACTTATTACATGGTTCACTCCCCCCCCCCCCTCCCCATTAAGCATTGGATCATACTGGAGAGAGTCCATAGGAAAATAATACAGCTCTCTCTCCGATCCCGGATCATAATTTGGATCATTCGTGTTGGCAAATCTAGACTGGAAACTTTCTGCTTCCACTGTTTGTATCCACCAGCAACCATGTTTCCTCCCTGATGCTTGCTCTGTCCCTCAGATGGCTAAAAAAAAGAAAAAGAAAATGTTCAATAGTTACCACAACAGGATGCAACCTCAGGCTAATATTTATGTAATTTAATGCCAATTTAACGTTTTAGGCCTTAGTTTTTAAAGTACTCCATGCTGGATGATTGAGAAATATGCACTAAAGGGCAGTAAGCGCTCGACAGGTGTGGATTCTAGTCCTGTGTGACATTTCTCGTAGCATCTTTTGAATAACTTATGGAATGTCAGGCAGGTATGTAGAAGAAATGTAATAAAAGACAACTGACGTCAGTGACTAAAATGGTCTGGTGAGGGCGAGAAAGACATGGTGAGAAAGCTGCTGCCACATTGCAGGTCAAGTTCAAGAGGGGAGACATTGACTCAGGCCTTACTTATAGACCTCGTAAGGTATTATTCGTATGTGCCATTTTGTACCTCAAAATATTAACTAAAAAGTGACTGTTGTCTCTGAGTTTGACCCTTTTCCCCTTGTTATTAAGCAAATGTTGGCCGTACAGAGTTGTTGTTTTTTTTACTGTTTAATAATACAAACTTGTATAAAAACAGTGAATAGATACAGATGAGAATAAGAAACCACAAAAACATTATGGACTAGGAAAACGTCTTAAATAGTCTTCTGGTATTTTTATGGTCTTTATCTGCTTTCTTATTCAATTCAATTTCGATTTATTTGATTGTGGGTCTTTCTAATCTACCCTTGAGTGTAACCTGTGGTTTGCACCTTGTTGTAAAACCCTTTATATTTACATTCCGTCTCTTGATTGCAGATCTTGACATTGTTGCGCCTGCTTCCTTGAGTGTTCTTGACTTGCTTAGAAGTTGTGAATTTGTTTTTCTTAACACGGAAATAATTCTGTCATCGTTCACTTTAGTTGTCTTACGTGGTCTTTCGGGCGTTTTGGTGTTGCTGAGCTAATCTGTGCCTTCATTCTTTATAGTAATGTACCAGATTGTTGATTTGGCCACCCGTAAAATTTTTGCCCTCTGCTAGGTTCAGTTTGGTTTTCAGTCTAATGATGGCCTTCTTCACTCGAGTGTAATTCCTAAACAGTTAAAGCAAAATCTTTGATAAACCCCTTGAATTAAAGCTGAAAGTTTGCACTTCAATCACATCTTTATTGTTTGATTTTAAATCTACTGTGACGGTGCACAGAGGCAAAACTATATATATAAAAAAAGTGCCTTTATCCAACAAATTATAGACCCATCTGTATATTAGCTCACTACAGTAGTCAGGCTCAAATGGTAAAGGGGGAAATCTGTAGACTTCCAAGCATTATTCACAAATAACCAGGTTGTAGTGTAGTGCTCCCATGGAGGGCTCAACTTGTTATGAGGAAACATGCATACAGAAAACAGTTTCTGCATCCCCCCCCCCCCCCTCCAAAGATCAGCAGTGTTTTGTCAGTGTTTCTCCTACAGAAATAGTTTTTACACTGTATGGAACTGTACTTTCTATCTGGAAGAAAACAGATTGTTGCACATACAGTGTATTAAAACTAAATGTGATGAATAGTCATCAAAACTTCCATCTGATGGTAATTAAGAATCAGACAGCTTCAGACAGTAAATGGACCCCTTGGTACTTGCAAAATCTTTAGGGATGTTTGCTCTTGACTAACTGCTTGGGTAATTATAGATCTTAATTACTGGAAACCAAGAGGAAGTATCCCCACTGTACCTACTTTCATACAGTTATGTTCCTTTAGCCGTTTTGGGGGTATTTTTGGCTACAATTCAGACAAAAGGATAGCAAAATCTTTATTTCTGTTAATAATGTTTTTTTCTCTGAGCTGTTTGCCGTAACAGCCATCTTGAAATGTTAATCACACTGAAAAATGAAATGTAAAAATAAACTCGCACATGCAAACGTATGGAAAGAAACAAGGTAACAGCCATGTCAAGATGTCACATTTTCAGCTGCCAGCTGGATCATCTTCATTTGATTTCGCCTAATGAAGTAACTTAATATATAAATTACATTTTGCCATCTACTTCCCAAAACAAGCCAAAATGCTGCTGTTGTACCGCTGGAAATAGAAAAATATCTGGGCAAGAACTTTGAAGTATTTGTTTTCATTTGTGTGGTTTGACAGTAAATGAAGTTGACTCATTTATTAAGTAATACACAAAAAAAGGGGGGGGAAAAAAGAAGGAAAAAAATAACTCCTGCTTTATATGCAGCCTTTGTATCTGTGCCAGACTGCTTAGTAGATTAGATGCTTCAAACCCCTGGCACTACTGCAGTGCTTGCCTTTGTGATTATGGCTCTTTTGTGTGCTTTCTCTCATTCGTTTAGAAAAGTTGTTGATGATGTGTTGCCTGTGAGAATGACGGAGATGTGACTGCGGATTATTTTGTTGTGATCAGGCTTTTTTCTTTTTTAAAATTGACTCAGCTTTATTCAGTGAGTCATAATAAGATCAGAATTCTTTCTCAAACCATTATTGGCTGGCTGGTTTTTATATGATGAGATGTTCTGCATCCCCCCTGCGCGCATCATAGTGTATTTGCTTAATTTATGGCTTTGTTCAGAACCTAAAAGGTGTGGTATTGAAAAATCATATCATGTAAATGAACGCGTAGCAGACACGTCTACTCTGTAAAACTCTGTGGGAGTAGCAAATACCAGCTGGCAAATTGAACTACATGTCCTGGTGACTCTTGGTACCCTTTCACCGCGCCCACTGTTTACCTAACAGCCTTCCTCTTTTCCACACTCTCCACACACACACACACGCTCTCCAGCCTGTCCAGCCACCCCTGACGACTGGCTGTTTGTTTGTGTGGAGGAATTTACACTCCGCTGTGTACGGGGCAAACTGTCTCTCTGTGGTTCTGCCAGGGGCTGAGCTCCCCATCACTGGCCAGCCTCCAGAGGTTTGTTTGGTATTGGTGCAGGGGGTGGGGGGTGCTGGAGGATACATTTACAGCACTGTTCAGCCCCCTTTAGCGTTTAGCAACGGTGGGGTGATCCATGATTACTTGGATGATGTGGAGTCGAGCAAGTACAACCACACATTATCAGAGGTTGGCGTCAATAGATTGCACCCACGCTCTAAGAAGTCGGATTTCACATATTTTATATTCAAAATAAGCGTTTCTGCTAGATTGACTGCTGCAGAGGGATGAAGAGTTGCAGCGAAGGGGGCACAAGCACTTTTAATTAGTAATATTTCCTCTGTGCATCTAGCAGTTTTTAAAATACAGATACTGTGACCTTCTAATGTTTCTGGGTGACCTCTGTCCACCTCTGGTTTTAGACAGATTACCCTTGACGAGAAGCTTTTACTGGCGTTAGATACAGTCACATGCAGAGAGCAGAGCAAAGGAGAGAAACTAGTACAACTGTAAATTACAGCAATGCACATGGTAATTGGTATAAATATTTATATAAATACTGTATGTAATTCTTTGTGTATTTTTTTTTTCAGCTTCAGCTAATCCTTTATTAAAGAGCAAGAGTTTATCTTTAATCTTAGTCTCTTATATTGAACAGATTTTGCAATTTTATCCTTTACAGATTGAGAAGATATGCATTTATCTTGAACAAAAACACTTGGATTAAACATGATCGTGTCTTTAGGGACGGCATTACTTTTTAATTAAAACTCGGGAACTTTTTTCTTTGAATATGCCCCATTTTTAAACCTCCATACACCACAGGCTCGACGAAAACTCCAAACAATGAGGACTTTGTTAATATTTGGGCATAGCTTAATATGAGGACACTAGAGGTTAGGAAAAGCATACTTGGGGGTTGGCCAACGCACCGCTCACGCCTTCACTTACCAAAGCCTGTTGCAAGAGGAGAATGTGCTCCTTGCATTGCCCAGTGTCACTTATACACCAGAGAACTTGTGGAAACAGCCTTGTGAGTGCATGCTTGGTGCTAAATAAGAGCAGTGAGGGGGCAGTGAAATTACTGTGCAACGATACAGGCACAACAGGAGTGCCTCCGCTGGGGAACATTTAGAAGCTTTTAAACCTGAACTTTCATGTTATTCAAAACGATGATCAGCCCACTTGTGTTAAATTTGCCATAAACTTTAATCAGATTGCGATCTGCCTTTCGCTTTATTGTAATAGAATCTAACATCACAAAGATTTTACCCTGTTGCTTCGGTGCAACTCGATACCGTTCTGCAAAGTCTTAAAGCGTGATGCGTTATGCTGATTTAAAGTTGCTTAGCAGTAAGTTAAAGGGTTTAATTTGTGCCATTGCACTGACAGTATTTATAGCAGGCTAGTTTCTTGTTCTTTAGACTCTGGTTTTTCACTCCAGTATTAAAGCAGTGTTAAGTAAAAGAGGTCTTATCTGGGATGAAGCTCCTGAGGATATGCATGGTCAAACAGAGTCACTGCCTCCAGTCAAGCCTGCTTTATGAGAGAGGATCTGTGGAGCTGATTCATAATTGATGGAAAAAAACAGTTAAGCTGTACCAAAGAGAATTTGGATGACATGTCTGAGTAGAACTCTGTTTAACCTTCTTGAACTTGGAAGGAATTTGATGTTTATTATCCTGCAGTAGCCATGAATTTTGGATGTCCAGTACTGTGCAAAAGTCTTGAGCTACCCCTCATTTCTTTATATTTTGCTTATAAGGAGTCGGACTTTCTTGTAGTTTTTAGCCCTTACCTATGGCTGCGAGCCGCGGGCAGTGACAATAGGAAAGAAATCCCAAATAAAATTGAACATAGGAAGGTTTCCTCCACTGAGTGGCTTGAATCACATTTACAGTCAGGGTGAGGAGGTCAAACATCTGGAAGGAGCTCAAAATAAAAAGGAGATAGCTGATGTTTATCAGACATTTGATTAGGATTCCTCCTTGTTGCCTTGTTTTGCAGATTTTTCAGGGCACACCTCCATCCTTCAGGAGTAGTTAGAAAAAACATTGCCCGGCAGATCGACTATGACCCAACTCTTAAAGAGTGAACGATCAAGGTGATAATAAGTCGTTTTCTTGTCTGTTTTAGGGAGTGGGGCCACAGCGGTGGTTCAAGCAGCCTACTGTATACCACGCAAGGAGAAGGTGGCCATTAAACGCATCAACCTGGAGAAGTGCCAGACTAGCATGGACGAACTCCTGGTAAGACACATGACACTGCTGATTAAATGCATATTAGACTGAACATTTTTGTAACCTTGTTACCTTTCATGTGTGATCAAAGCGAGCTACTCCCTTACCGCACAAGATTTCATTTAAGGCTTTGTCTCTGTGATCTGTACATGTGGATGGAGTTAGTTCCACCTCTGCTTTTCATTACTCCTTTTCTCCAAACCTTCCTCCAATCATCCCTGTCACTTCAAACACTATTCTGATTGTTCTCTGAAGGAGGACTCCACTTACTGCCAGGAAACTATTAGACCACCATGGGACATCTTCTTGAGGGCTGTATTGGAGCCTTCAATACAATCTTTCGCTGCAGCTCAGCACATCATTTGCTTTATGATTTGTGGTTTACATTTTAACTGAGAAGGTAGAGGGATTAATGATGTTCCTCTGCACAGAGGGGGAAAAAAATCAGGTGTTTGCTTGTGGCTTCTGTTCTGGCTTTGTTGATGAAAAGATGTTTCTCACGTAGCATATGTATTTGTCATTTTTTTTCTTTGTGAGATACTTTATAATAGGAAGAAGGTTGGCTTGACAGTTCTCTTATTTCAAAGCAGCCCTTTTTTTTAAATAGCACGATACTTGGCTTGGATGCAATCTAGGGCAAAATTGTGTATTAACTGTCAGTTCTCTTTCTTTTTTCCAGACACACACAGTCCAGATCTCAGGTCTTTGTCTGATAAATGAGCTCATTTATAGGCCAGAAGCATTTTTTTTTTTAAATATAGTCCTCTCTAGTACTCATCCAAGAATCTGTGAAAGTAACCTGTGGGAAATAAATGTTGTGTAAGCCTATATGTATGCACGGTGAGACATTGCTAGAAGTTCGCTCACCACTCACTTGCAGTACTGACCCGAAAAGGATCCTCTTCCCACCCCTCGAAATTCTGGAGGATGAATCAGGGGAGTGTTGCTCCCGGATTCCTGGAGCAGGCGGTCACATGGAATACAGCAAGGTCGGATTTCCTGCCTACAGTTTCTCCCCCAGCTGGGTGCCCGGTTAAACGATTTACTTTTTTATTAAAAAGCAGCTTTAAATTAGGATCCAACAAGTGTTTGAAATTCTTCAATGCCAGAGAAGCAATACTGTGTCACCAGTTAGTTTCTACATGATGGATGTTGCAAGCCCTGTAGTTTAATGGACAGATCCTTCTGAGCAATTTGCTCTGGATCAGTTTATTAGGAAGCTTATTTACAACCTGAGTGCAGTGCAGTTGAACTATCCTCTTGTGATTACACAGTTGTTACTGTTTTAAAAGAAGTTCCTGTTCGGGTATCAGCTTTTAGTACATTTTGCCCTAAATTTGCAGCAGTTTGGTGCGCGTGTGTGCATGCTGCAGTGAAATCGAGTCACAGCATGAGGTTCTGAGTCGCTGATAATGACGTAAACATCGCTTCTATAGTGGCGTCTCTGTGTGTCTGCCATCAGTGTGTTTCTGTGGCACCAGTTTGTGACAATAGCTCATTTATTTTTTTGCTCAGTTTCAAGGACATCGGATACTGCAGATACTGAATAAATCATTCCTAATATAGAGAAAATACAAATGGCATGACGTGGTAGACTGTTTCCTGGAAATTCTTTACTTATATTGTAGGCTGAACCCACTTGGCGTGCACCGTGCAGTTATTGCAAATTTTCAGACCTATCACAAGATGGAGAGACGAGGTCAGTGTCACTTCCTTTCATGTTGCATCACTTGAGTCACAAGGACATTTTAAAGAGCATCTTTGCTTCCCCATTTTACCCACTCGTGGTTTAAAAAGTGATGTTGAGTTGGCAAGCATTGCTATTATTGCTGTCAGACTATATAAACAGCATGCTGTCAGTAATAGAGAGGGGCAGTTTATTAGGTGAGCAGAGGAAGGGAATGGAGTTGAAGCATGTTTCTCCTGCATAGAAAAAAAAATGTATGCAAGGGTTTTTGTCCTTCCATCAAAGGAAAACCAGGATTGAAATTAAACTATTTTTAACCAAGTGGGGTTTAATACCCCTCAGCCTCCTGGCAGTGGAATCTTTAGGTGGTACAGATCTGGTGGCACCAGGTTTCTGCCAGTAGCATTAAGCCAGAGAGTGAGGAGACTCCGAGGAGATGAATCATTCATTAGATTTGTAAACCCTTCAGATTTCTTGTGTGTTTGACCCTTAAATACATTTAATAGCAAATATCTTCTTGCGTTCAGGCTTTCAGGCAGGCTAATGGCATGCAGCTTATGAATGCAGTACAGATGGTCATTAGTGCAATTCATTTGACACTGTGTCCTATTCAGGTTACCAAAGGTGCTTCTTCTGATGTCTCCAGTGGGTTAGATATTAAATCCAAAATGTAATCGTGTCCCGGTGAAACTATTAGTTGTGCAGATGGCTTTATGCGCAGAGCTGCATCGGCTGTGCTTTGCAGGATAGATGCATTGAATGAAAAGGCTCTGTGTGTTGGCATGAAGTCATCGCAACACCCACAGACAAACAAAGGCCAGAGGAAAGACTGGTTGAAAGTAGTTTAACAGTTTGGCCTCTAATAACAAGTGTTTGGCATTAATACACATAGTTAATGGCTAGCACAGTGACTGGATTGGTCAATTCAGAGTTCCTTATATTAGGAGGCCTGAAGAAGTACTTCACCCATTTATTCTACATGTCTGAGTCATTGACATTGTAATTTATGCAGGAGAAGTACTTGGAAGATACTTGAAATATTTTCAGAGGACAAAAGTATTAAAGGTTGCAGATTGAAGGTTACACAGTTAAAAGTACTATGAATGGTTTTGAGTCATGAGAACATTTCCAGGATTGTCGCTGCAGAATGGGTTACAGCCACCTAATCCTAACAACAAAGACTCTCCCTTTCTCACATTGTCCGCTGGAAAAGATGAGAGCTGCCAACCGCCACAGTGCCATATCCTCCCTGTTATCCCATTGTTTTCCTCTGCTGGGGTTACCATGCCTGGCCCACAGAGCAAAGAACAGGGAGGGTGGGGCTGTCTCCACTGAAACCAGTGAGCAGTCAACTGGTTGAATTATATTGATGGTAAGACAACTCGTATTGCTCACTGTTCCCAACAGACTGGAAGTTTCAGCTGCTTGATGGGATCGTGACTTTCAGGCATGTCTGTAACCACCCTTATTACGACATCGTTCATGTTCTTAACCCTTTTTTAAAATTTTTATTATCAAAGGACGTCTAAGGATATAATCATGCCACTCACCAGCCCCAGCATTTCTTTGGCACTGACTGAAGGCCTCATGCTCAATAGTGATGACTCTGCAGCAATTGGCTTGCTGCTGCTAATGCACACTGTGTAAGCTAAGCATTTATGCTGATTGAGTATCTGACTTTGATTGCTTACTCTTTGGCGCACAAGCATCTATTGATTGATGCCTTAGCTTGAGTGCTAAGGTTTCTCCTTTAACCAGCTTGGGAAGCGTCTGCCACGGAAAAAAATGCAAAAAAGAAAACTTAATAGACTCATTTAAAACCAAAAAAACACCTTTTTTTGGGAATACTTAAGAAATGTCATTAATTGTGATTAAAATCCCAAATAAATTTAAAAGGTTGATTGCACCTTATGAGTAACTTAATTTTGGATTAATCTGCTAGTATGTTTTCATTAAGGTAAAATATTCCGAAAAGGCGTCTTAAGATCGCTTGTTTTGTCCAACCAGCAGACCAGAAATCGAGACATATTTTCCAGTCATTTTAAAAATGCTCAGTTAAGATGAGATTATTAGCTCTCAATTAGAGTTTCAGTTTGATAAATTCTAATGTTTTTGTTTTCTTCCGCTCACCTGGTGACCTGTTAGAGCAAATTTACTATAGACAGGATTTTTAGTAAGTCTCAGGGTGCTGGATTTGGGGTGAAACCCTCCATGCATGGTAGGCAGCTTTCTTTTGATGTCAGTGGCTTGTTGTACTTTTTAGGCACCTCTATCTTCATCACAGCTTTCTGTGGCTCTGATTGCTGGCTAACTTCCCCCTGTGCTGCCTTGATCTTGGCCTCTATTCTTCTTTTCCATGGAGGGTACTGCTCCTTGTGGCTGTTCATCTTATAGCCAAGCATCTCAAGGATCACTGTTGCTGTAGAATATAGATCAGCTGGTTGGTTTCAGTGATGGTCACAGTAAGGATCGTCCGTAGTGCTGCATTCACATCTTCTAGTAGGCGAGGATGCTTCATGTATTCTTGGTAACCGACCACGGAGGGTCCAGGTTTCCAGCTTGGCCACGATCTTCTCTTTCAGGTCAGCTGCTCTCACTTTCAATATGGAATAATATTTTGTTTTCACGCTCTGCCTGACTGTGCTCAGATCAGCTGGTGGTTGTTTGTGGCGTTCCAAACATATAGGAAGTTGCAGAGTGTCCTCTGGTAGACAACACAATGTATTGTGAACACTCATAACATGGTTGCATGGTCTTTCTCTTGTCTTTACTTTTTAAAGTTAAAAAAAAATTAGTGTTATAATGTATACTAGGATTTTACAAGTGTATCCTGACACACTGATGCTTTCTGCTTGGTTTTCTGTTCGATAAGTGGTTAATATGAACAAATGTCATCGTGGCACTGCAGCTACAGGTTCATTCACATGCTGGGGCTTCAAACCCTGTGTGAATCAGTGGTTCCACCTCCGAAGTCGGCCAGATTTTCTTTCTCTTAGGAAACTCGTCTGTCCTCAAATGAATTTGGGACTGGTGCTGAAGTGATGGATTAGACTTCTGTGCCAGCATTACCTCAGCTCTCTTCTTTACACACACACACACGCACACACAGAGCGAGCTTTACAGCTATATAAATGGCTGAGTGCAGACTGTTTTCTTTTTTTTTCTTTTGCTTTGCATAGATGTGCATTACATTGACTGTGCCTGTGACTACTGACGTCAGATTTTAAGCATAACACACCAAATTAAAAGAATAGTAGCAGCATCAAAGGCGTATGCATTTATTGTGACGGTGTTTAGTTTATTACCTCCAAGCTGTTCTCATCCCTTTTCAGGATGAAGTGAAATGATTATATTTAGCCATTAGGCTCTGTTTGTTTTTAGATGAAATCATAAGGAAGATGTATTGAGTCCTTCATGGCTCATCTTACAGCCAGCAACTCTGTTATAGGGCTCTCAGAATGATTTTCTCTCTCTTCAAATCTTCGATATAAAAGCTTTGGCTCTGATATAAAATTTCAAAGTGTTTTTATGAAATGATGACGTGAGTGTGTGTGTGTGTTAGCAGATTTACAGATTTTATTGTTCTTCCTTTAACAGAAAGAGATTCAGGCCATGAGCCAGTGCCACCACCCCAACATTGTGTCTTACTACACCTCCTTTGTGGTAAAGGATGAGCTGTGGCTGGTTATGAAACTGCTCAGTGGTGGTAAGTGATGCTCCCCCCCCCCTCTTTTTATAATCTGTCAAAACCTATCAATTTGAATATTTGGATTCTAGACAGACAATTACATCTAATCTTCTGCTAAAAAGAAATTACTGTCTGAGAGGAAGATGCAGAGAATCCCATTCGCTTGCACTGCTCCCTTAAGTCGTGTTATAGGGGTCCAGAATTCTTTGGTAAGAGTGGGAGAGTTAGGACGAGCCGGGCTCCTTGCTGCCGATGATGTTAACCGTGATTGTAGGGAATGTGACAACACTGATCCTCATTGTGTCCCCTGTGAGCTGCAGTTCTTTCCGGGCTTTAACTCAGTACAGTGCTGGAGCTAATGACAGGGCAGAGGTAATAACAACCCACAGGCTGGCGTCATGGCATCCATGTGGCAGTGCTGCAATTAACTAGTGAGAGGAGCATGAAGAGGAGGCCACCATGGAGAAGAAAACCTCAGAATACAACAGTTGCATCTGGAACTGATTGTATTGTTCAAGTTTATCAGCAGCATATATTCGCACTTTTCCATCAGCCTGTGAGGCAGAAGAGATTTTACCGTAGACCTTTCAGAGACACAAACAGCATGCAGATGAAGGTTTCCTGTGCTGACCTTTTGTCAACTAAGAAGCAGTGGGCTTCTTCAACTCCAAAATTTAATGAGACTAATGAAACTATGCAAAAAACAAAACAAAAAAACAATCATCTTCTTCTGCAACCTGCTTTCCATCTCATACACTCAGGCGCAAATGTACACTAAACATTTACACTCCCTTGGTACTCCCAGTCCTCCTGTGTAAACAGCGTCCCCCCTGTAACGGATAGTGCCCAGGTGGTGCGCTTGGCTCCCTCAGATCCTCGAGTCAGGAGTCCCTTGGCAGCCGTCTTGCAGCTGTGCCCAGGGCACTGTGCCCGCCAAGTGACGCTTCAGCAAACGGTCAGCCGCACAGCAGGAGCAGACACCGCTCAAGACGGGCGCTCTCGTTCCCCTTATCCCAGTTTAACAGAAACCCTTGATGCTGAGCTTTATTGTGCAGAGTAATTAAATGATGGCCATGGCGACGTCTGTCATGGAGACAGACCTGAAATGAGGTCGTGTTTATAGACCATCACTCCACAGGGCGGAGCGTACCAGCCCAGAGGAAGGCCAGCTTCTGTCTCTGGCTGCTCAGGCTTGATGGAGCGTAAAAAAAATCTTCCACCCTTCATCTCCACCCTGGCTTGGAAGATTGATGACAGCTCAACAGCTTTATAAAAAATATATATATATATATTTTTTGCTTTTTCAAAACATTTTTAACAGTTTTTGGTTATAAAGTCAAGTACAGTTCTTCGGGTGTCATCGCTAAGAGAGAATATTGTTGCAGCACTAATTCACACTTGTTGGAATACTACAACTGTGTTGAGACTTGCATGATTTGCAGATGTTTGCAGAAACGATGACATTGAGATTCAGATGATTTCTGACTATTTTGATACTGTTCTTGTTGACTAACACAGCAATAACCCCCAACTGGGGTTCCTTGTAGCCAGGGAATAACTTTTGGTTACTTTAATTATCCCGCAGTTAGAATTACAATGGTCTGAGACTGAGAAATAACACAGATTAATATAATCAGCCTCTCAAGTGAGTTTATCATCGTGCTGATATACTCCAAGGTCCCCTTCTTGGACTGCAGCTGGTGATTATAGTCTTTGTTCTCTGCAGCGTCAGGGAGCACAGCCCATGAACCAGTTCTCCACCTGCTGCTGTTTCTGATTAGAGTTGCCCTTCATCTCACACTGGCTCTCCATACTAGAGACCGACCAATTTAACAGCGGGCCGTTCTATCAGTATTTATAATGGCCGATAAATGAATTCAGAATGTAAAGATGGGAGAAAGAATGATTGTTGGCGTTGCATAGTTGGTCCTCCCTGTTGGCGCTCTGCAACTTCCCTGTTGGCAACATGTGTTTGGAACGCCACAAACACAACAACCAGCTGATCTGAGCACAGTAAACAACCACATAACACATGTTAGGGAAGTCTGTTTGGTTCGTGTGTCGTGGGGGGGGGGGGCGGAGGGGGATCAGCCAGTTTATCAGAATATCAGATTTTTCTTTTTCTTTTTTTTGAATTACAAAATATTGATATCAGCATTGGTTTTAAAAATCCTATATTGAATGGGCTCTTCTCCATACCAAAGAGAGACTACCATCACCAGCTGCACTCCTAGACATCGGACTTGCAGCTGAATGATATTAAGGACCTCTACCATAGTAACTCAGCCAGCAGCTTCTAAATTGTTGCCAATTCTTAAAACATGTAGAAGCCACTCTAACTAGTTGCATACCACATGCCTTAAAATTGCATTTAGGGGTTTTCCACTCTTAACTGGCAACATGCCTGAGGACTAGCATATGCTACTAGAATAAGAGTGGTATGCTTTTAGTCACCTTTGGATTTCTGTAAGTAGTAAGTTCGTGATGATGCTTCTTGGATAATATGTATCCCACAGTGTTGTAGATTTCATGTTTTATTTTTGCGTGAATGTATTAGAGCTGTAACACTAACTCACGACAGACCTCCTGTGTGACAGCCCCATTCAAGGCCAAACTTGTTGAGTTGAGTTTCAAAGTAGGTGCGCTGCAGGCGTAGAGTTTTTCAGGAAATTCCTGTTCTGAATGTGACATGTGAACAACTGTTTCATTAGCGTGAAGCACAACCTGTCGCTGACTGAATTCACATCGGAGAGACATCCTCCAAAACCCACAGGGATGGCATGAGTCACGCCAACGCAAGGAGAGAAATGTGTTTCCAGATTAATCGGCAGCTTTTCCCGGCCAACTGTACCTTCAGTGCCACCCCGAGTAGAGCCCAGCTGACGCCAGATATGATTGCATTTAGCACATGAAAAAAAGCTCCGTCGGGTTCGGAGCCAGTGGATTTCTCTGATCGTAATGCGGTCCTCGGCTACTGCTAAAATGCTGATGGGGAGCTTTCAAGGCGAGTCCAGGTTCACAGAGTGAAGACAGTGCAAAATGACTTTCCTCCCTAAAATTATGCATCTTATTAAAGGTTTCTGACAGAGGCTTCTTTCAGTCTGAACCAGTAACCGTGTTTTTACACCACCCTTGCCTTGCGGCAGCACCTCCCATACGCTGCCGTCACTTTCCTCCTCCAACTTTACTTGGCATTCCCCATTGGCCTTTAGCACAGTTGGCAACGGCTCTCACTCCCCCATCCCCCTCATCCCCTCCCCCCCTTTTACTCTCTCATCCTCTCTCTAGATCTCAAAGCTACTGCTCTGATCCTGAGAATAGACTGCAAAGGTGATGTTCATAGATGAAGAAGAGCGATGTAAAAGGCCCGCCTCTCAGCCAGTCTTTTTTTTTTAATTATTTTTTTATTGATAGATTTTTATTTACTTATTTTACGTAGAATGGGAGCGACTGGTTAATCCAGCATTTAACTGAAATCATTATTTGGCAGTGTTTATGTGATTTTTAAAATGCGCTCTGCTGTGAAGATTTCAGTTATTCCTGTGATTCGTATAAACTCTTCCTGTGGGTTTTTAACGTGCAGCATTCAAACACGTAAGGCGTCATTTGCTTTTCCCATGCAAAATGAACCTTTGGACTGTTACTCTGTCAGTCATTGTCAGTTTGCTAAAACAGCCTAATGAAGCATGAAGAGTTCAATCAGATGAATTTGAAAGAGGCTGACAAGGCTGGCATTTAGTAATCCTCCAAAGCCTGTATCATGCTGTGTGTGTGTGTGTGTGTGTGTTTGCACTTGTGGGACCTATTCCTAGGGCCATGCTAGTTTAAAAGAGACTTGTCAGCTGCCTTGCCAGGCAGTTGGATTCTTGCACAATTCATGAGATCACAATCACAAGAGAATCAATCTTGCCAGATTTCAAGTTATGCACTTGTAGCCAAACAGCCAGTTATTCACGAAGCAGTGTTGCATGAGGAACTACTGGCCAACACCTGAAACATGCACCTATGAGCGCGCCATAAGTGAGATGATGGATAGCTGGTTTGTCCAATCACCTGCCAAATAGTTTTGTTAACATGCTTTTCTGCACGCACCTTTTTTAGGTGCAAAATTTCTTTACAAAAATGGCAACAATTGACTAAAGAGATACAATCGGCATGGACAGCTACACTGACAGTGCTCAAAGGCATGTTGATTGTAGCTGATCTGTTTTAAGTATGCTGTGATAGACAAATCGTTCCAATCACCTGCCGGGTATTGTTTTGTTCTGTAATAAACCATCTGGTACAATGTATATCTTTGGTTACATTAGGGAAAGTTTTACTTTATATTTTTTTAAAAAAAAGAAAAAAATGAGATAAGTTAGTGGGCTTTAGAGGTCCTGGTTAGGTGGGTTCTGTTATGTTTGGGCCATGATAGTAATGTCATACTGAGTGTAAAGACTTCAGTGATAAGTGATGCTATTTATTTAATACTTTATAGAAGAAGTGGAGTCATAAGTTTTCATATTCATTTGAACAAATGGGCTGTAAGGTCTGGCACATTAACTGCTTAATCATTTTATCATTCATTTTGTCAGCTCATTTGGACGTTGCTCTGTTCACGTACCCTCCTTTATTCAAAGCTTCCCTCATTGCCAGCTGTCACTTCTTTCCTTTTCCTCTCCTCCATCCATAGCCATTTCACATATGGAGATGAAAAACAGACTGAGTGCAGAAGCTTCACAAGAGGAAGGAAACTATATGTGAAGGAGGGACGAAGGAGGAGGAAAAAAAAAAAAAGTCAAAAAGCCTTCCTTTTCTCAATGAGCTTCAAAGAGCTGTCACATCAGAGATGCGAGGCTGCACTCTTCCTTTACTCTCCCAGTTCACTCCCTCACAGGCTCACATATACACCTGCTATTTCACACACACTCAAACGTGCATCTATAGGATGCATTTCCTTCCTTTCCTTGTTTGTTTTTGTTTTTTTTTTCGTTGCGTTTTCTTTGTCTCGTTCCCTCAGTGCTGAATCACATTTTCTGCTATGCAGCGTCACTGCACAATAAACCCGTTGAACTCATCGTCTCTCCCCCGCTCCCTCGTTCCTCCGCCCCTCTCTCACTGTGTCTACGACTCTGCAATAACACCGTCTAGTCTCAGGTGGCCCATCATCCTTGGCTCCTCTGGGGTAATGCAGTGAGCGCTCGACTAAGTGCCGCAGGCGAAGACATCCTGAAATGATTGAGCAAATAAATATCTTTGCACTTCTAGTCTGGCACTGTTGCTAAAACACAATCAATTTAATCCTGGAATTGTGTCATGAGTTGTTTCTGGACCTTGAAAGACCTTTTCCAGCTTTTGTTTGAGAGACGCAGGGACAGATGCACAGTGTGGCAGTGTGACGTTTGTGTCTCGCTGCAGCACAATAAAGCTTGTCAGGCAAGTGGCTTTCTTTTTGCTTCTCTGCTTTGTCACCATTCACCAGTGTCGCCCAATTTTCTGTCACACAGAATGCAAATAACTAAACCCCCTTTCAGATAGGTGTTCTTTTGTGTTTTGGTTTTTTTTAATTTTGTAGAAAGCTCCACAAAAGACCTTGTACGCTGACAACAGTCAGTCAGAGCACTCCTTTATGTAACGGAAGCTAAGCAGTGGGAGACACGGTGACCTGTCTTTTTGGCTCTAATCAGGCCAGGTCACCTAACACAGCTACGCTGGTTCTCCATTCACTGAAGACAAAGATGACCATTTGACTTGTAATCTCAAATGATTACCTACACATTTTTTTTTTGTCCCCCCCCATTGCAGATTTTGGCCCATTTCCAAAGCCATTCACATCAGGTTGTGCTTAATTTGTGCCCTTTCAGCTAAGATTGTGAATTTGAACAGAACTTCAGACAGTAACGATGATGTAATCAAGAGTCAAATCAGTGAGCTGTGCTGGAGTTAGTCTATAACGTGAAGACCAAAAATGTCCCGTAATGGCATTTAATGGATACTTTACGCATCATAAATTCAAGTGTCGATGCTGTTTTCCTATTAATACTCCTATTAATACATCTCGGGTCTGCTTTGCCATTGCCAAATTGAAAGGTCATAGAGCTGTTTTTGTTTAAAGTACTCGGTCTTAACAAAGCTAAATGATTTGTTTTTTCCTTCAATAAAATCAGTTTTAGTGGAGCTGGGAGAAAGAGCCTTGCGTAGCCAAAATCTAATTTGTGCAAACAATATGAGATTATACTTGAGCTATCTTGACTGAATGTCTGCCAACCCATCAGGAAGTGTGTGTTTTCGTAAAAAGGTTTCGGTTTGGAGTAGGCTTAACAAATGATACACACTAACCTGCGATGACTCTTGATCATCAGTTACACGGCAATTTTTCTAACCAGCCCTAATATTACTGCGAACAGTGTTTTCAACACAGTAAAATTAAGCATTACAATGAAAGTCAATTTATATTATATTTATTTATTTATATAATTATTTCAGCCATCTTTGTTTTTGTTTTTCAGGCTCAGTGCTGGATGTGATCAAGCATATCATCTCACGAGGAGAGCACAAGACAGGCGTCCTGGACGAGGCCAGCATAGCCACTGTGTTGAAAGATGTTCTCGAGGGCCTGGAGTACCTACACAAGAACGGACAGATCCACAGGTAACCAGGCCCGTTGCCCTCCACTGGCACCATAAAAAAACTGACCCAGGGTTTTTCATCACTGCTAAGTACACAGGCTTTATCAGACTTCACCTTCAGGGTTTGTTGACCAGAAACTTTCTTGCCTCTGCTGCTCTAATAAGTGTCGTGCTAATATTATGTCTGTTTTGCTGCCCTGGACAGCCTGTGTTTGGCTTTATTGGACAGTGCAGCAGGGGAGGACGTGCAACAAAGGGCTGCGGGCCAGACTTTAACTCAGGCCTCTACATTTCAGCTGAAGGGCATACGGGCACCTGTTCACTCACTGAGCTAAATCAGTGTCCTCAAGTCTTAACAAGAGAAGACCTATCTGTTAAGATCATTTACAATCATGTAATGCTAGCTGTTTCCACAAAACCACAGATTGTAACTGATTTCAGAGCAGCGGCAGTTCGCCTAGCATGCTAGTCCTTCCACCAGTCTCCTGTCAAAGACCGGCGGTTTATCCGCAACGTGCATGCATAAACCACCAGAAAAGCCTCACAGCTTGCCCAGCTCACCCAGCTCCAGCCTTTGCTAATGAGACGCAGACACACCCATGAGAACGACACACGCTACAGATTCCAGTGGCTCGTAGTCAAGCAGAGTTAAGCCCGCTTCCAGAAACAATAGCCACATAAAGATGGTAGTAATTAAAAGGATGGATACAAACAAGCAAAAAGATATGACACAATCCTGTTTGAGCTGCAAGGAGAGAGGTCGCGTTTGCTTTGGCGTGTTTTAATAAATGTTTTTTAAAGATTTCACTGGGCAAGCACTGCCTGCCTAGCTTACCCCGATGGAAGGCCACTAATATAAATATAGAGATAAATACACAAGAATTATATTTATGTCTATATGAATGGATAGGTAAATTTATGGAGGTTGCAGCCACCTGCTGTTTACATTTTGTTTTTGAGGGGCAGCCAAAATTTGGCTTTAAAGGCTGGGAAACAGAGCTGAAATGGCTTGTTTCAAACAGAGGCTGAACTGAGGGGCTACAGCAAGGTTGCAGTATAAGACGAGGAATCGTTGTGAACTGTGAATAATGCAAATCTAGTCTGGTAGAGCCCAAGAATAAAATCTATGGTCGTAAGAGGCTATTTTAAAGCATTTCAGCTGCTACTTCTGTCACGATGTGCCCCTTTATTTCCTGTTGGATATTAAAAAAAAAATAGCTTTTTTCCAGTAATAGCTTTTTTTTTTTTTTTTGGTCAAAACTCTGGCAGCTTGTATAGATTATGTCATCATAATCTTTTTTTTTTTTCTTTTTTAAGTGAAAGTCAAGTATGTGGTAGTGGCTGGTATTAATCACTGAATCAGTCATTTGACTGCACACTGGAAATGGACACGGTTACTTCTAAAGGTCAGGGTTGTTGCTGTCATGTGCACTGGGACGTGGCAATATACTATACTTCACCAGTGGGGGTGTGTGAGTGTGTGTGTGTGTGTGTGTGTGGTGGGTGTCGGAGCGGCCGTAATTGCTTTGTGGCTTACCATTAAAGAATGGGTAGGAATGAAAATCAGTCTATTCACTTTAGAGCTATCCTATTAGTTTAAAAACTGTGAAGGCCTAATTACTGTGTTTTAATAAGTGCTGGAAATCACCTGAAAGCAGACTCACACTTTTCACAGGCTGCTGATGATAAAGACTTTCTTTATGAATATGCGAGGGAACTGTGTCAATGGAAGATTTGCATGCCACAGGAAATGCTAAAAGCTCCCCTTTAAGCCAGTTCAAGACCTAGCTAAGTCCCTGAACTCAGGCTGCTGTAATGAAGTCTAAGCCATCACAATACTTCCTATGTATGTAATATTCATTGCTCACTTATTCACACTTCTTTTCTGTTCTCCCACCGGCATATGCATAGCCTTGGACAGGCTATGTGTGTAAATAATGCATAGCTCTTTGCCTCGGATAAGTGCTCAGCAGTAATCAGAGTAGCATGCCAATGAGAAATGGAGAGAGGCTTGTTTGACCATGAGCTTGGATGAGGTATGTATTGTTAACAACTGTGTAGGTGAACTAATAGACAGTGATATCATCAGTTCATTAAGCTGCAAATTAGAAAAATACTGCGTCATGTAGAAGCTACAGATGGAGGTGAAAGGATTTATTATAAACACTGTTTAAATTACTGCGTTAATTAAAAAGAAAACTCCACTGCAGCGTGCCTCTGCTGCTTAATGCAAGTATCCACTTTCAGCATACTGTGGCAGGGTTATCGGTCAGTGCCAGAGAGGGGGGGGGGGATGTTTTTCCAGAATAAAACCTGTATTTTTCACTGGGGGCTATTTAAGGAGACCCTAGAGAATCATGAATAGATCATTAAATCTCCACGTTATTTCAGCCCTGGACTGCAAGGTGTGATTTGTGAGGAGGAAAATGTAAAGCAATCCTCCAGCGCTCAAAATTGTTGACATGATGAGAGTAAAGGGGCCCACTGTCAGTTGACGAGTGTTTGCAGATGTAAATATCCGTGTACGGCCCTGTGTTTTCACTCCCTGTAAGCTGGATCATATGAGTCGGAGCCTCGGGGCAGGGGTGAGGAGAGAGTCAAGGGGGTGAGGCTTTATGAGACAGGGGAGGGGGGGGGGGGAAGTGTCACATGATACGTTTCATCCAGGCCAGGGCGGCAGGAAAGCAATTAGTGTCTTACGACACTGTAGGCTGAAGCGGAGACATTTATCACAAGACTGTGAATTGCTCCATCTCCTCATTCACAGCAGCTTGAAAAGTCTCTGATTCAAAGGTGACACTTGTCCTCTAGTTTTAACAGCTTTCAGAGACCACACACACACATAAGAGAAGAATACAACTTATGTTTGACTTTTTACAAGTTGAATTGTAGAAATTCAGCACCTAAATCCTCTTAAGCAGCAGCGGCGATCTTATGGTTGCGGTGAGTTCTTTGCCTTACTCATCTCTTAAACTTCACTAATGAGGTACATGGGAGGGCTTTGCACAGCACATTACTTGGTATATGGTTTGGTTATGATCGAGTAGTGACCGTGTCTGGGATCAGAGAGGCTCTTGATTTGTATTTGGGGAAAGCTGAAAGAATAAGAAATAGTGTGAAATTCAGCGATATGGAAAAGGCAATCAAAGCCGATGAGGAAGAAAAATCATTTTGTTGGCAAGATGGTATTCCGCAAAAAGGGGAGGAAGAAAAATCCCTACAGAAGACCCACGGGGTCATCTAATAAACCTTCTTTTTACAACCCTGTTAGGGGCACTGTGTCCCTGGCACCAGGATGTAATGTCATAGGAGCTGCAAGGTGTCTGCCAGATGAGAATGATAAATCTTCTTGACTGTTTCATACCATGGCTGTTCCCACCTGGCTACTGGCTGGCTATAATTTCACTAGGTCATAAATATGAAAACACCACAGGTATCTTGCCCAACATTCAGTATATTTTGATTACATAACACCCTCTAGTTTCTGGAAACATTTTAGAATTTGGTTTCACTGTATATAGAAAAATGCCCTACCCCTGTCTGCTTCAGGATATATAGATATATATATACTGTGTATATATATATATTTTTTTAACTTGCATGGTGCATTGTCACCACCTCCTCTCTCCTCCTCCTCCTCCTCTTCCTTTCCTGTGAATCTTAATGACTGGCCACACTCTGCAGCCCTTTTCTCAGAGCATCACAATCTGCTGCAGTGAACCACAGCCTACACAGTTCCTGAATGAATGCAGTAGGTTCAATCAGATCATCGTTATCACGGTTTGTGAACGATGCAGAGCTTCACGTGGCGTGCCTTTTCACCGCGGAGCACGTTTAAGTGAAAATCCTCGTGAAAATGCATTACTTTTGAGGCATTATTTGTTTTCGACAATTTCAAAGAGCCGAACGGCAGCGTGTCACGACTGCAGCGATGATGTCGTCGTATATGGAGATGGAGATGCTGAAGTCATTCTGAGGACATAACGGCGGTGACTTGGCTCTAGCTTTAAGCTCTTCCTTTAGAAAAGAAGCAGCATTGATTAGTAATGGTGTACCCTGAACAGAAAAACACAGATCTAGTACTTGTCCATTGGTATCCTTAGATCTACAGTATTTTTTTTCCTGTTTAAAATACTTGTATTTTAAACAGGATTGAATAATGTTACAATTACACTAAGGAAAACAGTAACTGGAGACCGTACCATGACCAAAATTATTGCGACTGCGTGCCATGAACTTGCAATCTTATTGCCTTTGAAATGGTTGCTTCAAAGACGGGGACCAGGTCAGTTTGTGTCTTCAAAGCCACTTTGGTGACTCAAGATGGCAA
>JAVDPK010000907.1:51618-67691 GCA_034780415.1 Cichlasoma orientale | reverse complement strand
TTTGAAATGGTTGCTTCAAAGACGGGGACCAGGTCAGTTTGTGTCTTCAAAGCCACTTTGGTGACTCAAGATGGCAATAAAATGGCAAGAAGGCTGACTTAATCTGCTGCTAGTTTGCAATTGTGTATGGTCTCACAATGTAACATGTTTGGGTCAAACTCTGCTCCCCATGTGCCAAGTGTCAAAGCATGGCAGTGACAGAGAGGACTGGGGCCCTTTTTACACGTCTGCACAAATATTATTGATCGGCAAAATACGGAGAATACATATTTTATGGTTCACGATTGGGTATTTAAAAAAAAGGTTTTCTCCATTGTTGTGAACAAAGAACTGTTCAGTTTGAAGTTAAATGCAATTTGTTTGTGATTCTCTGTGGTAAATTGTGAAAATTGTAAATTTGTACATACGTAGAAATTCACATCAACTCCTTACATTCAGCCAGAACCTCACAGATTTAAGGCAGATTTTAAGAAATCCCTCCACAAGTGGTGACATAGTTGCTGCAGGATGGCAGTTTAACAGGAAAATGACATGGGCATGGTCAGCCTTGCGTTTATATAGGAATATAACCAAAATCTAACCAGCTGACAGCCAGTTGAGTCCCCTTTTGCAAAGAGATACAATGCAGACAAGTTGCGCACATTGGGACAGAATGGCTAGACTGATTGCAACCTCCTTGCAGCTCTTCCTAATTGCAAGAGGGTTGCAGTTCAGACTGGACCGTTTGGAGGCCCGGTTCTAAACTCCAGGCCCTCGTCTTCATAGATCTGAGAGAAAACTTGGTGCAGATATTCACGGCTCCCAGACGATGAACCCTGCCGGCTTTGGAGATCCACTTTCTTGCTTGTATTGTGCAATTATCAGGTCATTTCTCTCTGCCTTAGCTGCACTTTGTGTTTAGCCCAAATGAGCAAATGTAGCACACCAAGGCAACAGTCAACATTATACCTGCTAGCTGCAACATATTAGAGCTGTCACTGAGAACATATTTGCTTGCCAATGTTAGTATTTTCCTCAAAGCACCATTGTCCCTAAGCAGCTAGTATGGCTGTAGACTCTTAGGCTTGTTCGGCATTTACTTTAATATTGGAAAGAATGTACTAAGATAAGTTGATCCATACTGAACACAATACAAATATTGTATGTAATTAAACAATAATAAATCCTGAACAACAAGCAAGAGAAGACATGAGTGGACCTTCAGAGAAGGACAGTGATTGTGCAATTGAGGAGAGGTATTTTGGGATACCTCCAAACCTTCCTTACAGCCTCAATTGGTCCGCTCGGTACCACCCCTCCAGTCCCCTTTAAAAAGCAACATCAACAACTACCAGATGTAATTTTTTTTCTGTCCTATTTGCTAATGTTAAAGTTGTTTTTTTTTAAGAATAAGTAGCAAGTGCAGGGAACTGCGAGATACTGTGACTTGATGTCACCGAGCTGTTATGTCAGGGCAGCAAAGTGACAGCGGGACAAGCTGGAGAACCACGAGCACAGACACTTGTATGACAGAAGACATTTCTACCAGTTATTTTTTTTTTTCAAAGCCAGTAGCAACGACTGTCATGTTCACTTTTCATCCACCCTTTCCCTTCCTCGGCGTCTGCGTCCCTAGAGTGACAGTTACATAATTCAACTATTCTAGTTATAAATGCACGTTAAAGATTCGCCACACATTGAGCACAATCAGCTCTTAGCTGCTGTTTAGACAAGACACTGAGACAGCCAGAGTATTTAGCCTGCTTCCTGATAGCTGTTAGCGGGGGATCCCCATCTTTAACTTTCCTAATGTCCTGATATCGTCACATTCCTTCACATTCCACTTTCCTTCCTCTCTCCCCGTCCCCGTCACTACAAGACCCTTCGGCTGTGTGGCGTTTTAGTGAAGCACTCTTACTGAAAGTGGCCTCGACACTCAAGTATTCATCAGCATTTGAACACAAATCAGAAGTGTGGTCTACAAACTCTTGGCTCCCTTCAGCACATTATGTGTCTTGAGTAGCTTGCTTGGGAAAACTGTGCATTGAGCTTGTAGCTGCAGGAGAAAAGGCCTGAAGCCAAACTGCCTTCTTTAGTTCTTTGAGTATTCTCTGCTAAAGTGGAACCTTTGGACGAGTCTGATTCCAAGCAGAAGTTTTTGTGAGTCACGGAAAGTCGGAAGGTGGATGCGTGCTTCAGCACTCTTCTTATCTGAGTATCACAAGAATCTTTCCAACCACCACAATTTTTTCTGCAGCATTTGCCCCCCTCCCACCCCCCACCCCCACCAGCACCACATATCTGGTATTTGGCTTGTTCTTTTACAGTCTATCTGGATTGAATTATATTCCTAATAAAGTGGTGAAGCAAGGCTTTGTTTCTTGGAAGCTGTGCCATTCTCATCTCCAAAACAGTGTTCTGAAGCTTTTTTTTTTTTTAAACATTCATTCAGATACATTTTATTTTTGCAGGATGGATCCTCACAGCGTTTATCTTTCAGCTACATTTCCAGGCTTTTTACTCCAGTGCCCCCATCTGGTAGTAACATAAACTGCTCTGTGACTCAGATTGTGTCTCTTTTGAATCATTTGTCTGCCTGTCGAGGCAATTTTAAAGTGTAGTCTTGGGGTAATTTGTGGAAAGCAGATCTTTTGTGTATAGCTCAAGGTGGTGCAGTGGCTGATGCTGGAGTTGGTGTTCCATATCCTGTTAAAGTTACACTATTAAAATGTACATTCATTTCCTGACTGTGGTGCTCAGTGACACTGCTGCTATCCTTATTTTATTTTATTTATTTATTTATTTTTTAACACCCTCGCCTTTCACTTGACCCTTCGTCATTATCTCTGTTGCTATGACAACTCTGCGTCTGGCTGGTGAGATGGCAGTATTCGTTCTGTGTGGCAGACAGGCAGCCAGGCAGGCAGCCGTCCCTGCTGAATCCTCTTATCGCCACCAGGGGAGGCTGAGCAGGGATGAGCAAATTAACCACAGACTGTGTGTCTGTAATGAAGTCTCAAAAAAATGGTGCTGAAATTATAAGAGCTAGTTGCTTGATGATGACTCTGATGACAAATCGTAAAAGCCTCTAAGTGGGGTTGGAACTAAAAGTACGTTTCACTGCTTAAACTATTCTGTCTTTGCTGGTTTAATTTGACAGCTGTGTGGGAGACATTCGTTTCATATACAAATTCTTGTCTTGTCTTCCACAGAGATCTTAAGGCTGGAAATATTCTCCTCGGGGATGATGGTTCAGTGCAGATTGCAGGTATTTACCCAGAAGGCAACACCGCCTTTCTTCTGCTGTCATTAGTGATCGGAGTTAATGTGCTGCAGCCTCATTTATTGCTCCCCTGTTTGACATCTGACTGCGTCTCAGTGTATTTATGCGCAAGAGCTGTAGTCTGTGGAGGGAGATGAACTCTCTCGACAATACCGTTATTGACTCGTTGCTTTGGGCTATTTGTGTGTTTGTCTCTCCATTTCCTCTTCATTCAGACTTTGGCGTCAGTGCCTTTCTAGCCACAGGAGGTGACATCACTCGAAATAAAGTGCGCAAGACTTTTGTGGGTACACCGTGCTGGATGGCCCCAGAGGTCATGGAGCAGGTCAGTCCTCGTCTAGAAAGAAGTAGCCGTGTGATACCCAAGATGTCGCAAAGCAGACATTTTTGTTTTAATTTCTTTGTAGACTGCGTTTTAGAAATGTGCCATTCTGCTCCACCACCGCCAGTAAGGCAGGAGGAATTAATGCATGCAAGGTGCTGATCACTATATCTTTGTTGAACAGGTGAGGGGTTATGATTTCAAAGCGGATATTTGGAGTTTTGGGATCACGGCCATTGAGCTCGCCACAGGAGCTGCACCTTATCACAAATACCCACCAATGAAGGTACAGTCTATTAAGATTTCACAGTAATTGATTAGTGAAAGTGAACAAATGTGACATTTGAGTAAAAGGTTCTCGTGTCTTCAGGTCTTAATGCTGACGCTGCAGAATGACCCTCCGAGTCTGGAGACCGGCGTCACGGACAAGGAGATGGTGAAGAAATACGGCAAATCCTTCAGGAAGATGATCTCACTGTGTCTACAGAAGGACCCTGAGAAAAGGTGCTTATTATACTGCCTCTGCATAAAGGCTCATAAAGTAAAATCCAAAATGGATTTATAGTCTGTCAGTTTACACTTACTAGAGCTGATTTACACGTGAAACTAGTTTGTTATTGGCAACATAAAAGCTGAATCGGTCAGATTAACAGAACTAATCAGTGTCGCTGCTGTTTTTCAGGCCAACATCCTCAGAGCTGTTGAAGCATAAATTCTTTCAGAAAGCAAAGGTAGGTGTTTGAGCTCCCTCTGGATCTTAGTCTGAATCTTTTGCACAGTGAGTCAGCAGCATCTCGTCTTCAGGCAGCTCTTAAGCTGGTTGATGAGTAAAGATCTGTGCCCGCTCTAGTGGCTGTGTGTGAATGGCCTCAGCTCAGCCTTCGCTCTTTAGGACTGTGGATGGATTGTTTGTAGCTCGTGAAGTTTTCAATTGAAAGAAGAAGGCTTTACTGTAGGAATTTGGGGTATGATGCGTCACAAGATGAAAATGAACCAATAAATGTTTGTGTGATTTTTAGGGTACTTTTTGACTTGTCAGTGTGACTGATCCAAGCTGAGGTCATTGCAGCATTCCTCTCATTACTGGCCATGCAGATCTTTCTAACAAAGGCAGGGATAAGCAGTCTAACACCACCATCCGGCTGCTCGGTACCCAAGCAGCTGGAGCATCTAGAATGCTGGCTCAGCAAGTCACACAGCCCAAATACAACCTGGTTGGTTTGCTGGCTACGATCCCTGTCTGCAGCAAATACTGCAATACTGCGTATGTACAGCAGAGGGCACGCTTTCAGTCCTTTATAACTGATGCACTGTTGAGCCTGCAGCTACTAGTTTCAACCAGGCATATATGAATGTATCTGCTGTTCTGCTTATTAAATCTTTTTTTTTTGTAATTCTCTTGCAAACAAGAATACTTAGAGAACATGTTCTAACTAAAATAAGTCCGCCAGAATCATCAGTAACGTGTCTAATTTATTTTTCCTCTCATGACAGAACCATGAGTATTTACACGAGAAGCTGCTTCAGAGGGCGCCAACAATAACAGAGAGGTCAAAAAAGGTAAGGCAGCAAAAGCGTAAACCTGTAGCTTTACCGCGCTTTACTGCTACGAAGGTGAGCTCAGATGTGTTCATATGTACGCGTCAGGTACGTCGAGTGCCCGGCTCCAGTGGCCGGCTGCATAAAACAGAGGATGGCGAATGGGAATGGAGCGATGACGAGCTCGATGAAGAAAGCGAAGAAGGCAAAGCAGCTGCTTCAGCTATAAGGGTAGATGGAACTTTCTCCCCCCCCCCCTTCACATCACACGTTAACACTTTATATTTTTGTCCTTTCGTGACTGTGCTCTGTTTGAATTATTCTGTGCAGTAGCATGTTTGCCCACGTGTCTCACCTTTGTGTGTATGCTCTGTCCGATGGCCAAGGAGCAGCAGGTGAAGCCTGTTAGTGCCCCCAGGCGACAAGTGCGCTTCTCCTACCCTCTCGAGCTGCCTGCATCCAGGGTTGTTCACTTGCCACCATAATACAGATGGCATTCCCCTAACAAGGAAGGGCTCTCGCGTGTCAGCCGGGGAGCATGTGACGGTGTCAGCGTGAGGGCTGTGCCTCCATGAGAAAAAGCCTTTGGAGACTGGAAACAGATATAAAATTTTTATCTTTAGAGCTGCCCTCATTTCAATGAGGGTTTAATGTGCATTAAAGGTTCATTTTCATTTTTAACTGAAAAAGATCTGCACACAAATGAGCTCTTATCCTTTATATAAGGCTTAGTTTGTTTTAACTTTATGTAACTTCACACTAGTAATCAGCAGACTGCATTGGGTTTGTGTGAAGGAAAACTTTCCCGCTTTGTTTCTGAGCAGAAATCTGGACATGCTATAGACCGCATGCAAGTGGAATTTGACCCACAAGTCATTCTCATCAGAATCCATTAGTCGGGACTGTAGGTGTACTTTTTAAAGAGTATTTCACATGGGAAGAAGGCAACTGTGTAGTTCTCACAGAAGTGTTAGATTTTAATTGGATTCGCATTATCTTTAACACTTTGCTTTGAGAGATTGTTATTTAATCAAAGGAGTGAGTCACCTTTCCTGGAAGCCATCTGTATTTTTAATCTGTCTTTTTAAAATAACTTTTTTTTAAAAATTTCTACTGACCAAATCACATTTAATTAAAACAAGGCCGGTTGCTTATCAGCCTTGTAAGTGATCATTAAACACACTAATTACCTGCAGGGAAGTTAAAATTTTACAGTATCTGCACTTTTCTCGCTGCTTTATGATTGGCTACTTGATGGCAAACTGAACTTTCACCGGCTCTAAGGCTCTAAAACACATTACATATACAGACTCCCGTCAGTTGTTGGTCAGTTATTCAAACACTGCATATTTTAATAGCAACCTGAAAAACTCCTCTGCCCAGCAGTGTCTGGCTGTGCTGTGCAGGCATACAGACTGAATGTGCAGTTGCTTTCTCTGAATCAGAAAACTGATCCCTGAGCTGATGTGATTTCTGACATCAGACCAGATGCTTTATTATGTCCTCTCGGTAAAGTCAGTTTGTCCTCGTTTGGCCCGCAAGGCTTCGGTTTATCTCCACATTTTTTGGAGTTGGATTAAAAGTAAACGTTTTCCTTTATTTTTCACAGGTATGCACTTAGACTGTGTGTTAGAGTAACTTGCCTGATTTTGAATTTACTCACAGCGCTTCTCTGCTTTTCAAAAACTAAATAACTGTAACTGTCAAATGTGCTATCACTCGTTTATACCTCAGTCATGTTCGTTTGAATTTCGTCGCACAGTATTCACAGTGATATCGTGATCGTTCTGGGAAATTAAACTGAGCTGGTGGAGGTGGCAGAGCTGAAGATGTTAAGGTTTTCATTGGGAGTGACTGGAACAGATTAGAATTATGTACATCAGAGGAACAGCTCAGGGCGAGCGGTTTGAGGGCAACATTAGAGAGGTCTGTTCAAGATGGGGTTAAAAGTTCTCCAACTGCGTCCAAAAAACCTTGCCTGACTTAAATTTGGACCCTAGCAAGTATTGTTAGCACCGGTTACTACTGTTCCCAATCTAGCTGATATCTAATTAACTGTGTGGACAAATAAAGGAGGAAAGTAAACGAGTGCGCTGCTTTAATCAGTTTACTTCTTCTGCTTTCAGTGTGATTTTTATTTATTTATTGCATCAGTGTGGGCTTTTTAAAAAAAAAATATAACTCCATTTTATTGAAGTTCACTTCTGACTGTTACCTTGTTTTGTCTACTTTTAACAGTCACCAAGAGTGAAGGAGGGATCACAGAATTCAGAGGTGAGTTTAAAAGCTGTTTTCTACATTAGCAGTGATGTCGTTCCTTGGAATTTGGATTTTTTTTTTTTGGCGGAAAACGTAAAAGGGTGGCCTGAGATCATCCTGAGAGTGACAAATCTTAGTTAGCTTCATTGCCTCTAGTAGTTGTTAAGATATTAAACTACAAATAAACCTCACGGTGTTCCTAGAAGAATAGTCGAACTTTGCCAAAGTCAGTGAACGTTTTAAAATATGGGTCAAAAAGATCAAAAAAATCAACCAATTTTCTCTTCAGGTTTTCCAGACTCCTGAGCCTTTCAGTAGTCATCTCCAGCCTCCGGCCGCTGGTCTAGCTGAACTACCTCAGGCTGCAGGTCAAGCTCCACTGCAGCCCACACCAGTCACCGCTCAATCTACTGCCCAGGCTGCATCTCCTACACCAGGAGTACCTGCTGCTGCTGTTCCCCCTCAGGCCAGTCTCCCTAACGAATACTTTCCCATCATATGCTTTTATTTAAAGGCTACATGTTTACCTATCATCTTTTAAAGATACATTTTGCCCATCTTTCTTGTGGGTTTGAAAATATTGTTACTTTATATCTGTTTCTACAGATTCCAGCTGCCTCAGGGGATTCTACGGCTCCCATTAGTTTGGTATTAAGGTTAAGGTGTGTTTCCCTGTTAAAATAAATAAATAAATCAGGCCACCTTCTCTTTGTACATGCACGTCTCATTTCGGTCTTTCCTTCCATCTTCCCTTCAGAAATTCAAAGAAGGAGTTAAATGACATCCGCTTTGAATTCATGCCAGGGAGAGGTAAGTGTCCTGCGGCAGAGCTGTTGTCACATTTTTGCATAATCAGTAAGCGAAACTGACCGTTTATGCATTTTGTTAAACTCTTGTGGTAAATTGGCGTTCTGTCATTGCAGCCAGAAAAGCACATGGGTGCAACAAAGCACAAACGAGCTTATTTATAATGTAAAGTACCGAGAACAGAAGGTGCTGAAACCGCTGTTTTGTTTTGTTTTTGCAGCAGCAGGAGCGCGAGTGTTTTGGAAATCACTAAGCCGCTGTCGTGTTCTGTTAAATTTTTTGCTTTTTATTAAACTCTGTTGTGTTGGTCCACCTGTCACAGTTGTTGTCTCGTGTTGTGACTTTTCAGACACAGCAGATGGTGTGTCTCAGGAACTGGTGTCAGCAGGCCTGGTGGACGGGAGGGACTTAGTAATAGGTCAGTGATTTCAAACGTACCCCTGCCATGTTAACAAAATGGGTTTATTTTTCCCCTCACTCAGCATGTTCTGAAAGTTGAAAATTACCTTTTTAAGGGGGGTGTTTTTGAGCCAAACAAGCCTGTATTACAGCACATTTACTGCATGAAGCACGCGTTCCACGAGACTTACTGTGTAGCTGCACATGCAAGTGATTTAAGAAAGGCTGAAAACCTTTTTGATGGCCTAAACATGCTCAAAAACACGTCTGATGAAAATTGATATTTTTTAATAGTGTCCTGTATGGCTTTTCCAACCAGGTGCACCCTGGTTGGAAAATTCGTAACTTTCAGTCTTAAAATATTTTGAAGTTATTTAAAAGAGAGCGAGAAGTTTGAAAAATGGCTGCAGAATCAAAACTGTTGTTGATGAGTGGATATTTTAACATGAGAATGTTGTGAAATGTCTTTCTCAATTTCCGGACATATTCAGTGATGTCAAACTGATGTATTTGTTTTCATTCAAATTTAAAAATTTCTTCTCTCCTTTCAGTTGCCGCAAATTTGCAGAAAATAGTCGATGAACCTCAAACCCATAAAAATGTTACTTTCAAACTGGTGAGTATAAAATTTTTTGCTCTCTCCTTTCTGGCCAGAGATACTGTTAGCTGGATCTTTAGTCTGAATAAACTTCAGACGTTTTATATAGGAAATGATTAGTGGCTCCATAGTGTAGTGGTTTCCACATTGACTTAACAAGCGAAAGATCATCAATCCAATCCTATGAGGAGATCCCTTAGCGCAGGGTTGGGCATTTAATTTTCCCAAGGGTCCACATGACAAACTGGGACTGTTGTGGAGGGCCGCACCGATAATCTGAAGGGTGTAATTATTCTTCCAGATTAAACGTGGCCCTACCCACTGTGGTGACGCCTTGTCAATAAGGGAGCTGCTGAAGTAGCTTTATTTAGTAAAAAATTCATACTAATTCAAGCATTGTTTCGTGGCCGTTTTAATGATAAACTTGGAATTTTTGACATTGAAAAAAGAGCCCAGCCGATTTATTATCGGCCGATATTATTTATTTATTTATTTATTTTTTGCCGCTCTATCTGCATCGGCCTTTATAAATAAACATTTAAAAAAGTAAAGGAGACACGGGAGAAGCAGCCTTCAGCTATGCTGTGAGTGTTAATGTTGCAGCTTCCCTGGTGGCAACACACGTGTTCAGATCATTGTTGTTGTTTGTGGTGTTCCAAATATAATTGGCCAGAGCATAAATAAGTAAATAACTACTCATAAGAAATGTGAGGAAATCTGTTTGTTTCGTGTGTCAAGAAAAAAAATATGGGTTAATATATCGGTATTTTTGTTCATTGTTCATCGTTCCACTTTTTCTTTTTCAGGCTTCTGGAACTGAGGGATCTGAAATACCAGATGACGTCAAGTTGATGGGCTTTGCTCAGCTCAGCATTAGTTAGACTGATGATCTATCTGGGACCGTGACTTGCCTAAAAAATGTGAAATTGAAAAAAAAAAATAGTTTAAATGCATTTTTTTTTTCTTTCCATGGCTGTAAAGAAACCACTACTGCCAAAGAGAACAGTACCATTTTTGTCACCTGTAGGATTATGAAATGCTGCCTTGTTGAATTTAGGTGGTCAGCTGAAGTATCAGAACGTACAGTATGAGAATCACTCGAAAAAGTTTACAGTGTATATGTAGAAGGATGCGATTATCCACAAGAAATTGTTTTCATTTACCGTTCTGGTCTCCCGTCATTCTGCTTTTTCTTTTCTTTTTTCTTTTTTTTTTCCTCTCTAATGTGATGCATTTGCACAATCTGAACTAACAACTCTCATAAGTGTAACAATGCCTTATATTCATCGGAACTACTGAATGCACGTTTTGGGGGGGACGTCCCCGGTTAGCGTACGGAGCATTTACGTTGTCTGAAATGCACAAACGTGCTTTCAGGTGCAGATGCCAAACTTTTTACTGCAGCTTTCCACGCCAAATAGAATTAAAGTGTTTGACATTCTCGTGTGTTCAGATATTTGCTGATGTGATGTTGCAAAACAAATGTGAGGCCAAATTACTTCCTTCAGAAACAGGTGAGCGCACAATATCGCAGTATCTTTACATGAAAAGGTTAGTCGTGTTCTTTGTATTTTCCTGTCAACAGATTATTTCCTAAAGCAGCTGAGCAACAGCCTTTTTAAAATCAAATATTACTCAAACAAAAAGTAAATAATACATGTCCATGGGACTTTTCAGCTCTTAATCGATACATTAGTTCTCTGTGTTGCATGTGTGCAGTGATTAAATACCAGAGGCAAAGTATATCTGAGGCTTTGGGTGTGCGGACTTTTTTTTTTTTAAATCTTTTATCAATTCATTCTTGGGTTATGTTATGGGATTTGATGACAAAAAATTACCCAATAAATAAATAACATTTAATAAAAATATTTAATACAATAGAATTTAGGAGATAAACCCTTACACCCCTCCCTTTTTGTCTTTTTTTTTTAAATTTTAACAGTGCTTCATAGTGCTTCTCGAAACTCCAAATTTGCTGCCTCCTTGTTGTGATAGTTTATTGAAATAAGTGTAAAGTAAAAAGTTTCGCAGCAGCTGAAACCACCACGTGTTGTTTGAGCAGATGTGTCCGTCTGTTGGTGTTAGTGTCTCTATGGAATTGGTTTTCACAAATTCTTATTTAAAAAAAAAAGAAAAGAAAAAAGAATTAAATACATATTTGTTTATGTTGATGGATTCTTAGTACTTGATTTAACCTCTAGTATGTAAATAATAACATTTGGCTTTGATTTGTTTTTATACTGGGTGTTTCACTCTTGGCCTTCGTTCTCTTAAGACACGATTGGGGATTGTTTGGCTGCGTGATGGAAGACGACGACGACGACACTGTGCGTTAGGCTTTGAATTTGCTTGTGCTGTTGCTTTCTCTGTCACGCGGGATCATTTACTCATCAACAGTTTTCAGCTTTGAACTTTTTCGCCTTTGAAAATGTTGAACATATTTTACTGTGGCACTGTCCCCATGCAACATTTCATTCCTGCCTACCTTTTAAATTCCCCCAAATTTCGAGCTGAGTAGCAGCAAAAGTGTCTCTAACTCTTAGAAAGTACCGAGTGTGTGAGCTGTTTACAGTAGCTAGTCATCTGAAGTTATACAGCTGCTTTGCCAACATTTTTTTTTTTTTTTGGAATGGCTTAAATGAACATTTTTCCTTCAGTTTCAAAGAACTCAGCTGTGATTGTAAACACGTTGAATGATCAGAACTAAAAGGCTGTTTTCAGGTCACACCTGTTCAGCCACGCTCTGGATATTTTTGTGCATTTATGTCCATTGATGACATGGTTTGATGATGAATGTGCATATCGCAGTTACAGGCACCGGCGGCTGCAGAAGGTTCATGTACCACTCTGCTCTTATGTGTAGTTCTGAAATGCCAGCAAGGTTTTACTGTTTAATTTGATGATGTGGTAACTTCATAACCAGATGCCATAGTGAACGAACATGAATGCATTTTTTTTTTCGCTTGCAGATAAAATCTTACAAGGAAATATTTGTATTTTGACTATAAACATGTTCAATTTTACGCTAGCCTTAAATTGAAAATGACCAAGTGTATTATTTCTTTGTGCGTGTATGTGTGTGTGTGTGTGTGTGTGTGTGAGAGAGACATTTTCCCACTCTTTTTGGTTTTGAGTCAGACTTTCACTGTCTTTGAAATGTACTTCCTGTTACTCGTGAAGACACCTTAAATAAAGACGTACAGGTGTGTCGACCCAGCCTTCTCCTCAAAGGGAAGCGACAAAGTCAGCCCACCCATTGTTGCACATACGTTTTCAAACTGCAGTATTTAGTGCCATTCTCCTGGTGTAGTCTGCAGCTAACTGCACACAGGGACAGGATTAGTGTGTATGAGCCCTGAGAGAACTGTGTGTGTGTGTGTATGTGTGTGTGTGTGTGTGTGTGTGTGTTACATAGATTGAGCCCTGCTTTCAGCAGAGTTGAAAACCTAATGGCTTTGTTCTCATCCTTTCTCAAACAGTCCCACTTACACGCAGTCTAACTAAACTGTAGCAACAGAAGGGATGACTGGTAAAAACACGTTTGTCCAGGCAATAACTAATCAAGGCTGTAAAATATTTGAAGTTTCCACCTGTTTTTTTTCTTTCTTTTTTTTTTTTCTTTCATTCTTTCAGTTCCTCTGATTTTGATTGTTTTGGAGTTCAAAGCATGTTTCTCTTGATTATTTTTAATCAATAAAGAAAGAGCATATCAGCTTCCTCTTAGAACTTTGTTGTTTCTTTTATAGTGCACCACCACCTGTGATTTTAAATAAGGTGTGGGTAAACTACACACAATAAGCAAAAGCATCAGAACTGATTCCAGATCTGTGCATTCTTTTTTTTTTTTTTTTTTCTCCGCACATTATTTTTCCACATTATATTTTTTTCCAGCTGATTCAGTTTCAGACTGGGTTTGCTCCTTTGCTCTCAGTTCCTCTGGGTTTATTGTCCTCAGTATCTTAATGCATTTACAACCTGTTTTACTACGTCCACTTTCTCTTCTCTAAGCATTAAAGGGCTGCTCCGTCAGGTTAGTATCAGATGGGTTTAAAGCAAGGAGAGCGGGATGGCTTCAAAAACATTTTTCAATTAGGAAAAATGCTTTTTCTAAGTCGACCCTCTTGTCAATGTCAGTAACTATCAAAATGTAGAGGTTAGCTGTGAGCTTTATAAGGGAAATGCTGCGTGAGCGAAGGCTCAGACTGGGCAAATATTCAGGTGGACTTTGTCTCTAAATCACCACATTGACACTCTGGGATGACTTATTTTTCCGGGAATTCAGGAAGTTATCGAATTCTACGTTTTCCTATCTGGCTTCTTTTGGGGGCAAAAATGCAGCATTTCCTCTAGAAACGGAATAAACATGCCTTTTTAAACTTGTTCCGTTTAACGCAAAACTCCATTATAGGTGTGTGTTCTGTAAACCCGAGCTGAGGAAACTGATGAAAATGTGTTTCCATATAACAAAGAGTTTCAGTGAGTGAATGTGTCCATGCTGGGCTGCTTTGATCACATCTGATGTGGCACAGCTACGCTGACACTGAGTCTTGCAGTTATGAGGCCTTTCCCAGTTGTTACTGATCAAATTCTTAAAGATTAAAGGGCGGCATTTTGAAATATTTATATAGGTTAATATATCCATACCTTCTCCCACCTAAATATTCCAAAAGATTGTTTTCATTCGGATGTAGGTTCCGATGAGCATGGTCTGACTCCATGGCAGGTACTGTACTGACAGGTAAAGACCCATACCCCTCCCCTTAGCTGTCCTGACTGATAATAAAGAGCTATACATTTTATTGTTGCTTTTATAACGTACCTTGCTCAGTTTCTCTCTAATCATCACAGAGGTTTAATGAAGAGTTGTAAGAGGCTCATACTGTCATTCAGTGAGGAATAAGATATAACTTTATGATATGTATGCAGTTGTCACAAAGATTAGTACATACTACAGAAGGGAGATTTAAAACTAACCAATTTCCTGTTTTAATATTGAAACATAATCAAAACCTGAGGCATACTAATGGATCATATTTGGTGGTATACAGTACCTCGGCAGTCTGTTATCAAGTTGGGAGGTCATAAAAGCGCAGTGATTACCAGCTTAAACATTAACCCAGCCATGTTGATTGCTTGTGGCTGAACTCCGCTTCAAACCAAATCGTTCTCATTTTCACTTGAGCCTCTGAGGACTTTTCGATGCAAACATGAGCAACTTTGGGCAGATTCTGAAGGAGATTGACACCTTTGGTTTATTTCAGAAGCGTTTGGTGGCTGCATTATGCATCCCAAGCATATTTCTAGCTTTCGACGTTATTGGCCAGGTGTTTACAGGCATGAGCTTCCCGCACCACTGCAACACTGACTGGATCGCGGAGCGTGCGCCCAACCTGACAGATGCGAGGCAAAAAAATCTCACCATCCCGGTGAGCAAGGATGGAGGGTTCGAGAGCTGTGTGATGTTCACACCTGTGGATTGGGATTTGGAAATGATTGAAAAATATGGGATCAACACGACAACAGGATGCATTAATGGATCGGATTTTGAGGCACCTGATGGTGCCTCCAGCATTGTGACAGAGGTAAAAGGTCCTAAAAAATAATATATGTGTAATAAAGGAGTTATTGACTGTTAGACGAGTAACTCTCAGCCAAAGCGTGTTAACATTTTCTCATATAACTGTCTCCTCTTGGCTTGATTCTTAACAGAAGAAGTATGTCTGACAATAAGCTCTTCTTTCCCCCCTGCTGTCAGTTTGACCTGGTGTGTGGCAGGAGCAGCATGATTGAAGCATCACAGTCCATCTACATGGCCGGTCTTCTGGTTGGAGCACTGGTCCTGGGCTCCATGGCTGACAGGTATAGAACGTTATCCTAGTGTAACTGAGCATTAGAAATGGATTAAATGCAAATCAGCACTGAATAGTGATTCTGATGTTGTAACAAAAATATGAGTTTCTGCATTTGAAAGAGGTTGCATGCAAATTTTAAGGTCAAATCTACAGTGTGTTTGTTAAATTGATCTAAATTCTAAGGGGAAAAGACCGTATGCATCATGTTTGCACATTAAAGCCAAGAGTCAGTGAAACAGTTCTTCTTTCTTTTCTCTGTAGGTTTGGTCGACGCTTTGTGGTCCTGCTTTCACTCCTCTTCCTGATGCTGTTTGGTGTGGGTGCTGCGTTCTCACCCAACATCTACGTTTATATAGTGGTCAGGTTTTTAGGTGGCATCTCAGTCTCGGGCATTGTTGCTAATGCATTTGTAATAGGTAGGTACAATGTTCAGTCACAGCTGAATTTAATGCCACAGCAGGTGTACCCCTGCATCCACAGAAAAAAAAAAGCATTTTGTGGAGCTTTACACACTGAATACTCATACCAAGTTTTAAAAGAATTAGCCTAGGAATAAGGGAGGGGTCGGTATTAAAGGCAAACATCAAAGATCAGTATTCCTGACAAATTTTGAAAATTTATAAAAAATCAAAAAAGTCAAAAATCAAAACTCCATCTCCCCTGTTTTGTAGAGTCATACCCAAAAAGTATTTGTGCCAAGTTTAAGAAGATTTCAAATAAAAATGACCAAGGAGGGGCGAATTTAGCAAAAAGTTGATGGACACCGGAAGGCTCGGTATCGGATCAGCTCTGCTGACTGTCTGCTGCATTTTGTATTTACTCGGGTTATCTTTGTCTTATATTAAAATGTATCTGATGATCTGAAACGTGTGACAAATATGCAAAAAACTAAGAAATCAGGAAGGCGGCAAATCCATGAGATTTTTTATTTTTTTTTGCCATGCATTTCTGCTGCAAACAATAACACACACACACACACACACACACACACACACACACACACACACACACACACACACACACACACACACACAC
>JAVDPK010000907.1:30262-51518 GCA_034780415.1 Cichlasoma orientale | reverse complement strand
ACACACACACACACACACACACACACACACACACACACACACACACACACACACACACACACACACACACACCAATGATGAATCTGTAAATTTGCAGCAGTGCCTTCACTTACAGCACAGGTGTATGTTGTGATTTAAAAATTTTCAGAAATATAAATGAGCTGATCATGATTTTGTCAACTGGACACATGCATGCTAAACAATACGCTTCTATTGTGTTGAAGGAGGAGAATGGAGTGATTCTTCCAAGTTTGCTTTATGCACCATTATCTGCCACTCTACCTTTCCTCTCGGACTGATGCTGATGTCTGGTGCTGCCTATTTGATCCGTGACTGGAGGATCCTGCAGCTGGTGCTCTTCTGCCCACTTATCCTTGTTCTGGGTATTTTCTACTGGTCAGTGGCCACTCCAGTCGCATTAGATACTTATTACCAATGTATAATAAGATAACTTTAAAAATAAAATGTACATTACAGTTTGTGATTCTTTTAACTAGGATTCTTCCCGAATCAGCTCGCTGGCTCATTACCCAGGGCCGGAAGAAAGATGCCATAAAGGAGATCCGGAGGGCAGCCAGAGTGAACAAGAGAGAGGTCCCTGAAGGCCTGTTGGAGAAGGTGATCAAACACACTCTGGCTTCAACCAAAATCAAAGACAAAACAATCCTGAAACGCACTCACTTAAAAAAAATGTAATTGTTTAGCTGGAGGATGAGACTGCAATCAAAAGAGGAAACATGCTGGACATCTTCAGGATATCATATCTGAGAAAACGCGCTCTCATCATGAGCTACATCTGGTGAGTAGAATTTTCAGCCACTACAGGCTCCCGAATCTGTGCCCTTTCCTTAGTGAATTCACTGAAAATATCTCTCATGCTTAACAGGTTTGGAACTAGTCTGATGTACTATGGACTGAGCCTGAATGTTGGCAGTTTTGGTCTGGATATTTATCTGACGCAGTTCATCTTTGGTTTGGTAGAGCTTCCTGCACGCCTCGGCAGTTTGCCCGTCCTCCAGCTCATCGGGAGGAGGATCGGTCAAGCCGGGATGTTATGTTTTGGAGGTTTAGCTTGTCTTGGGATCCTTGTTATACCAAGAGGTACTTAAATGTTTTTTTTTTTCATTTATAATGTGCAATTTCCCTTTAAATATGACTTTTGTCATGTTTGATCTGGAAATGTGTTTCTTGTTTGTCCATCAGACCTTCCCATTGTAGTAACAGTCATAGCTGTACTGGGAAAATTTTCTGCCACCGCCAGTTTTTCCATAGTCTATGTTTATACGGCAGAATTATATCCCACCAATATAAGGTAAGGCCTTATAGTCATAACATGCTATTTTTTTTTCGATCCACTGACTATGTTGATGGGTTCATTGTCTGTACTTGTAGGCAGAATGGCATAGGTCTGAACTCCACGTTAGCTCGAGTGGCGGGCATCCTTGCTCCTCTGATCAGGCTCCTGAACACCTACCATTACACCATTCCCATGCTGATCTATGGGATCATCCCCATCGCTGCTGGAGGCCTCTGTTTTCTACTGCCTGAAACCCGTAATGTTGAACTTCAGGACCGTGCTGAACTTACGTAAGTTACCCCACTCACGCCAAAAACAAAAAAAAAAAAACGAAAGAATTTTTCATAAATATTATGTGTTTTTTTATTTCAGAAAGCTTGACGATGGGGCTGCTGAGAATGGCTCTTTGACTAAAGAGGACAAAGCAGAAAAGAGCACAAAACTCTGATTTATATGGTGAAAAACTTTTCACCCTTTTTTTACACTAGTTTTCGAAGTTGGTAACAGTAAAGTTAATACACTGGTAACAGTAATTTGTTTGTATGCAGTTAGCTAAAATGAAAAACTTGTTTAACCTTTTATTTTTGGTAGTTACAAAGTGTCTTACAAAATTTATATACTATTTGATAACTTGGATGTATATGTACTATATATTAAAATATATATATTTATGTATATACAAACGGTATTTGTATAAACTGTAGATTTCTTTTCCCTGCTATTTGGCAAATCATTTTAATAGAAACTTTAATTATTTATTCCAACAGAATGACTGCCATAGCCCCCAAAACCACAGCCCCTTTGATACTGCGTCTTCCTGTATAGTCTTTACCTTACAATATAAAGTGCCTTGAGGCTACTGTTGTTGTTATTTGGAACTATATAAATAATATTGAATTGAATTCTGCTAGACCATGTAAAAATAAATGAAATATCAGCATTTTTATTACAAAAAAAAAAAAAAAAAAATCACCAATAGATAAAAATATAACCGCTTCAACTGTACCAAAGAGCAAAACAACTAAATGTGGACTATGACGCATTTGGTCAAGTCCTTGTTAATCTATGATTTAAAAATGTATCAAAATATTGATTTATTTTGCCTCACAGACACCTGTTGCAATAATACGTTAGTTTCTTCTTTTCCCCTTTACCCCTAAACCAGTTGCGGCAGATGGCTGATCCCGGTTCTGTCTCGGGTGTCTTCCTGTTAAAAGGAAGTTTTTCCTCCCCACCTTTGCTCATAGAGGATTGTCTAATTGTTGGTGTTTTACTTTTAATATTGCATAGTCTTTACCTTACAGTATAAGGTGCCTTGAGGCAGCTGTTGTTGTGATTTGGTGCTATATAAATAAATCTGAACAGAATTAAATTGAATTGTTGAACTGAACCGAATTGAAAGCACCGTGCTGTCACTTTTGTAAGTACTCTGACAGCATGGTGTTGAAGGACAGTCCTTTCATGTATTAGAATGCCACAGTGACAGAGAAGAAACCGTCATTTGGACAAGTGACAGTTTTTTGTTTGTTTTAACTATGAAACTATAAAAAGAAAATAGCATTAAACCAACTGTGTGTATATGCATGGCTGGTCCGAGTATTTCAGGAACTGGTGATCTACTGGGATTTTCCCACACAATTATTTCTAGGGTTTGCAGAAAATGGTCCAAAAAAGAGAAAATATCCAGTGAGCAGCAGTTGTCTGGGCAAAAATGCCCAGTTGATGTCAGAGCTCGGAGAATGGCTAGACTGCTTTGAGCTGATAGGAACTCAGATGACCACTTGTTGCAACCAAGGTATGCAGAAGAGCATCGATGAATGCACAACACGTTGAGCCTTGAGGCTGATGGGCTACAGCAGCAGAAGACCACACCGAAGAGGACGCGAAACTGAGGCTACAATTTGCACGGGCGCACCAAAATTGGACAACAGATTTGAAAAGCTTTACCTGATGAGTGTCAATTTTTGCTGCAACATTCAGGTGTTCGGGTCAGAATTGGGTGTAAACATCATGAAAGCATGGATTCATCTTGACTTGTATCAAAGGCTCAGGCTGGTGGTGGTGTAATGTAATGTATACACACACGCACACACACACAGGTCCATAAGCATTTAGAAAAGTATTTAGAAAATGACACAATCTTTGAATATCAACACAGTGGATTTTTAAATCAAACAACCAAAATGTGATTGAAGTGCATAAAAGGGTTTTACAAAAGTTTTGCATTAACATTTAAGGAATTACAGCCATTTTTATACACAGTCCGTTGTTTCCAGAGGCTCAAAAGTAATTGCACAACTGACTAACATTCCTTTTAATGGCCCAGTGAACCCTGCTTCTTGGAACCAACCCCAGATGAGTTGGTTCCAAGTGTTGAGCTTGCATTTGGTAGCTTTCCACTGCAACTCTCAAAACTAAAGTGACGTCAGCGCAAGTGAAGGAAGACCATCATTAGGATGATGAACCAAAATAAACCTAGCAGAGAGAGAGGCAAAGCATGAATGGTTGTCTGTCTCTCTGTGTTAGGCCTACAATAGACTGGCGGAGTATCCCCCATCTCACTCTATGACAGCTGGGACTACAAAGATGTGATGGACTACAAAGCATTTGGGAAAATTCCACTACAGCACATTTCTATCTACCAGTATGGTAACCAGTCATTATTTACATCAGGTACTGTTCACTGGAGGCCAGGAGGCTTTTATTTGAATTTGCATACTGGTTTAGGTACATGAGCCTTATTCTGCTAGAGGTTTCTTACTGTTAAAAGGGAGTTTTTCCTCCGCACTATAACTATTTCCATTATCTGTGTCGGCGCTCATTTTATTGATTTTATTGTCTTAACTAACTCATATCTTATTGTTAACGTTGACAGCTGTTCCCTGGTAAAAAGATGAAGGGAAAAACATGATTCACATCATTGTTCTTGGTTAATTATTAATTAATCAGATAAACGGTGTCCTCAAGAACCTCAGCTAGCAGAGCCACATATCACTATTATCACTGTGAGTGATTTCAAATGAATCCTGACAGAGATTATGGAGTTTTGTCATGATGCATCAGCACCATGGTTATACGTTTTGATGTTATTATTAGCCAGATGTTTACAGGCTTGAGCTTCCCTCACCAGTGCAACACTGACTGGATCTTGGAGTTGCAACAGACCATCCTTAAAGTCTACCCTTTGCACAAAGCCCAGAAAAATGAATCTCATGCATTCGTGCATTCAGTCCATAATTTATCTCTAGGAAGCTTTAATATACTGTTTGTTTCCTTCTGTTGTTTAATGCAGTCTGTTGCGAGCATGGTTTGATAGAAGCATCACAGTCCATCTCAGTGACAGGTACTATGGTTGGAGCGTTGGTGAAAACTTGCACAGGTCCTGTCCAAAGGATATTGTCCCAGAAGCATTGTGGTTTGTTCAGATGCAACTTTTCATGCCTAAGCTGTGCAGCCATGTTCTTGAACTTTAACATTCAGCAAGCTAATTGAGGCCTGTAGAGTCTGAGATGTAGCTCTTTTTTCTTTTTTCCCAAGTTTCTTTGACAACTGCAAGGTCTGACATCTACTGCTGGGAAGTATTAACACACTTCCAAACACACATATACACACCTGAGTGCTACAGCCCAGCAAACTGCCAAAACATCTGCTTTTATGGGGTTGTGCACACTTTTTGAAGATAAATTAATCAAGGGAATTTGATGAGGAGCACTTGGCTGCTACTTACCCTCTTAATTTTCTATGAAAGCAGTAAGGATGTACTTAGTTTTCACAGCTTTGCTCAGAGCCCTTCTTCTTCCTCTTCTTCACATGACTGTAAATAATTTATAAGTCACTGTCTGTTGATAAAATCTGTTTAACAACTGATGAAGCTTATGCATGACTGCTGTTATCTTATATTAAAAGATAAAGTGAGAAAGAAGTGAGCAGACTAGTTTACAGTCTTTGGTTGTATTGGTTTAAAGATTAATTAGAAATGAGATTTAGTAATGCAGCTTAGAGCTGGGCACAGATCACTTTGATTAGGAAGCTCTATAAGCTGGGCCAGCCGTCAGTATAAAAGTGTTTGGACAAATCCTGATACCAAAGGAGAATGGAAAGTGTGGTTTTATTTTGTTTATTTCTGCTGTTTGTATGCTCATGTTATTTATATTACAGTATTAATCTTTTATTGTGAACTTTGCAGTTTTCGTCAGATACACAATACTAAACCCAAAAACAACAAATACAACAAACAGCATCATTATGGAAAAAATTAAAATAAATTCATGAACAGCAGATGGGAAAGACATCATTATACAAGTAGATCCACACTATGCAACTGAAGTGCAGACTTTCAGCTCTAGTTCTTTATTTCAGCTGCACAGAGACCTGAACATATCACTGGGATTAAATGAACTGCACAAAGCTGGTTTAAGTTGTATTTATCCGATAGATTTGTCGGTGCAAACAATAGTCATCAGCACGCACACACAAAAGTGTGGAAACACAGGCTAAAATTCAGTTTCTATGCAGATGACATCCAGTTATATTTTCTAATATACCAGAAGAAACAATTCACTCTGTCAAGCTGCACTGACCCTAAATGACTTTGCTTTGGCCTTGAGTAATACTGTGAGTAGAAGTCTGTGTAATTTTTGTCCAGGATATGATCTGTTTATTACGGTTATTGCAGTTTCTTATCATCATGATATACTGAACAGCCTCCAGCAGTTTCCTGCAGACTGTCTTCAATATTAGCTTCTCTTCATTAGTTCCTTGTAAAATTCCCATGCAAGTTCACATTGTCCTACTCACATGCAAAGCCCATATTGGCCAAGAGCCATCATATCTTGGAGATCTCATAAGAACCTTACAGCACCGTACAGCAACTGTGACAACTGTTGTTCCCCAATTAAAGACTAAGGGAAAAACACAATTCACATCATTGTTCCTGGTTAATAATTAAGAACCTCAGCAAGCAGAATAACACATGACTATTATCACTATGAGTGATTTCAGATGGGTCCTGACAGAGATTGGGGAGTTTGGATTGTTTCAAAAATGCTTACTTTTGTCATTATGCATCACCAGCAGTTTGTTGCTTTTGATGTTAATGGCCAGGTGTTTACAGGCTTGAGCTTCCTTTGTCTCTGTCAGGTTGGACGCATCCTCCAGATAACATATAAGTAATCAGTAAAATGTAAGGCATTACAAAAATCAGCTCAGCCTGTCTGTTCATGCAGGCAGAATAATGTACGTGTGAACTCCACGTGTGCTCATGTGGCACATATACTCACACCGCTGATCAGGCTCCTGGAAGTCTACCATCACATCATCCCGATGCTGGTATAAGGCATTGCTGCTGGACGTTTCTCTTTGCTACCTCCTGAAACCCTCAGTGTTGACTTTCAGGATAACAATCTCTAAAGGTTTTTTATTAGTACATCTTATAACTGTAAGTTTACAAGAAATTGATAAATCCACATATTTAGTTCTGTTATTTTCTAATAAGTCCTAAAACACTAGCTGAGATGCGCACACATGATTTACAGACGCAGGAGTTGGGGTAAAAGTTGACCAGGTTTTCCACAGATACTATGACTGCATGTTTGTTGCATATACAGACGTTTTTCTGTTTTTTGTCTCTTTCATTCAAGTGAAACCTTTTGTGTTGCGTCAAATGTACTACATAAATAAATTATACCAAGTTACTGTCTGTTGATTTGCTAAATGTTCTATAATTATTGGAGTTTATGAGTGATATTGTTGATCACTAAGATAAAGTGTGGATGAAGTGACAGGACCGTTTTTACAGTCTTTGTTTTTATTGGTTTAAAGATGAATTATAAATAAGATATATTTTTGGCTCTTAGAGCTGAGCATACAGCACTTTGATGAGGAGGCTCCGCCACCAGTCAGTCCAAAAAAATTTAGACAAATCCCAAAACCAAAGGAGAAGGAAAAAATTTTTTTTTATTTGTTTTTATTTTGCTCTTTCTACATGTAATATGTATTACATGTCACATCCACAGAACTGATCACAAATGGCATGTTTTAATGTAAATTAGTGAGCACTTAGGAAGGCGAGACACTATTAGAGATGTGGAGCATCTACAATGTGAGCAAACCAGCAATAAAGGAAAGTGGCCTCTTTATTGTGATCTGTATAGAGATAATAATCCTAATGCCTTTGCCTTTACAGTTGATTGTTAATGCCATTATTTAAAAAAACAACAAAAAATATCAGGTGTTATTGCTTTTACGCAGCAATAATAAAGTCAGGCTCATTTCTGATTATTTTGTTTTATCCCAGGTGAAACATAACCTCCTAATAATTCATTTTAAAAACTGTAAATAAAAGAAAGTGAAAAGTAATTTCTAAAAGAAAATAGCTCCGTGTCAAGGAGATGATTATGATGTGTCATTATCTTCATACACTGCCCAGTTTTGAAAATTAGTTGCCTGTTGTTGCAATTAAGCTGTAAGTTATTTGTCAGCAGACTATTGTTCATTAACAAAAAGCACATGAGCACACTGCGAAGCTTAGACTGTGTGGACCATTGCATGGTGCCTCAAACACAGATTCAAGAGGACTTTCTGTGCCGTCACTGTCACCATGTCATCAGCTGAGGATAGAAAGAGAACCCAGTTTTACAGCAATCAATGAATTTACCCAAACATTCATAAACGAGATTCATTTTTTTACTGACTCATACTGACTATTTACGCGTCAGATTCATCGTGCACCAGATCAGCTGCATTCTTCATGAGCCATCGGTCCTTGTGTTGGGCATGTCCGAATCCCTCGTCGTAGTTCCCCTTTCGTCTGAACAGTTGCTGGTAGTGAACTATGCAGTAGAACTCACCATTCAAAGGTACGTAACTGTACATGCTACAAATGAACACAAGGTTTGTCAGTCAGTTCAAATTAAAGATGGTTTTTGTAGTTAGGATATTTTTGAATTAACGGTAGTCATATAAATGATTTAGATCCCAGTTGCTTCATATGGTTTAGCTAGTCGTTGAGCATATTCTGACACATCTCCCCTTTTCTGTTTTATAGTGGGAAATTAATTAGAGCTTATTTCTACCAGTTAGGTCCACCTGTTAATGACAAGTCAAAATGTCTCCTTTCATAAATATCTGCTGAACTTCAGGTACAGTTTAGATTTAAAATTTCACATCATCTGCACATTTTATCAAATTAGAAGTTAGAGATACAATGCATTTTTGGGAACAACTTGAAAGAAAGACGGATGGAAGATGTAAAAGTGAGGTCAGAGGTCAAATGTGATGGCTGGATGGATATACCAGTATCATTTCCTAAATGTTGCCAATACAAACAATGGCAATAAGAATGAGTTTTAAATAGCTCTATATAGCATTATTATCACTTCGACCTGCAGATCAATCTATTGACCTTGAAGGAGAGGTCAGAGGTCAAATGCAAATCTTTATACGGTACTTTTTACATGTTCGTAAGAATCATAGTTTGTAAGTTCTGAGCCTTTTGTCAGTTTTCGACCAATAAATCATTAAGCTGACCTTGAACCCAAATTTTTAATGGATAGTTAACAATTCCCCCTCTACACCCCTACAAAATTTAATCAGAATTCATTCAAAACTTTTCAAGCTATCATGATTACAGACAGAATGGCATGAATGCTACCAAAAACATAACCTCCTTGGCGGAGGTAAATGTTAATGGTTTATTAATGGTTTATTAATGTGCAAATAGATAGTCACTTGTTTACAAAGAAACTGTTGATTGATTACAGTCCATACAGTGTTATCACCACAGACTAAAGGCAGGAAAGTTACCAGCTAGGGACACAAATTTGTCTTCTGACTGTCCAGGTCATACCCTGGCCTGTGTGGGTTTTCCCCTCATACCCAAGAGCTTTGTTGGATGAGGATATGGGGAAAATAGTGTGTTGTTTATTTTCAGTTCATGCATCAGAAGGTGTTTAATAAACTACATTTTCCAGTCACAGTTTTGAGAGATATTTGTAGACAGTGAAGTTAAGACAACAAACACTGGAAATATTGGAAAGTCTGTGTGTTTCCTTGCTTGCATCATTGCTTGGCTGGTTTTGTGCGCAGCTGCGATTCTCAGCCTGCATCTTTGGCCAACTTTTTACACGCTGCGTCACATACTCACAAAATAGCTGAATAGCTTCTTTTTCATTTTTTATTTTAAATCTAACATGTTATGTTTCCTCTTCTGAAAGTTATTTTTTCTACAGCTGCCTTAGTGAAGGTTTCACAGTTTGTGGCATTTTATATTTTTTCCAATACAGTGTAAGAAAAGAAAGAAAGACAAAGACAGTAATCAATCAATTATGTTGCTGGTGATTTTTCTGTAAAAGTTTAACATCCCACCTTAATTTTTTCTTGCAATGTTTGCAGCAGAAGCAAGTTTTGTGAAAAACATATTTGTCTGCAGTTATTTTTTCCATCTGATAGACAGGCGTCAGACACGCCGAGCACATCTCTCGACCAGCTGGTTGAAACTGAAGAAAAAACCAGACTGAACTTAGTTGATTCTTTTTTTTTTTTTTAACAAAAAGCATTCATAATGAACCACAGTGAAATAAATTAAAATCAAATATATATATACTTACTATGAAATGCCAATTGAACACAGTTTTAAAGCTCAGAATAGATACCAAGATATAAAGAAGGAAATCTAAAACAAAGGATCTTATGAATAAACAGACGAGCAAGCAACATTAACCCATGTAATTAATCTCTTTTCACACACAGTCATGTACATGGCAGCTTTCACATGAAAAAAAAAAAAAAACAGTGCCAACCTGCACCTACTTGGGCACTAAATTATCAGTCTGATTGGTTGGCAGCTTAACATCTGGGCTTGTGGTGACCTGATGTGTAGCTGGACTGATTACCACATGCCTTGCAGATGATGTCATGATTTCTGGCTGAGTATTGACCACGGTGGAGGTCTCGGAGGAGTACAACTTCGTTCCAGAGTTATCAGTCTTCTCGTGATGTTTGGTTCCTGTAATACTGCTCTCTTCACAGCCAGTCTGCACCTCGAGCACGCTGACCAGCCGAGTGCTAAGCGGGCTGGAGGTGGATTGTTTCTGACCTCCTTTTCTCGGGTCCCTTTGAGCGGGGCTGTTGCACATCAGCGTCTTTGTTGTCCGAAATGTCTCCTCCAGCTTTTGGCTCTGCTGGCACGTCGGACAGATCAACATTTCTGGCGGTGCCAGGTCGGTTTTATCTGGCTGTCTGGCTAGTGATTGGATAGAGATAAACGCAGGTGAAGACGGAGGACTAGATTGAGGTTTCGCAGTGGCTCCACCGATGCTTGCTGAATTAGCTGTGTTTCCCTGTATGGTAGCACTTTTCTGTTCGTGCTGCGATTTGGATCTGCTAATTTTATTACTGCTGCCGGAGGATGGCGATCCCTGCACAGCCCCTAAGGACTCTTTGAACAGACATGATAAGCCAGCAATATCAGAGTCAGATTTCAGCGTAGAAACAGAAAAAAGTGCCTTCTTTATGGCTTCCTCTACATCGAGAAGTCTGGCTAAAGTCTGCTCTTTTAGGTTCGTGATTTCCACACTAGCTCGCTCAAGATCTCCAAAAACATGTGCCACCGATGACTTGCTTTCAGCGCTTTCTCTTGATACCGGCAACCTTTCATCTCTGTTGTCAGCTCTGACCTTGTTTTGTTTCTTCTTGTCGGAGCTGACAACCCAGTCGGGGACGTTCTCAAATACTCTCCTCAGAGACCTCACATCAACCTCACTTGTGTCTTTTTCAATTTCTTCAACTCGACTCAGAATGCTCTGCAGTTCCTGCTGTTTTCTCAAATTGTCAAATATTTCCATTGCTGCTGTTACGTTCCCCCTCATGATCTCATCCATGTGAACTGACAGTCGCTGTCGGCGTTCGTCCTCAGTCTCCGTTCGTTCTTTCTTTCCCCTCATCTCGACTTTGCTTTCTCGCTTCTCGATTTCTTGCTCATGCTTGTCTTTGCTGTCAGCGGTTTCTCCACAGGTGCCACATGATTGATCGCTTGTAATTTGCACCAGATCTGGATCCACGCGTGCAAAAACAGACACGTCTTTATCTCCAGCCATGAGCTTAAGGTTTTTGCTGTCTAGCTGGGCAATCTTTAATCTTTTGGGCTTTACAGGGGCAATCTTTTTACCTCCAAATTTCTCAAATGCATCTTGAAAAGCTATGTGACTTTCATCTGTTTCACTGCTTTTGACTGCTGAATCCTGGGTGCTTTCCTCCTCTGCCTTGACATTCATCTGCTGTTGTCCAGTCATTATATTCTTATCTATGTTATCACTTTCTTTCTTATCACCTTGGATTTGATGTCTGACTTTAGTTTCTTGAGCCATCCATACAGCCTCACCCGAAGGCTCACTTCTTTGATGACCTTGAACTGAATCAGATCTTACACATGTGCCGCTTTTAGATTTAGACAGGTCTTCCTCAATCAGTGTTTTTGGCTGAGGAACTGGAGGAACCATTTGTTTAGGTTGCACGGTAATATTTTGGGTTGCCTCCAGATTCTTTGTGCTGGTCCATTGATTGTCACTTTGTTTCGCCTTCAGATGTTCCGGTTTGGGTGGGATGGCTGGTTTTGGACCACTAGGCCTTTTGCTTTTCTCTGAAACAAAACTTGGGGTTTGATTTTGCTGTGGAGACTCTACATTTGCTCCAGTCACCTCTTGCTTCAGTGGTACTCGAGCTGCTTCGGTCACAGTGCAAAGCTCCTGAATTCTTGGTGTTTGAATAGACTCCACGTCCACACGTTGCGATTTTTCTCGGTGAGGTTTAGAAGAGTTTCTGTATATCATAGCTGCTCTAAAATCTCCCCTTGTGACATTAATGTTAGCTCTTTCCAAGGATTCCAAAGATGCTTTAATTTTACCGTGAAAAACAACTTCCTCATCCTCTTGTTGTGTAGGTGTTGTTTCCAAACTTTGTGTAGCTACCATAGCAGCTTCGGTAGGCTGTTTCAGCACCACCTGTGGACTTTCCTGACCTTTTTTGCTGCATGTTTCAGTAGTTTGTGTTTTGCCAGAAGTAGCAGCTTCTGTGCTTTTGTGCTGGCAGTCTGTTTTATGTCCTGAGGTTACGTTTTCTTGAAATATTTCTGCTTCTTCTCTTGAGTGTTTCACAGCATCTGCTGTAAACGAGACAATGGCTTCCTCAGATGATTCCTCAGTAATGGCTTTTTGTTTTTCTTGTGACTTTGCCTCACTTGTGGCCTGTTGCATACCATGGTTTGCAGTTTGAAGGTTAGAGATCTCTTCATTGTCATCTACAACCTCGACTAACTGAGCTTGGTGGACACCAAGCGCATCATCTTGTATCTCAAAATGTCCATGAGACTCCTGGGGCACGACTTCGGAATAACATATTTGCTCTTGTGCTCGATCAGTGTGTTCACTACCTGTTTTCTTTGCTTGCACGTGAGATGATACCCCAGAATTACATTCTGCACACAGATTTTGACTTGTAGATGCATTTTCATGGATCTTTTTCTTTGGTTGAAGTTGACTTGGGCATCCAGAGAACATGCTTTTAAGTCTTTTTACATCAACGGGTACCCACTCACAAGTAGTTTCCCCCACTTGCTCTCCTCCCTTCTCATGAAGGAGTTCAGTGTCCTGCCCAGCCATCGTTTGGTTTTCAGGGAGTTCTTGAACTGTTTCCTCAGCTTGAAGGCTTTTTAAATACTCAAAATCTCCCCTTTCAATGCAGCTTTTGAATAGTTTTACACTCCCCTTTATTTTCCCTTCAGCCATTATTGATCCTGGGCAGGTTTCCTCTTGAGAAAGTTCAAGTAGACCACCTTTGATCGACTTTGTTATTTCTTTATTGCCGGTTTTACTCGTGTCACCCCTTTCCACCTCTGACTGATCATATTCAGCACCACTCGGAGAGATGAAGCTCTTCACATCTTTCTCATTATGGTATTTGTAGAGGGAGTAAACAATGACTTTGGCGCAGTTGTCGTCATCTTCTTGAATGACCACTCCTTTTCTCAGAGAGTTATCTTGATTGAGAATATCCTCAACAAGCTGAACCACACTGGCAGTTTTGAACTCCTTGTCCTTGTTTGTATTGAGCTGACGTTGCTGAACCGGCGCAGTCACCAGGGTGGTCTCGATAGCCCCTTTACTGTTCTCCTTTAGGTAAGTGACCTGAGGCTTTAGGTTTACCCGTGGTAGCAGCTGGAGTAAGAAATTTTGCGCACCCCCTTCAGCCACCTCGTCGTGTTTTATCTCAGGCCCGCTCTTTGATAGTGTAAAACTAGCTTTTTTAGCAATCATCGTCTCATTCACCTCAATGATTGAGCCAATCGATTGTATGGCTTTAACCTGGTACAGGAAATTCAAAGTTTCCTTGATGTTCTCCACCATCGTCTCAATTTCATCCTCGTTCTGACGTCTGATTTTGTCAAATGGCATTGATTCAAAAAGATGGGTTCTGTTCTTTACACTGGTGGTCATGTTTCCTTCACCAGCCCCACCGCCTCTCGCTGTAATTGGACTTTTTGGTATGTGCGCAAAGGAATGCTCTCTCTCTATGTTTGTTGAGATAAATGGGTTGTTTTGGAAGAGAGCTGCCCTCGTTTTAATGAAGTCATCATTTTCTTCTGAATCGGGTAAGCCTGTAGACTCCTCCTCAAAGAGCGCTTCCTCAGTGGAAACCTCACCGCTACATGAAAAATCATGTTCAGTTCTTTGATCGACACAAGCACGTGATACTTGTTCGTGGGGCTCTGCTGCTAAATCAGTGCTTTTGCTTTGTAGATTCTCCCTGAAACCCATTTCAAATTGCTTTTTTTGTTTTTGGACTTCCTTTGTCTCACCCCTATAAATAGAAACTTTCCCCTGGAACTTATTATCCAGATTTGGCCTAGATGTGTTCACAGACTGACTCTCGAATATCCTTCTGGTAGCCTGAACATCTATTTTCACCATCTGCTCCTCACACTCTCTATCAGAGTCTGGACTAAAACTAAAAGATTTTTCAACTTCCAAAACCTCTTGAACACTTTCTGCGCGAGGCTTTTCCTTCGTTTCCTCCAAAACAGCCAGAGTTTTGCTAAAATCACATTGTTTGTCACTTCTCTCTGCCATGTGCATCTTGGGGGTGTAGTGAGATACTTTGCTACTCGAGCCACAGTTCTCAAATATCAAGCGTTTTGAAAGGACCTCTCCCTCGTATCCGGTTTCATCAGCTGTCACTGCCTCTGAGCTCAAAACTTCCGCAAGCTCCTCGTCCACAGCATCATCCAGCATCTTCAGCTCTGGGTGGGTGTGCTTCAGGAGACGCCTCAGTTCACATTTCTGCCTCTGCTGGTATAACATTTCTTTGGAACATTGGGAGGGGATAGGTTGCAGAGAATGTGTCCCACAGCTCTCTTCTAGTTCTGGTTGATGTCTTGCTGAAGGAGGTGGAGGTAGGTCATCTTTCCTTTGTGGGACAGTTGAGTCTTCTGCCATCTTAGAAGAGCAAAGGAATGTTCTTAATATTTCATCCATTCAGCGAAGTTCATGCTCCAGAGCGGTCAAACGTACTCACAGGAACGAGAGCCACATGTTATCATCCAAGTCATGCCAGGTGTTAGCTGGTTAGCTGAACTCCAAAAGCAGCCAGCAATTGCAACCCCAAAATGAATAAAATAAAACTGGGAGGGAGGGAATCTGCACAGATCTCAGGAAAAGCAATATGTTTTGGGTTTTTGAGCCAAAGGGAACATGATACTGTGCAAAATGCAAATCCAGTGTGCGCAGAACAAGCTGCACCAGCCACAACATCATGCAAAATATCTGGTGACATTGCACTTTACCTTGGTTAGGGTTACTCTTTTCCCAGATTCATGCGACTGATCTCGTTCCTGCAGAGAAATGAAAAACAACAAACAAACAAAAAAAAAAAACCCAAAAGAAGTGATTTCAGGTTGGAGAGTATTACATAAACATTGTTGTCTGGCTTCCAGAAATTTCCTTGTCAATAATGAATTCATGATATCCTTATAATGACATATGCTGCATGTCAATCGTAGATAATTAAAGTATGTAGCTGCAAATCTACATTATAAAGGCTGCTGGAATGGTGGAATTAACTCTCAGCTTTCATTGCCAAACATCATTTTAATTGTTTACCTTGCATAAAAGTATAACATCTCTGAGATAACACTTCGAGAATACTGGAAACAAGTTTAATTATTAAAAGAAGAGAACGTGCAACAAGTACGCCGACATTTACCGGTTTTGAAAGACTGCTTGCTGATTTCTGAGGTGCCGCCTTGGACAGATAGAGAGCTGAAATTGCTTTGACGGAGACAGACAGTTTCTCCTTGGTTTGGATGAAAGACCTGTCTCTGAAGTCTGCAGCTGACCTCCTCTTTTCATCTGCAGAGACATCAGACACGGCGGCTTTAATGCTGAATTTTGCTGCGGCTCTGATTGCGCTGCTTAGAAGTCAAACGGGCCTGATCGGGACCGTCTCGTGACATTTTCAAAACGAAGACTGTCGTCAACATCATTGGGATGCGGACAGTGTGGAAATAATTCACGGCTCATTCGACAATGTATAGCTCACGCCGTTTGCTAGTAACACTGGCCCAAATTTGGGGTCGCCGGTAAAGCACTTTTCTGAGCTGATATTTAACAGCTGTCACATGGCTGAGTTATAAATGTACCGCTTGTTGTGGAGCAGGAGAGATACCCGACTCCACTCGCGCACATGATGAAACAGGCAAGTCACTGCGACTACGGTTGACTAAGCACAGAAGTGCAGAGGTAAACAGATGTGCCTCAAAGCTGTTTGTAAAAGTACAGATACTTTAGCACGCCGTGTGTACAGAAACAGGAAAACATGGGAAAACATGAAGCTTGATGCAGCATTTCAGTTACAGTAACAGGCAGTATCTCAAAAGTATTTCATAAACGAATATTTCAAGACTCATGCAACAGTGAAAACTGTGAATCGTAGCCATTATTAGTTTTCACTATATACCATACATACTGTATTAAGCTTCATAGGGGGGAGGCTTCTCTAAGAGCACGTGCCACCCCTTTCATTCACAATACAAATCTCTACTCACAGAAGATGAAATCTTCCCGGTTCCTTCCTCCCTGTCTTTCTTCTTCCTCCCTGTCTTTCTTCAAACCTCTAACTCTCTGTCGGATTGTGTCCCGTCACGGAGCCTTTGCCGCTCGCTCTTTCTTTCTGTCTCAATCCTGTCCAGGAAACAGCTGACCCTTTCACCCTCCTGCACTTATTCTGGTCTTGTAGCGCACCAGCTATTTCTGTCCTGTTCTGGAGTGGCCTACTATTACTACGCCAAGTTGAGTCATCCAAAGCTCTTTGACCTAAGTCACTGAAGACCTCAATCCAGGGAAGGTCTAACATCTTTTTTTAGTTGCATGAAGATGTAGACATAAAAAAAAAATGACTAAATGTTTTTTTAAATAGCCAAACTGTGGCCATCATGGTTCACAGTTTACTCATTACCATAATCAAGCCTCTACATTATGGTGCAGTATTTCTTGGTCTTATCAGCTGCTCTTTAACCTGGAAGTTTGTACTTTAAAGTTCTCTGTAGATGCTTTCATTATTGCAACATGTAATTTATGACTAGGATTTGTATTATTTGTTTATGCTGCCACTTGTTTTGTGCATTTCTGGGCTTCGCTTGGTAGTAGGCAGTGAAATGTGGCGTTCAGTCTGGCACAGAGGAAGCTTTGAAAGCTTTGCTGAGCTAGAAAGACGATACTCACCAGCTTGAGATGCTGCAATTTTTTCAAAATCAATACCGCCTATTGTTCTTCTCCTCTCTGTCCGGGTCTGAACTGCTGCCTATAGAGACAAACAATAAAAACATCACTGCCACTGAGTAAACTTATTGTGTATTAATACTTTTTATGTAACAGTGCAGTTGTATGCAAATATGAAGCCCCCCTGACATAAATATCATGTGTCATGTGACAGTGATTTTTAAAGTAATAATGTAGTTGTATTTACCTTTTGAGTTACATGATTGTCTTTCACGTCAGCTTTTGCCACATTATCAGTGGCACTCTTTACATCCTCTCCGTTCATCTTTGACATGTCTGCCATGTAATCCGCTGTGAAGTCTGCAGCTCTGAGGCCGCCCCTTCCGTTGTTTTTAGTAGAAGCTGTTGACTCAAACAGAACTCTCAAGGCCTCTATGGAGCCCGCGCTGCTTTTAAGGCTACCCATTGATTTGCTGCGGGTCAAATTGGTTTTGGCTCGAGACTGTTCCCTCTCAGCACTTCTCCTCATCGGAGACTCCAGATGAGTCTCTTTGCTTTCTAGTCGGGATGGTGCTATCTGAAAATGATGCACACGGGAGCCAAATGTGTGTGAATGCAGCTACAGTGTTTTTTTGTTTTTTTTTTCAGTGCTGAAGATGCTTTTTATGATTTGAACAGCTCAAAAATCAGACGTTACCTCCTTTAGCACGTGGTTTGGCTTTCCTTCATCATGAACTACTGAGGATCCTTGAATGGATTTGCTCACTTTTACTGTAGTTTGATATCTGTTACACACACAAACACCACATTCATGATTTGATGCCACATGTAGATTGGAGGGGGTGGACTTTAGTTGGCACAGACACAGCGAGAGTGATGATTTATTTATTTATTTTTACCTGGCCACTAACTGGGATACTGATGCCGTCCTGTCCCGCAGCCCCACATCAGTCCAGATTGGCTTGTCACATGATGAGTGGAAGCTCCTCAGCGATTGGGTGCGCCTAATAGTGCTCTTCCATTCCATGATCCCGTCACGGTTGCACACAGTTTTGCTATATCACCTAGAATACATGATATGTAATCAATAACATTTGATCAACAGGCTTTTGTTTACATTTCAAGCCCAATAATGAGCATTTATCCCCACTTCCCTGCTGACTCGCAGATATGAAATGCCTTAACATCAATAATGCATACCTCTCAGGGAGCGAGACAGAATGATTTGGAGGGTGCCTTGCAATTTAACAACGATGCAGAGTGCAGCAACCGCTCGGTGTAACGACAGGAACTTGAGTTTGATGAAAACGAGATGATGGCACAAGTAAACTACATTTTGAGTGGAATCGTTACCTTACAGATGTCGGTCAGTGTCTGCTCTCTCGGACAATCAGAAGCACTTCCGCGGCATCACAAGACCTGCACACAGTATAAAGACTCTGCGAGCAAAGTCCTTTTTCTTCCTCATTACCTCTGGCTGTGTAAAAAAGTTTGGCGAGCAGCAGCCAGGATATACTGTAAATCCCCTTATGTTGTAAATTAGGAGGACATTTATCCCGCAACCCTCATTTTGCTCTACTGTATATAAAACAGCTGCTGGATTGTGTTCTGATTCCTGCGCTTTCAGGGGAATCAGCTTCATGTTTGATTTCAGATTAGCCCTCTGATGTAATTGTTTGATCTTTGAGCAGCAGCACACTCTCTGTTACATTAAAATTGATACATTTTATTGATCCTAAAGGCACCTGAGCCATTACTGGGGCAATGCGGGCAAAAGAAAAACATGTAGAAGATAATATTAAATTAAAGGAATTATGATAACATGCATCTCAGTTGTTTTGAGAGCGTTTTTTTGTGTAAAGTTTTAACAGCCAGAGCTGCATGAGCTGACAGAGCGACCTGGTTACAGATTTACACATTTACAACGCTTTAAAATAATACTGCAGCTGTCCAAAGTTTGCACTGTTGTAGTTGAGGGAAAGTTTTCTGAATGAAGAAAAATAAGTGACATATAAGTGGATTAATACTAAAAATAAAATAAAATACACAGCCAAGAGCCACATATTCAAGTATAGTATTCCTTATGATATACACCATTACACTTTAATGTAAAAAAAAAAGAAAAAGAAAAAGTAATCACCTTTTTTTTTAAAAAAAAAAAGTTTAACTACTTAATTCTTAAATTAGACCCCAAGTTGCTGAGTTCTTTCAGTTTTTAGAGAGCCAGGGAGGAACAAGTGTTGAGGAAGCGTGTCTCCACCCAAGAATTCCGAGAGCTCCCGACCCCAAAGTGTCAAATGAGAGAAGGAGGAAGGTTTAGTTCCTCGCGATCTTGCTGACAACGTCGATACTAACACCGGCCCCCCCAACCAGAATTCACTGACATGTGCTGAAAAAAAGAAAAAAAATATCTGTGAACTGCATATGCACACTGCCAACCAGTGTGTATGCAGAGACTGCAGCTTTTTTCCCCCCTTATGCTAAATAATGCGCAATTTTGATAACTGTGCCATCTTATGGTGAGATATCTTTACTACAGTAAATCCATACAGGTTAAGTAATGTGTTTAAAGCTGCATGGAAGTCATTGATTTTTTTTGGCCACTTGGGGGCAGTGAAGCAACCTGAACATTAACATACCACTAAATTATTATTTGCTGTTTTTTTTTTCTTTTATATTTGTGGTACTTTTCTTTAATGTTGTGATTCTAGTTCGTGAAAAACAATACAGGAAAGTTATACTGCCTACTTGTATAGTTACAATTTACCAATTGTTTTGATTCTTGAAGTAATTTGACTGCGGATGCTTCATTTTTACATTTCTTTTTAAAAAATTTTAATTGAAGTAAGATCTTGTCATTGTGTAAAATCAAATTTTTTGTTGTGGTATTCAGATTTTTACCGGATCTGAGCACACCTTTTCAGAGTCTGTTTGTTTTTATTATTTTAATCTACCTCTATTTCACCAAGTAGCTGTTAGAGACAATGAGAGCTTTTGTCAGCGCGCACAATTCATATTCCCTCTCTTTAGTCTTGCTTTCTGCTAATCAGTCTTCAAACAAAGAGAGAGCAACAGCAGCAGCACACACCCCTGGGGCAAAGACTGTGAGATTCAGCCTGGCTGCCCCCCCCCCCCCCACCGCCCGCCTCCTCTGCCCCTCCTCTGACTACAGCCCTCATCCCCCCCTTCTAAACCCGCTCCTGTCTCTGAGGCACCAGGGAGATGAAAGGGAATATGCAATGCGCCGCCTTTGACTGTGAACCGTGCGGTGTTATTAGGGGAAGTTTACTGGCCTTGTCTGCCTTTCAAACACACTTGCTTACACCAGGTAACTGTTTATTGGGAGGATCTGTGGTCGGTTGGTTGGTGGGAGCCTTTAATACCTGTGCAGATTACACTCCGTGACTGATCCAGGGCTGCAAAGAAGGAAAACACGATGCACCAGCAGACACATTGATCACTCTTGCCGGACTCGAATGCGCCTTCCGCGTGTCCTTTCTCAGTGAGCAGAAACAACCAGGAGAAGAAATGGGCCTTGTTGCAGCCCCGGTATGAACTGCAGCCCAGCAGAGGGCGATAAAGACCACTGAGACGCACAGCTGTGCCTTTTTCTCAAACACATTTGGGTTATGTGGGAACATTACAGTGAGGCTATTCAAGGCCAAACTAGGTTATTGCAGTGCACCAAAATAACTCACAATATACAGCAGCGAGAACAGAGACCAGATAGCTGTGGAAGATAAGGTCAGTGCTGCTCAATAAATGATGTCCACTGATGCGTGCGTAAGCGTATTTTTTTTTTAAATTTATTTATTTTTTTATCCCAGACAGTGAAATTCATTTAGATGCAGGGCAACTCTTCATGTATCAGACAAATACTCCCCTCGTCAGGCGTTACCTCACTTAAACCTGCTGCAGTCTTGAATTTCTGATGGGCCCTGTCTGCATCACGGAGAAGCCAGACTGAGGCTCTGTGGTGCTTCGCAGGGGCTGATGGATGTGAGTGACACACACGCGCGCACATCACACACACCTCACACGGCCAGCTGTCATGAGTTTGCCTGAAATGGGTAATATGCATGCACTGTGACACAGTGTGTGTCTGTGTGACTCAGTACTGGCGTGTGTGTGTGTGTGTGTGTGTGTGTGTGTGTGTGTGTGTGTGTGTGTGTGTGTGTGTGTGTGTGTGTGT
>JAVDPK010000907.1:0-30162 GCA_034780415.1 Cichlasoma orientale | reverse complement strand
GTGTGTGTGTGTGTGTGTGTGTGTGTGTGTGTGTGTGTGTGTGTGTGTGTGTGTGTGTGTGTGTGTGTGTGTATGAGTCATGCTGCTGCTACTAGTGATCCTGCCCAACATGTAATTGAGGTAATCTAGCCGCTGTTCATTCAGTGCCTTTAAAGAAAAACAGAGTATTCACAGCATATGTGAAGAAAACTCCCTTTCTTAAAAGATTAATTATTCATCATTAATTTATTTAGGAGTAATTATTGTTACCACAGGCTTCCGCTAAGCAGTGTGTTGCACCTTGGCTTATTAGTTTAACCACACATTCTTTCAGATCATTTTTTGGCACATGTCGGAATATCTTATTTATTTAGCAGTCATTTCTTGGCCAGATCACTTTGATACCAGTAGGAAGCCCAATTAGTTAAAAAATGTCCCATCTGTAGTTTGGATCTCAGTCTTCCTTTTAGAATCAGACCACCCTTGAAGCGGCTGAAACATACAACTACAAAGAGAGGTAGTATAACTTTACTAGTTTTTCTTTGATGGTCAGACTTTGATACTGTGTCATTTTGGGGGGGGTTTCTTCTTCTTCTTCTTTTTTTTTTAAATTACATTTTCTGGTTGTTGCACATTTAACTCTTTTGTTCTGGCTTTCAGGCTTTCAGGTTTGAGGTATGAAGGTGACGACGACAGAATATATAAGAGCGCATTTCCTCTGTACAACATGCGACCAAAACTGGATTAAATTTAGACAATGAGTGACTATTTTTTTGGTAATTTCCACACACTTTATATGTGACGCCCAATCTGCACCTCAGTGAGGTTAAGAAGCATGTGGTCATGAAGAAATGGCCTAATGTTATTGATTTTATACATGAAAATGAAACATTATGAAAATGTCACAAAAGTAATGACCTATATTAACACTCTGAGGTTGAAATGTTTAATTTCAGCCTTATAAAGGGTTAAAAAAAAAAAGAGGATTTCTTTCTTTCTTTCTTTCGCCATAACTTATTTTGCTCAGTGTGTTAGCGGGTGCCCTGACAGGACGCATTCAAACATTTGAAACGGCAATCAAAACTAACATTTCTAATGAGCTACACAGCGCAGATTTCTCAGCATCTTTGAACACATCTGCTCCGTCTCAATATGCATTCTTGCGCGTTCATCTGTTCTCCGCGACGTGTTTGACGTAAGAGCAAATGTTCAGTGTATGCATCCAAAACAGAAGTACACACAGAGCGAGCAGATGATGGCTTCCTGATTGTACTGCCAAATGTGTACAAAACACGGAGGATGCACTGTGCAGGGATTTGACTAAAAAAAAAAAAAAAAAAGAAGAAATGCAAAGACTTATTTTCCTAATGACGGGCACTTCTCACCTACCAGCATTTAATGAATGAGATGAGTCCTCATAGGTTGTGTGACATGGCTAAATGCGCACTCTGGGCCTTGTTCTGAGGCGTGTGAAAACACAGGAAGTCACACAAGCTCAAATCAAAACTGACTGAGCAGATCTTCGTTAGCAGCATCAGTAGCTGACACTTAAGTTTCATCTTTGGTTTTTGACTCGATTGACGTTGAAACTCAATCTACTGCAGTTGGCACAGTTGTTGCCGCTGACAGTTATGCTGGAGAATGAGTGGAACGTTGCGGCATCAGGTGAGGCATGCGGAAAACACGACAGTGGAACTGATTTAACTGATTATGATAATGGTTTTGATGTTGGCAGGAGTTATTGGAATATAGAACCATGATGAAAAGAACTTTATAATATTAATATCTATGTCATCAATAAGAACAGAAATTCCCTTTATGTATTATGCCTTACCAAACACCGCTTTGGTGATGTTTTGAGTCCGGATTTGAGCATCTTTGTGAATTTGTCTGCCGCTGAACAGTTTTTCATTCTTCTCTTAGTAAAGAAAGTGAGGGGGAGGAAGAGAGAGGAACAAGAGGAGAAAGAATGAAAGAAGCAAGATAAAGGTGTATATATTTATTCTTCGGCTGAGTCACAAATCAAAGGGAGAGCTGGAAAGGAGCCGAGGCTTAAAAGAAATCTTATTTTATGCAAGTAGAAGCATCAGTACTGAAATGTGCAGCTGCTGAGTTTACATTACATTTTTTACAGTTTGAGTCTAGTTATTTATATGCCTCTTATTAGGCAAAATGAAAAAGTATTGAGAAAAAAAAATAAGCATAACGAGCTTAAAAGCTTTTGTTCGCCGTATTTGCGAGAAGCTAATAGTGGGAGCCGACACAGTCGCTCATAATATTTCTACTTCTCCAGAGAAACGGTACAAGATAAACATGATTTTATTCTGTTGCCAGAGAAACTCGACTTGTGTTTTTCTTGCACATAATGGATTCTAACTAGGTGTAGCAGTTCATTCAGGCAGCGTCGTGTTTTGGAGAACGGTGAAGGAAACAGAACAAAAATAAAACTGAGTGTTACCAGAGTATTTCACAGATGATTTGTGCTCAGTGCCTCAGGACCTAAGTGGGAATCTATGTGTCATTAGGAAAGTCTTTCCAGTGCTGAAAAGACCCAAAAAAGAAAAAAAAAAAGTTCAGGAACAGGCTGTCAGCTTCTACCAACACATGGCTATGATTTGCTGGAACAGTCCTCCCTCCCCACCCTTTCCAAAAGGAGAACATGAGAAGTGCTAAGAAGCAGTACATTGTGAGTCCATTCTCTGCCCCTGTCCTGCATGTTTTCCTGCAGGTGTGTGTTGCGCTAGAGGGAAAACGTGTGTCAGTACAGCTGAGTGGGAGTGACTATAACCTTTTTTTTGTCCCTGAACAAGCCCCGCCTATGTTACTGTGGCCATGCACGGGTAGTGGCGAGCCTGCGTGCATGTGTGTCAGCAAGAGTTTACGTTTCACACGTGTGACCACTGTGGAGGAGGCTGGAGCTCTAAGCTGCTTTGCAGAGCTTAGGAGGGCAGGCGCTCGCTGGCTACTCAAAGGGCCGTGCTTGCTACATGCCTAGAGGGGGTGACGACATAGCTAAGCACTGGAGCATGGTGCCCAGGGTTTCACATAACAATGGTGGGTCAGGGGCAGCCCACAGAGGCACTGCACTGAACTGTGCGTGGCCACAAACGTAGCTCTTGTTCAACAGTCAGAGAAAGTGGCAGCAGTTATCAGTTAATGAAAGTGAAAGCATTTCTCATTCCTTGCCAGATTAACTGGAAAAAGCACTGCTTTTTAATCACAAATGATGTCTTATGAGTGCGTGTAATAAACCTGATGGATTTTAGTGATTTACATATATTTCAATATCCTTCTCGGTGGCACTTGCTGCTCAGATCTGATGAGGCAGGTAAAAAACTGCACACTTTCCACTAATGTACACCTACAGTAGTGCAGATGTACTGTACGCACACACACACACACACACACGCAAACATGGACAGCATGCGTGCAAACATGTACGCATGCAGTGTACACTTCTGCTGAGAGCGTGAAGTCCTGCGGGACTTAATGTTCGCTGCTGCTGATATCACACGCAAGCACACACACACACACACACTCTCTCCCTCGCCGTGGGTTCAGTTCATGTAGGGAGCTGGAAGATCAGGTTTCGTGTCTGCGTGCACAGTTTGTACTTATTGCTTCACCTTTGCTCCTCCTCTGTCAGCGCAAGGCAGCACTGCATCAGGGCACTCTTTGCAACTCTCTAAGGATATGCCAGCCAAACCACTGGCGAGCTCTGTCACCAGTGGAATTAAGGGTTGCCAGGAGATAATTATCACAGGGAGTTAAAACAGCCTTTGTATGTATTTGGATAATTGGTAGCATGTGAGGAACAATGAATCCTAAAAGTGTTTAATGAGATTTTATTGGTCAGCGCTGCTGGGTTTTTGCTGGCCAGAGTATTTCGGGCTTTGTGTGTGGTTCATTCATGGTTTCATTCTGTAAAAATGTACAATTGTTGTTTCTGCGCATTCCCCTCTTCAGTGGAACCCCAGATGACCCTCCAGTGGCGCCAGTTGAGGCTGGACCCTGTGAAAGAGGATGAGAAAGAGGAGGAGGAGGACAGGAGACGTGGGCATAACGGAAATGAAGTATATTAGGACAATAGAGTATATTAGGAAGCTGGAAAAAAAAGAAGACACATAAGCACATAATACTACAGCACAGACTTTCAATACTAGGAAGGAAAAAGAAGATGTATCTGTTCAGTTTCCTTGTAGTTTGTTGGAAACTTATTGCTCCTGTGTGTACGTTTGCTTTTATCTAATAAGCCAGTCCTGAATTTAGTGATTGTTAGTTAAGCAATCAGCTGCACCAGGAAAAAGTTCTGTGGTTTGACTGTGGGCCCAGCAGAGCCCTGCCTTTTGAAACATGATCCCGCACGGGAGACGTCACACAGCGCAGCTCCTGGAATGTCCTGCGTAGACCGAACAAATGCAAACAGAGGCCCGCTGTAATCTCTTATCTCTGGCTGTGACACTTTGTACTGCAACGCCATCAAATGGGCAGATATCCGAGAGAAGCTGCAATATTGAGCTTTCGTAGCTGGAGCGAACCATATTATCTGCATACGTGCTGAGATTTTGTGATGCCACCTGATATGTTTAATTTTCACAGTTCTTTTATACTCTAGATTATACATGCCCTGACCTGTATGTAATTCTATTTTTCACATTTTCAAAAGGGGGAAATCCGAGGGAAAGCACACTGATTTTCATTGTCTGAATCCATCTTGTCTTGGTCTGTGAAGCCTTTGAAAACTCTTGTAAAATGTCTTATTTTTTTTTAGCATTTGAAAAATGATATCCCCCCTGTTTATGTCATCAGGATTAATCTTAGATTTATATTTAGGAAAACTGTGATAATTTTACATGGATTTAGAGAATGGTGATGTAATACGGACTGTGAGTCAGAATATCTTGGCCTTTGCTTCAGAGATTTTTTTGAAGCATTGTTCAGCTGCACATACATAATCCTTCCCTCTCACAGTCTGTACATGTTTTTTTTTTGTGCTATTGCTGGAATATCCTCCAACATCAATATGAGCATAAAGTCATTATACAAGTCTTAGCAGCTTTTACACTCATACCACATGGTCAAGTGGATTAAACAACAGGAACCCTGCGCTGAGGTGCACAATTTAATCAGTCACCACTATAACCTACATCCTCACACAAACTCACAGAACAACATCTTTAGGAAACAGTTAACAGCTGCAGTTATAGAAACTGAATATTAAAGTGTTCAAAAAAATTTCTTTTATTTGGTCTGCAATCTATTGTACGCAGTGCTGCTTGTGCTGTTTTGTTATGGTTGGATTTGCTGCAGTACTTCCATCAGGCTCTGTTTTGGTTATACCAACCCCCTCCACTGGAGGCGCTGTCCCACAGGCTCCCTGCACAGTCCTTGCTCACGAAGGGCAAGATGCTGTAGACAAGATACTGTAGACATGATGCAATCATGCCGAATGTCGCCAAACTATTGCAGCATATGCTCTCCTTTTATGTGCACGTTTTAATGACTAAAAGATCAATAATGTATGACTAAGCTTTGGTGATTATTTCTTGCACAAAGGAACAATAGGAGAATGTAAATCGAGCAAATTAAAATAGTGCATTAGTAATCCAAAACGTGCCCACAGATTGGCAGCTAAGTTGCTTCTTCTGCTGTGACTAATATTGCATCTGACCTCAGGTTGTCTGGCTGCACATGTGACGCTTTGCAACTGCACATGCAGAATCCTCCCCTGTTACACAAGGCAATCACTAGATCTGTGCATGTGTTTGTGTGTGAGAGAGTTAGGCTAGGGAGCACATGACCAGTACAGATATGATTAATTACTGCAGCTCCAACAGACATTGAGACAGAAAATGGACTGTATTTGCACATCTGTGTGCACCGTGATAAAACTCCTCTTTACATATTAATGCAACCATTTTATATTAGACTTTTGCATTTATACCCAGTGCAGCTTTTTTAACGCGTACCTCATCCTTATATTCGCCTTTTCCTCCTGATCTGTTTCTCATTTTTAATTCACACAATCTGAGGGTTTATCTCAAGATCTTTAATTCCACATTAATAGTCAGCCTTCGAGGCTGATTATCAATATGCTTTTGGGATATTAGCATGCTGCGGTGTTATTAAAGCGCTGCAAAATCCAGCCTCAATTCATGACCAGTTGTTTACAGCTATGATCAAATGATAGGCCTCCCGTCTTTGTGTGTGTGTGTGTTTGCATCAGATTGCATAGTGGTGACATTGTTAAGAGTTAAAGCATAAAATAATCATGCTGAAAAGGTAATGCGACTCAGGTCACGTCCTCCTTCAGCTGAAATCAGCTGTGTGTTCAGAGATGCCAGAGAGTGAGACATAAAGACGTCATTGTTGTTACTTCAGTCTGCAGAGGGAAGTTGGAGGAAAGATGACAGACTGTTGGTTGTGTGTAGTCCTGCTGGGCTCTGACTGTACGCTCCTCCACCTCCTTTCTCTCTCTCTCTCTCTCTACACACACCTCCGCACCATACTCTCTCTCTCCTGAGGCACGACTCTGGTCACCGTGGATATTAATACACTGCTCTGCCACTGAGTGTGCTCAGCACAGAAGTGAAAATATCTGACAGGCACTATTTATAGACCCTGCAGGCGGACAGGCGAAATCCACAGCAACACGATCCAGCCTATTCTGGAGTCGTGTTCCACAGAAATCGCCTCAGCAGAAAGGAGCTGAAAAGCCCAGGGGCCCGGAGCACAACTTGGCCATGGTGGGGAAAGAGTTTTTTATAGAACGCTGGTGGCAGCTGTGGGTGGGGAATACTGTTGTGGAGTGTACAAATGAAAGTGAGGAAAAAAAAAAAGAAGCTAAAAATGCATGCACATACATAGGTGTGCACTTTTGCTTGCGTCTGTGCCATTGCCCTGAACCTGTGCAGGCATTCGTGCAAGCTTGGTGAAGGTTTGTGCAATGTACAGCATCCACATGCTAATAAGAACTGTGTACCTGGAACGGTTCTGTTATTTGGCTCACATTTAGATGTTACGTATTATTAAGGATGAATCACACACCGGCAGCATGAGAGTGTAATCTGAGGCAGGTCCTCTTGGTGGACTGATCTGCTTCAGGCATCCTGTGTCACGCTGAGAATTGGGACACAAACGGAGAGGCGAGATGGATGAATAATGAAAAGCAACTTGGGTGCATTTTTGGCCTCTGTCACCTCCCTGATTATGCAAATCTGAGAAATAAAGAGCTAACACGCCGGACCGAGGAGAGGTAGAGTATCTCCTTCTCCTTTCAGATCTACAGTGGAGACCCATGCACGGCTGATTTCGCCTCTTTCATCACCAGCGACATTTTAATAAGAGGTTCTTATGATGAGCTTGTTGCTGTGTCCCGGTAAAACAATTTGATTTGACTAATTGGGAATCTTTTCATTTCAAAACATCACCATCCTAATCGCGGGGCTGCTAGACAGCACCTGCAATTTATTGCATTATGGCTTCCTGCAGCTGCCTCGGGATAGTTTGTGCTCGATACCCAAACAGACACTGAAGAGATTTTCTCCTCTTATCTCCCCATGACAGGAGACAATAGAGATGAACTTACGGAACATCTTTTTTTTTTCTTGTACGTGAAATGTTAGTCATTATGAAACATGGGAATCATTTATGATGCATATACAGTATGTGATAGTGAGACACTGACTCTCTAATTACACTCTGTCTAATGACGGGTAATTTCTGTCTTTCTGCAAGCGCTTTCAAGTCTGTCTTTACCTCAGACTTTTCCAGGCTCTATGGGGCAAAGCGTATGCTGTCGTTTAAGTCATTCTGCACCGAACTATCTAAGAATGAGCAGGTTGATTTCATTCGAATAATGCACAGACATTTATTGTTTTCGGAGCATGAAGCCATTTGACTCTGGTGACTCTGGAGTGCCCAGAGAAACTCCACACGGAGAAGCCCCAGCGGGGCCAGTGGGTTCAAACCCAGGACCTTCTTGCTGAGAGGCGACAGCGCTCACGACTGCACCACAATGCCGCCTGCCACTGAAAAATCTCCTACAAACTAAATTAGGATCTTTTGCACAGCTGGATGCTGGATAAGCCTAAACAGCAGCCGACCATCACTCAGAACAGCTTTGCCTTCATTAATAGCTAACGTTAAGCCTTAATGAGTTAAGTTACTTTAAAAAAAAAAAAATCCCCCTATGTTGTTATAAAGTTGCAAATTATTTATGCACGCTTTTTCACATTAATACGGGGCACTTAAACATGGGAGCATCAAGTGGCTTCGGCTCCCACGTCAGCTTTATCTTTTGGCATGGCAGCTGGAAAAAAAAAATCCTGCAAAATTGTGTTTTTTTTTTCAGCTTCACTGTACTTTATGTCTAATTAGCAAATATTAGCATTTTATGTTGATGATAACAGATGCTCTGACAGTGAAAATAGCGAGCACTGTGCCTTTTATACATCAGCAGAAAGATTTACCTCAAATCACCTCAGAGTCTCACACACCTCCTGCCATCCCTGAGACTAGCCTTGTTTTAAACTGGGGCACCGTACTGTACATGAACATACATCCGGACACCGCACACGCACAGGTTTGTTTCCTCAGAGTTAATCCTCCTTCTCCTCTCCAGTCATTTGTGTGGCTTTTTCATGTTCACCTCCCCCTGCTGCTTTATCATCTCCCTCGCCCTTTGCTGCTGCAGGAGAGCTGAACTTGATGTTCAGAAGTTATGACACAGCTCAGTGGCCCCCCCCCCCCCCTCAAGGGCAACCTCTTCTTCTTCTGAACTCCACAATACAGTGTGTTTATTTATGTTCGTGCGTGTGTGTGTGCGTGTGCATGTGTCACGCAGGGAGATAGACAGGGTGACAAACAGATGGACTGGCAGACTGGTCGTCTGCTTGTCGGCTTTCAAGACTCACCAAACATTGCCTTTTTGTGACTACACTGTGTACTTGCAAGTTTGGGAAAAAAAAAAAAAAAAAGGAGTGAGGGAGGGAGTCAGCCTCCTGTTATCTGAGAGTGTGTGCTGCCTGAGCATGTGGAGGGAGTCACATGTTCCTTGCCGTGCTTTCCAAGCCTGTCTGCTCACCTGGTGGTTGCCATGGGAACAGCCAGACAGCGGCAGACTTTGCACCAGCCTCCTCGGGGGGATTGTGAGAACAGAGAGGAGGTTTAAGAGCGAGGAATCTCTCCGAGTCCTTAAAAAAAAAAAAAGCTTCGGGGGAAAAACCACCAAACTTTATGCTTTTTAGGGCTCTTAATTCTACAGGCGTTTTGCATTTTTGAAGATTTCAGCAAACTTGTTTAATTCAGGTTTTAACAAGGACCTTTGTTCTATTTTTTTTTTTTTTTGCTTAGCCATAAAGTTTTAAAACACCTTTTAACAATTGCCTTTATATGAATATCCCACTGTGTGCAGTAGCTGCTGAGGAATGTGAGCTTTTGGGAATTTTAGACAAAGGGAGCAATGTGTGCACACACTGATATATTAGACCTCCCTAATAGTATCATAGCAGCACATCTGAGGTTAAAACACACATGCTTTGTAGTCACCCAGTATGTCACTGCCTGATCATTTGCATTCCCAAGACGGGGGGAACAGAACGGCTCTGTTGTCCTTTTTTCTTCTGTCCTAAAGACAACTCGCAGCTGGACTGAGGCGATGAACGCTGCTGCAACACTGAGCACTTCTTGTCATTTAGGGATATTTTTTTTCCCCTTAATTGTGCCTCCAGTTTATTATGCTGACGCTTGAATAGCAAGATGTTCCCAGCTTTATCGCACCAGTTGCACACTTCTCTCCTTTGTGTTTTGCCAGCTGCCCTGAGCAAAGGGGGGCCGGTGAGGGGAGGGGAGTTGACTGTAAGGCTGGATGTGTGCAGTGTGTCTGTATATATGCTTGCTGCCGGGTGCTAAATATTACTTTTAGTATCTTTTTTTTTTTTTTAGGAGCTGTTTCTGGTATTAACACAGGTACACACAGAATTGTTAAGTTGTTTAACACTACTGATCACTACTATGTCTGAAAGACAAGTCAGCACCTCTGATCTGTCCTCCTCCTCTTCTCACCACTACCCGCCCTCCCCCTTTTTCCTCAGCTTATTCCTCCTTCTCCCAGCTGCAAGCCCTCACAGCCAGGAGTGAACCACAAAGTAGCTGCACAAATAATAATAACAAAAAAAAAGCAAGGGGAACATGCCGAAGATGATAGACAATTGGGAGACAGACTGATTGGACAGACAAGCAAACCACCAAACGCTCATTCACGGAGAGCGATAAATGATAGGTGGTTTGTGACAGGGCGCTCTGTGGCACGGTCCAGCTGAGCCCTCCCCGCCTATCCATGTGGGATTACCACAACACAAACATGTGAGGCCATCCAGCAGTCCCACAGGATCCTGGGAGACACTTACATAAAGCAGCTCCCATTCTTGGTTGGTGCACTCTCACATGGGGGAGCATGTGAGACAGGCGCTCTGTGTTGCTTCCACTGCTTTCACCCTTTCCCACTCCTTTGTCTGTCACTCTATCTGGGATGGCACTGCGAGACTACAGCGCAGACATCCAGACGAGCACCAGTCGTTCATCACATACTCTCGCCGCTCTCTGATCAGCCAGTCTGACCTTCCAGCCAAAAGATTTGGCTCCTGTGTCCACCACCCCCCCCCCCCTTTTTCTTTTGCACCAGTCTCCACCAACCTGTGTGGTGCCCCTTCCCCCTGGGCCTCACAGAGGATGGCCAGAGGTCACTGTGTGATGTGCAGCTGTAGGGCAAAGGAGAGGTGGAAGAGGAGGAGGGGCAAAAAGTGCTGACTGCATAGGAATGGCCACCCACATGACGTCACGGTCACAGTTTGAGCTCACAGCATTGTGCCGGTGCCAGACTCCCATGCTGCCTCACTGGTGTAAGCAGCACAGCCTCAGATAAACACTGGAAGCCAGCCATGCTCGGGACGTAACATAAGGCTGTATGTAGTACTCATAGTAAAAAAGGGATTTTGAAAGCTTCTGAAGAGTAGTAAAACACTTAATTATTGATTAATCTATCATTTTACTTTTTATGAACTGATTCATCTGATGGTTCACTTTACTTTTTATCTTATGCAGCTTAGAGGGATCAAAGTTGTGGCATAGATCAGGAAATTAGAAGATAAAGAAGACAATCGGATCATCCTATAATGTATCCCATAAGAGTTTTTGAAGTCTTCTGTGATACCAGAGTTCTCAGACCGCACCCATCTTCATATTTTGCTTCGCTCTGAAGTTACACACCTGTAAAGTTTTGTGATTTATTTATTTATTTTTTTATGATTTCAGTGGCAAAATCTGTCTTCAGATAAAGAGACATGCGAAATACCTGCCACAGCACTCAAAACTGACTATTGAGCTCCTCAGGAGAGACCCACACACTCCTTCTACATTAACTGACACTAACATTAACTTGTTGCTTTTTTGGACTTGACTGAAATTGCTGCTACAGCAGCAATGTCAATGATTTTTAAAAAGTTTACATTTTTTTTTCTTTTCTGATTAACTGGCACCGTATTTCACAGCCACAGAATCCACACGCTACTCTGAGAAGGACTCTGGCAGTCTGCCACGCCATGACTTGGCAGCCCGGTCTAGCGTGAACCTTCACATGCAGCATTAATAGCACATCCAGACCAAATTAATCCGCGGCTCCGAGAAAAGCGGCTGCATTGCCTCCTGTCACCTGTAGAGACACCACATTGTCACATTCATATCCTGCTTACTTTGTGGGGAAAGATCCCTCAGATTGTTATCTATCTGTACACATATTCTGGGCGTGCTTCCCAGTCGGCAGATCGCCCTTGGCACAGGCAGACGCAGTGATGCCTCCCTGTCCTTTATCTACTTTCCTGCAGCTTTGCTTTAGTGTGCCACCATGAAGTGAAGACTGAGGCTCCCGGGCAAACAGGCACAGTACACAGTGAACTAGACAGATTATCTTTGTCGAGGGAAGAGATCGAGACAGATTATCGCATAACAGTCCTCACCATCAGTATTTCACTCCCTCCAGGGAAACCGGCAAAAGTCTCTGACTTATACAGATTATTATCAGCAGAAGATAGTGGTTAGCTCATTAGGGAAGTGCTTCAACAAAGGGTTTATTCAAGGCATCCTTCCTATTTAGATGTTGTACACCAACTATACGCCACTGATCTGTCTTTGACAGATTCCAGACATATCACACTGATAATCTAATTTCTGGTTGTCAGACATAAATTGTTGGACTGGCACAAAACTATGAATATTTAATGAGAAATTCTGAATTAAAGCATCAACAGTCTCCGGCTCGCAAGACAATGTGTGCAGACTTTTTGATCCCAGCACTGCTGGCGCTGCTTTAGATTTCGAACACTCAGCATTTTTTTTGCCGATCGCTGTCACGTCTATCTCACAGGGTAAACACGCTTCCATTGTAGCTGTGATTATTGACACATATTTGCTTTTTAGCAGAGCGGCTGCTGCCTCGGGGTGGTTCGAGCTGAGAGGTTGTCACCTCTTTAGGGACAGTGTTGGGGGGGAGAGTGCTGACCGGATTTGATAATAATTTACATAATAATGCCTTTCAAAACAAGTTACAAAGCTCAAATAAAAGAGAAATAATCAAAAATTCATGAAATGTATTAGTTTGAAGTCTGAAGTAAGCCTTGATGGCAAGATATCAGCTCCCCTGAGCTCCTCTGGAAGTTCAAATCCACATCTGAGGTGGCTGTGCGGACAAAGCCAGGCCAGACTTTGATGAAACGTTTTAGGAAGGAATGGCCAGGAGGGACCTACCAGAGGATTTCAGGTCGCATTTACGCTCGTATGAGGTCAGCTATTCACTCTGGAGGTGTAACCTTACTTCTATCATTATGTTTGGTTCTGTTTTGTTCTTTTTCTAACTGAAAAACAACCCTTTTCTTTTCTTTTTAATATTCAGCACTGTAGCAATTTGCAAGAGCTTCGTTACAAAAGCCAGAAAACATGGGACTCAAGCATGATGCCCTCTTAGTATACTGTAAATGAGTGAGACCCTTTGGAGTAAAGCCTGCACTGCTCCTGAACTAATTGAAATAAAGTACTAACCCTTGGCTTTGCGGCTGACTCGCTGGAGGCAATACCTGCCTGAGATTACCGCAGTTCCTGAGTTTTGGCAGTTGCAATCTGCTGCAGATTTGTGTCACCGAATTAATCATTTGCTTTTTCGCAGGTGGATTGTCGTTGGATCTTTGCCACTCAGAGTGAATTTACTATCTGCACTGCAGCCGTCTGCTTAAAAGAAATCATAAGCATTCATCCCCGTCACTGCCGGCTAGACCCGCATGTAACTGCTGCTGTTGTTTTGTCCCCCCATGTTTCTGCTGCCGTACTTTAAGATGGAGATGGGGGGAAACGGGCAAAATGGGCTTAAAGATTGTTAAGGGCGGCAAAGAGTCATGATGTCTTGGTTATATGGTTGCCGTGGAAACCGTGACATCAATGCAGACATAGTGATGCATGAAAACTGTAATAGCAGGGGGGGTGTGGTTGCTAGGCGACCTGAACTCAGGGAAGTCATGGGGGCAGGCGGCCAAAGTCTGGTGAACTGGGGACTCGACAGAGGAACTGTGGGATTATTTGCCCCTCTGACTGTTCTGATGTCTGAGAGAAATTTCAGCTCATATTGAAAGTCGTGCTGAAATGCGCACTTTCAGCATTGCATGTAATATGAGAGCTTTGGTGCTTTTTCCTCCTATGTGAGTTACTGGAAGATAAAGACTTCAGTGGCTACTATAAATGCACTGACAATGCTTTTTTTTTTTTTTCTTCTAGTGAGTCTTTGCAGTTCTTGTAATTTGTCATTTTGTCATTCCACAGAATAAATGATAGGCAACAAAAATGTGGGACAATATGATGCAGATTATGATGCTCGTTTTAAAAAATTTGCAGGTTCAGTCCACAGTATTTTAGGAAATTTTTTTAACAAGAAATAATTAAATAATTATTCAAATTTTACTTAGATGTGCTAATTTCATGTTATTTAACAAGTCAAAAGTTGTGCAACAGCTCACAGAGTTTAAAAAAAGAAACAAGGAAGATACTTATGAAGGCTGATGTATTTATGAGGAAATGTGAGAACTGACGCCTTTGAGTGCATTTTAGTAAATCCAATCCTGAACAATTAGCTACTTAATTGTGCACAAATGGATGAGTTCTAAAAAAAATTAATGCGCGCCAAAATTGTTCAGCTAAATAATAATTAAAAAAAAGCAGGTGTTTGGATTTTATTTCAAGATAAACAACAAAAATAAGGCAATTGTTGATTTCCTGTTTTATGTTCACGAGCTTTGTCATGAGCATGAAATCAGTAGCTCTCAGCAAGACAGTTGTGAGCGAAACATTACGTAAATGCTGTGAGTGCATGCAACGCAACCACAATTTCTCTTATTCTTTTACCTACGTTTCTCTTTACTCTGACATTGTAACATCACTGTGGTCTGCAGCAGCTGTAGCAATGCTTTTATTCAGAAACAGGTAAAAGTTTCTGCTCGCGTGTGAGACAGAATGGCGTGTGAAAGTGGAAACGATTATCTCTATAAACATATGTCTGCATATAATTGTGCAGAATCTATAGGCAAGGGTTGAATTTTTTTGGTACCCGAAGTCATGTTGATCAATCACATTTGAGCAGGCTTTGGTTGCATGCAGATAAACAGTCCCTGGGGGAGAGCAAAAGAAGCAGCGCGCCTACCAAAATACAATCTTGATCAGTTTTTTGTTCAATTTTTTTTTTTAAAAATTTGACAAACATTTGTAAGCAATAACCGGAGAACACAACAGGAAGTCCTAGCATGTCTACACCACAAGCTCTGATCCATTATTCCTTCTTCCACTGCGAGTAAGTCATGAGATGATAACTGATAGTTCCCAGATTGTATTGGTATTCACTGTATGTGCACACAACTGTGGTAAGATGTTTAGTTGCACCAGTTGTTGCATACTTATAACCGACAGTTTGAGTAATAATTTCAACAGTCTTCTTTATATCTTCTGAATACAGAGGGGTTTATTGAAACTCATAATACATGTATACGTGTGTCTGATGTTTCTAATCAGCAGCAAATAATCTGGTGAGTACAGCATTGCTGTTCTAGAATAAAAATGCCCTCTACAACAATAACCAGGCCCAAGTACAGAGGCAAGAATACAGAATTATACTTTAATTATACTTTAAACTATATGCATATCTAAATGCATATCTAAATTTTGACTACAATAGTAAATAGTAATGAAATGTTTACTTTCTAGAGGTTTAAGAAAGTTTTAAAAAGACTGATTAGCTGTCTATGTTTTGGTTCTATTGTTTTAAATGGAATTCAATTTGTAGAAAATCACAAATCAGGCTATAAAAAGTCAAAGTCCCGAGTTACGGAATCCAAACTTGTTGATCCTGAAACTTGCCGGACTCGGTGGCAAGTGAGAGCGTAGGATTTATGACCTGCGGATGAGCTCTAACATGTCAGAGCACTAATATTATGACTCAGAATGAGATCACCTTCACAATGGAAGATAGATTTTGAGGTGCTGTTCTCTCCCCCTCTCCCTCTGGTAGAGCGTATGAGTCATACTTTACAGGAAATGTGTGCCTTTATGAATGAAGGCTGTCAGAAACCCTCACTATTAGCTACCTAATTAGAAAGGAGAATCATGCACACATTACAGAGTCTCTGGTGCTTCGGTGATAATGGAATCATTAGTCATGGCAATGAGGAGACACCAAGAGAACTCTGATTAGAATAGATAAAAGGCATGCAAACAGGTGCTTCAGTATAAAGAATGATTCAATCTGTAAAGTGTCTACTATACATTGTCTTTACCTTCTAACTTTTGATTTTACAGTGACACCACCAAGCTGATCCTGAGTTGTGATATTGGGATCTAAGCTGTTTGCATTGGGATGAAACTGGCACGTGCTTTTCCCCATATGTGGTGCTGGATAAATAGAGAGAAGTTAAAAAAGGAAACAAGCTGCACCACTGTGGTAGACTGAGGTACTTATGTCATCCCAGTGGCCTGGGGTGAACTTATTTATAGGAAGTGTTGCCTTTTATATCAATGCCAGCAACAGTGGCCTTTTATTTTCCACAGCACAGCATTAGTTATTGCTTGTTGATGTGGCTGGAACTTAATGACTCACATGCCCCACCACAAAAACACGGCAAAATAGATTTGAACACCAAGTTGCAGTGGGCACTCTTTCAGCTGCTGGATATTTACTGTAAAGATTGCAGCACCTCATTTGACTTTTGTGTTGATTTTTTTTTCATGCAAAAACAGCTAGGCTTTCATCTTTTTTTCCCAAAACCAGAATCACATTTCCTGAAACTATTTTTTCTTTCTGGAAAAAGAAAACACAGGCCACTACCTATAGAGCCTTTTCAGATAGCAGGTTTTTCACTGAGGGATTCTGTTTGCCTGAGCATGGTCGGCTTGTTTTTGCTCTGAAATGTGATAAGCCCTTGGGATACACCACTTAGTCTTCACCACCTAGGGACTTCTTGGGAACAGAGGGCTGCATCTGCAGAACAGAGTGTCGTCCTCGCTGTCTTACTACCATCCTGCCAGATGCCCTTTCTGTGGGTTACCATGACAGCGTGGGGACATTTCCTCAAACCAAAACACTGCTTCAATTCAAAAACAGTTCCTCAGTACAAAGTACTGTTTCTTTTAAATTACAGCCAAGTACTTGCAGCTAGATTTTCCAGAATTATATTGTTATTTTACAGTCTGTTTACTTTATCTACTACAGCAGGCTCGTAAAAATAATATAAGCTTTACAGTAGAGCCCGACTGGTATATTGGCCGATCAGTCTTATCAGTCAATATTAGCTATTTGCTGATATAGTGGTATTGGCAAATATATGAAATGACTTCAAAGAAATATGACAGCAATGACCGCTCGGCCATCAGGGCTGTCGGTATCTGTGACAAAGTATAATCAAAGCATTAGGCAGAGTGCAAACAACTAATCTACAACATGTTGTGGCATAAAACAAGTGTATTTTTAACCTGCATATATATTATTTTATCTTAGTAAACACTCATAAGTAACTGAACATAAAAATGCTAGAGAAATCTTTTTGTTTTGTGCGCCCGAAAGAAAAAAATAGTGGCCGACATATTGGATTTTTAAATATCGGTATCAGTATTAACAGCCGATATTAACTATTTGCCAATATAGCAGTAAACGGGAATAATATTTGCTTATCAGCCAATAAATGAACATTTAAAAAATAAAGAAGAAACAGGAGAAAAACCCCTCAACCATGTGATGAGTATTGACATTGGATAGCTTATTTACCAGAGGGTGCTTTGCAACTTTGCTGTTGGTAACAAAGTTGTTACCAACAGCGACCCTGAAAAGGAAAAAGCGGAAGAGAATGGATGGATCAGTTTCATATGCTGGAATAGATACCGCCATGTTGTCATACTCCATCGTAAATTACTAGATCACAAGGGCTAGAAATTAATTTTACTGGCCTTTAAAACTGTAAAATAAGATTTTTTTTATTTAAAAATGAGATCCACATGAATAGATAATGCATATATAGTACATATTGTTTATGTACCCTAATAGCATCTTCTAAAGAAACTAAATGAAAAAAGAAAAGCCATCATTTACAGACATATGAATTTTATATGTGTATGTGACTTTTGCGTCGGGTTTAATAGTCACTTTGCATTATTGTGAGTATTTCAGTTTAAAATAGAAAAAGGCAATGAATTATCAACAGCAACTGTTTATACCTGAGTACCAAATTTCATCATGATGGACAAAAAAATTCACTGAGATATGAATTTTGAAATTTCGCCATGTGATAGGAATTTCGATGTGATAGGAATTTTTACTAGTTTTGATCATTTTTGGTGCCCTTGACCTTTGACCTTGAAAATGAAATCATATGTTCTTGGGCCCCTAAGGTATATTTCCACAAAGTTTCATTCATTTTGGTTCAAATCTTTTTGAGTTATATTGCTATACAGACAGATGAATGGAGTGAAAACATAACCTCCCTCCACCTATCGGTGAGCGAGGTAACAATCAGCTGATCTGAGCAGACTTAAGCCCCGATTATACTTTCCGTGTCTGTTAGTGTCCACTCAGGTCTGAGTGATGTAAATTTCCTAGAGAATAATCAAGGCATTTGGCAGAGTGTAAACGAGTAATCCAGAACTTGTTGTGGCAATAAAACAAATGTATTTTTAACCTGCGTTGTCATATTATCCTAGTAAAGACCCATAAACAAATAAACAAATAAGAAATGCTGGGAAAATCTGTGTGTTTTGTGTGTCTAAAAGAAAAATATCAGATTTTTTAAACCATCAAATTAGTATCAGTCTTAAAAATCCTCTATTGTTTGGGTCTGCATGCTCTAAGGTGTTTTAGGGCCAACCTCTTTGTCCATAAAAAGCTTATTACTTACTTATTAAAATGTTTTAAAGTTGTGTAGATTAGATATACTGTATCTAAATAAGCTTTTGCCATTTTTCCTACTCCTTCCATGCAGTTGCAGGAATCCTGTAGTTTTCAACACTTTAACAATTTTCCAGATTATAAATGTCAGTAGCTTAAATATTACCCAGAAAAGTGCTGAAACAATGGGAACTACATCACAGAGTCACAAAAAACAAGTCTAAAGTTAACATAACTAAAATAAGCAGTATTTAACAGTATTTTAAAGAGCATATTAATGCAGACTGAAACAAATATGAAGTGCTTTTTCTCCCAAAGGATACAGTTAGTATAACCCCGCCTCCTCTTATTCCCAAAGCTGCCAGGTGGGACCATAAGGTGGAGGACTTTAACCTATAATAATACACAAAAGGCTCAGCTGCTCCTGGCCAATCGTTGCTAAACTCTGCTTCCTTCACCTACAGAACCCCCCCTGGCCTTCACCCTGCCAGCGAGAGTTGCTCAACACCGCCTGGCGAGAGTGTCAGTCACCATGGTGATAGAACACGCACTAGCAAATATCGTTGGGGGAGATCGCTTGAGTTTTTTTGTCTTTTTTTTGCACACTCGCTCAGACTGGGGAATAGCCTCAACACAGATTGACCAGGGAGCCTCCAAGTCTTGCCAAATATAGGTCGCGGATCAACTAGGACTTTGTATTTTTTTGAAGCTCACAGAGTAGACTGATGCCTGAGGTTTCTGCGTAGCTTGATCTTATCTCCAGGATCTGTGGTTCAGATTGATATCTTTGAGAAATACAGGGTAGGATATGAAGGCATAGAGAATGAGGTTGGGAGGGATCTGTGCGCTTCACTACAAAGACAGTAAAACTGTGTCACTCTACTCCCGCTCAGCTCAGGGTTTATTTCAAGTTCAGGCTGACGTCAGAGCTGCCGACAATCCGACTGTGACGGCGACTGACTCTGTGGAGCTCATGTGTGACTGACCCAAGACTAGTTGTTCTCTTTCTTTGTCTCTGCAGCATTTTGTGACTCTCTCTCTCTCTCTCCCTCACTCTGTCTTTTTTCTCTCTGTCATGACTCATATGCGCCTCTGTACGCCCAAACACAGACAGATTCATGACTGGATGATTTCTGGCTATGCCGTGAGTCAGCCTCAGCACATGCCTCCTCCATAGTGGTGTGGGCTCAGCAAGTGCTGGCCACCTCTCTGCTTTTGTCATCAGTTCTGCGTGCGCCCGAATGGACTGTGCAGCAAACTCAATTGAAAAACATTTCGCAAAAGTATGACTGCAAAAGATATCATTTCTAAACTTTTTGTTTAAAACTTAACGTTAACATTTTTTGACACTTATCTTGTTATCTGATTTATGAATTGACTTTTTGACTGTTCGTGTAGCCTATATGTGCACCACAGCTCATATCACATGCAGAGCATACAGTGCATCATAGTCAAAGCATGCAGTACACGCAATGATAAGGCAAGGTGCTCAAGTATTTGGCAGAGGGCGGTACATGTTGCACAATGTGAGAACATGAGAATTTAAACTCAGCATAAACTGTAAGTGAAAGTGACAACACAAAACAGGTGGAGCCTCTGTACATGCGACTTGCTTTTCCAGCGCATACCACAGATGCTCGATGGGGTGGACAGGTGAGGAATTTGGAAGCACCTCTGTGTTCCTCAAAGCAGTGCGGCGGGTTGCATTATTCTGCTGATGGAGATCGCTGCCATCAGGCAATGTGTGGGAATGTGAATGGCCTGCAGTTGTCTTTAGATTGGTGGTACTACATGGCAGAGTAGCATCACATGAATCTTGGCAGATTCTAATGTAGCAAAATAATTGTATTCACTTTGTCTGCTGTGGCTGAGTAGTACAGTAGCATTGATATTGGTATAAGCTGTAATGTAAGCACTGTTGCGGTCTGTTCTGTATGTGGGTTTTTCTGTGTGAACAGACGAGAAGTAGGAATGGAAAGTTTAAGACCAGTTGTTCAACCATTCAGCTTTCAGTTTTTTTTTTGTTTTTTCTTAAGTGGGTATTTCATGCTTGACTCAGATGTTCCTACCACTTTGAACATTTTGTTTTCTTGGAAACTACTCGGCAAAAACAAAACAGAACACAACATCTTATCTTCTGTACGCTGTGCAGAATCACATGCAAGCAGTCATGAATCAGAAAGCAAGCATTTTAAGCGAGGAGGGCTGCAGTGAGCACTAAAGTCTGTGTTTCATGTGAGCCTAAGGCTGGCTGCTGTGCAGGCAGCAGGTCGGGCTGATTGTTACGTATCTGGAGCTCAAAGGTCAGCGCTGTCGTAGTTTTCACTGGTATCAGGCTGCAGCTGGGTGTGACACGCAGAGCGCACGTGCACGCTTTCCGTTGTTCTCCCGTGTCTGCAAGTGCGTCTACGCACATGTAGTACAGTATGTGCGCTCGGATCAGGGTTGTCTGGTTAATGAATATCAAAACCTGATCTGCAGCAGCTTGCTGGCATTTTTACCTAGAAGTGATTAAGAGCGTTTTTGGCCGCTATCTTAAATGCACATGAAGTTTATCATCAGAAGCCCCTAAGCGTGTGTGTATGTGTGTATGCTGCCAAGCCCCCACTTCTCTCAGGCTGCTGTAGTTAAAGCCAAAAAAGGGCAGATCAAGCACAACATGTTGCTGAATATGACGCTACAGAAGAGAAGATATATTGATTTTCCACTGAAAACAGACTCCCCCTCTCTCATCAAATATATTTATGTTTTATTCTGTCCTGTTGCAAACCAAGGAAGTAAAATGAATACTGCATAAAGAGTCACCGTCAGAGCAAATGCAGTAACCATAGTTGATCCCTTAATTGTTGCTTTTTTTTTTTTTATTGCTATCAGTGTTAAAAAAGCAGCAACACAAGTTTGATATTTTTGACTGATGGAAACAGATGTTAAATGTTAAACTTTCAATTCAGTGCTTTCGTTTTCGACTCTAAAGCTGCGCCTTCATTGAAAACTGGAGTGCAACAAGAACTCAATCAAGCCTGTGACAGAAATAAAGCAGCTGAAAAGAACTGGAATAAAAAAAGGCAATGGCAGCGAGTTACGTTCTTCTTAATACTGTGCTTAAAAGTTGCCTCACTTTGTTTTAGCGGTAAGGCTTCTGATTTCATAATCATCTTTCAAGTAACGCGGTGGGAGGTGAAACAAAGCTTTGATTGCATAAGATTTCTCCCAGCATAGCTGCAGTAAATCAGGTCTCCCTGAGCTGATGTAAAATATTAGTGAGCCATTACCCAAATGGCGCTGTTACCTCAATGAAGCCGGAGAAGATCCCATTTTTATGAAAAGCAGGCACTACAGACCAGCCCCTGCGCTGCAAATAAAATAAGTTTATGGCCGGCTGTAGATGGGCTCATCAAATATGGTCTCCGTGTATTATTCATAAGATAACTGCTCGTGAAAGGTATTGCAATCTTGTGGTTCATAAATCTGCGCAGACTGTCTGAATGCTGATGACTGCCCTGTTTAAAAACTCGATTGGCTGTGTGTGTTTTATTGACTCATCATGTAGACACCTGTCTGGGGTGTTCTCATGTGTGCGCCTTCAGAGTGTGTGTCTGCAGTGAGCGGTGTTCCTATGCGCTTCTTTTTTTTCCCACGCATATGTTGTCGGAATGGCCTCTACACAGACATAATTCGATCTCTTCTCCTCAAGTAGCCCAGCTCTCTCTGTCTTTCCCCTGTGGGCTTGTCCTGGTCACAGCCATTGGCTTCTCACAGAGTGCTTTCAGGCTCCTCTGACTCGCTCTCTCCTAATTAGCTGATCACAGAGAGGGAGGTCGGAGGTCAGGCTCCAGGGGAAAGGTCTCCCGTCTCCACGAGGGGCCATTCCATCTTTCAATAACCCCCATCATGTGGGAAAGGGTTTGGTTTCTGAGGCTGATTATTTGATGAGAGGCTGGCTACAATTAGATTTACAAACCATAAGGATGCCAAAGTAAAAGCAAAACCTTTCCCAGCTATAAAGATGTTCTTACAACTTTTCAGACATGCCATCTTGGATCACATCAGCTCTACTGCTGCATTTTTTTTTTTATTATTTCCATTATTTAGTAAACAAGTCACTCTTTTGTACAGACATTCATTTTATAATGATACCACTCTGATAGTGCTTTGCAGAAACAGCAATTTTCCACATTCGGAACATGAGCCTCGTGGCTATTTGTGAATTTGTTCAGATTTTGCGATGAGCTGGAGACATGCTGTGATGTACAGACAGCCCAGGCAAGCTTACCGTGTCAGTCACTCTGTCTCCTGGGAGCACGTCTGGTATGTAAACAAAGAAGTACCACACGATTGTAGAAATATGCTCCTGACCTCTCCTTAAACCTGTGGAATGTGTGAACTACACACACACACACACACACACACACATACACTCACACACAGGAATGCATAACTACACCCCTGGACACACACACACACCCATGCACAAAACAAAACATCTCTGCTTAGAGGCAAAACAAAAATCATATATAATCTGTTAAAGAAAACCTCGCCGTAAAGTTTACTCACTGGCTTTGAGCTCAGGCATCAAGTACTGCTGCTCTGTGAAAGCGGCTGTTCCTGAGAGATAGTCACAAGGTGTCCTTTGGTGCTGGTGCTCCAATGTGTTTATGACAGCCATGAGTGGGACAGATCCCACTCCCAACCCATGACATCTTGACGCTCGTGGATAAGTGGTTCAGTGTGCGCGGTTCCTGCCGGGATATTTGGATTTAAATCGCAACTTTTCCTAAACCTAAGCAGATTTAGCCCCTAAACCAAGTGGTTTTTGGTACTTAACCACGACCAGCATGTAAAGGTGAAACAAAAGTGCAACGTAAAGTACTCAGTGAGTGTGAAACAAATAGCTAAACACAAATCTCCCAATCCTGACAAGAACTGTGCTCTCCTGGCTGACACACTTGGACCCGCGACACGTCTGTCAGAACGGCGATATTTCAGAAACAATTTGAGAGTGAAAGTTCATTCGAGTTCACCGCAAAGTAGAGAAATACTTTTCAGTTTCAACAGAAACGACGGTGCTGTTCAGTCTTGATGCATTTGTGTTAATATCCAGGCACTTATCTGTGCAAAGATGCATTCGCTTTGAACTGTGCGTAATGGACATTATTAGTTTGACATACTAATTACATTAGTGAAAACACCAAAAACTGGATTTGCATATTTAGAAACGGTTTATCTAATAATAATATCTTGGCCAAAATCAAAAGATTGTAAACACAAAGGAGGCCGTATTTCCACATTTATTTATCTTGCCATGTTTCAATAAATGCACCTCTTTGGTAGTTTCCTTAGCAAAATATAAAGAAATGAGAAGTTGCACAAGACTTTTGCCCAGTACAATAAAATTGCTTTATTTTGCATTTGAAAAAGAGAAAAAAAACAAACAAACAGGAAAGTTGTTATTATATCTATGATGTTTTTCTCTGAAGAGATGCTTTCTGCACCTGAGGATTCAACATCATCTGAGCCCTGCGATGTACCCAAAGGACCACAAACCAGTAACCACTAATGCTGAACAGATGTTCATCAGCTGCTGCAAAGGGATGAACTCTTCCCGCAGAGTGGCTGGTTTCACCGGGGCTTTGGCTGCATTAAGGCGTCACTGCACTTTATTCGCATGCTGCTGTATGAAATCACACAATAACAAGGTAAACCATCATGACCTAAATTCAGCACCTGTTTTCACAGCCAGGGCAACATGTTTGCAACATATGAGTCAATTTCTTAAACTGGATATGTGCGTGCGTGGGAGGTGTATTAGCCAGTGTAATGTCACCGAGATGTTGACCGAGATCTGGTAACTGATTCTCTTCTTGCTCTCAGTCGCAGGGTAGAATTGCTCCTTTGACCCAAAAAGAGATTGAGGTCCATTGAAAAAGACTCTCCTGTGACTAACTGGGCTGCACAGATGGGCCATGTGGGAGGACAAGGGCAACAGATTTCTGAAAAATAAAAATAGATAGCAAGATTGAGTTTACTCACAATAACCTTGTCATATTTTTATTCCCTTAGTCAGGAATTTAGCACGACGGTCAAAAACTGGAAGCATTTATCTGGCTGGGCAAAAGTTTGGATTAGCATATCATTAGCATTTTTCAGAGGAGGAATGATTTATCAAACCATACAGCAATCAGTGAAGGTGAGAAAGGAAACCTTAATCAGCCAGTGGATAGGAGGACATATGGATAGTTGATTAGAAGCATTCACCTGCTGACTGAGATCCACATCCTGAATTAAGAAGCCTTGGGCTCAGCAGGCGAAGGATGGCGTTCAGCGCAGTTAAATACTTCTCTGAGACATGCATCTTCTTCACAAACTCACAATCCTGCTTAAAGTTCAGGGTCGTACGATAGGAAGGAGACAGCTCAGATCCACAGATATGTAGGTTATAGGATGTGCGCTCATTTTATACAACAGGCTTGTTATGCTGTGTTTATGTAAGTGGCCCAGTCAGTGTGGGTCAGTAGACGTAATCCTGTGTGTGGAGAGTGGCTGTCTTATCCAGAGCCATTTGATTGTCTTAACACAGGTCGTTTGCTGAGGTGACCCACAAAGCAGCTCAGACTTGACTTACTTTCTCTTATGAACTTACAGATGACATTAATAATAACTGCTACTTTTTTACTGTCGCTTTAAAGCCAGACTACAGTTTCTTAAGAGACAGACTTGCACACTATTTCTCTTAGAAATTAATAACTTATGAGCATTAAAACAAACTGTTGCTCAGTTGAGTGCAATCGGTGTTTTTTGCTTTCGCAGCTTTGCCTCATATGTCCACATGGTCTGCTTGCATAGCATTTCTGGCCGAGGTCCAGCTCACTCGCAGTTCTGCTGCCGTTTCATTGTTCCCTGGAACGGAGTCGTGAACATCTGCGCAGCAGCAGCTGCATTTTTAATATAGTTCAAAGCTGTTTTCCTCTTTCGCTATTTCGCTCTACACACTTGCAGCACTCAAGATGCATTTTTGGCTGTACTTAAATATGATTGTAGTACCTCTTATTTCATTTGTAATGTCCATGTACCTCTTCTTGTAATGCCAGCTAGTTTGTGTTCATTTTTCCATCATGCCACTTGAGTCATGATTGTTGGTTGATACAGTAGGGTTTTTATAAGCCAGTTTGGAACTCCAACAAGAGAAAGAGGAAAATATGTAAATGAGAATGACTGTGTTTAGTGATTTCAGCTGCAGTATAAAAGATTATAGAAAACAACACAATATCTTCTCTTACATGCCCGTGCTACAGTATGGTTTGGTCTGCGATTGTTTTTGCTGGTTGCTAGACAACATGATGATGTCATTCAAGTCTTGTGCATATAAATTACACGTTGCTGCCGTCAAATTAAAATCATACCATTCTTTCATAAGGTGCTGTACGGGTATAAACGCTAGAGGCGGGTTTAGCCTGTTGGTAGGCGGTTGCTAGGCAGCATGATGATGCCATAAAATATCACGCATAATGAAAGTTTTGTGGATATAAATGATATTTTATAGTCATGAATGTGGTTAGAATGATAAAGCGCTTGCATAAGGTGTTGTGGGTGCGTAAACGCTACAAACATTTACATGTTAGCCCATGATTGCTAGGCAACATGATGGCATCATAATACCTGGTATAGATAAGAACCTTCAGGGGGGCCTACGATGAACCTGTGCTTCAGGTTTGGTTACTCAGCTCCTGGTCGCACCAAACAGACATTTCGCGTGATGAGCTAATGTAGTTTGCTGTATGTGTGTTAAGACAAAGTCAGTAGCAAATGCATCATTAAAACTGGTGAACACTCACTCCCACACACACTTCCTGACCACTAATGATGGCTAATGTTAGCTAACTTTTAGAGTCATTTTATGAGGTAACTAATGTTAATGAGGTAGTTGACAGAATTTACTCTGTGACTTCTCACTATGCTTTGTCATATACTGTTATCCTATAAATGCCACTTGTGGTCAAAGTAGCTGGTGGGTTAACAAAGTGAGGTTATACAGCTTTCGGTAAAACAACACAACCCCATTGCTAGAATTATAGGATAATCTTAAATAATACCCTGTGCTCTAACACTAAGTAGAAATGAGTGGTATGTTACCAAATTTGTCTCAGTAAGGTCACACATACTGGAAATATCTAGTGAAACCCTGCTAACTTTGGCTAATATTAGCCACTATATGCTACTTGTCATACCATACCAAACAAGGCTGGAGCAGCACCTCCTCTGGGTATGGGCTACTCAACTGAGCAGGGGTGAGTTTTATTTCTTGTGAATTCCGCTTTTCATTTTCAAAAGACAAAAAAAAAAAAGAAGTGTTTTTTCCTTTTAAAAGCTTAGCTGTGCCCTTAAATTTTTAATAGAGTCCTTGCACTTGCTTTACTGAATAATAAAAATCCCATAGGTTTTGTAGTGATTCTAAAAATCTTTATTCAATGTATATGTAATTTTCTATCATGATAAATACTGGGATTTTGTGCATTGCTGAAAAATTCAAAATAGTTTATATTTTTGTAGCATTGTCCAAAATAACATGATATAGACAGCTATTTAAAAGGTGTAATATCTTTGTTTATACTATATAGCACAGTTAGATCACCTGCCTCTATTAGTACTCTGCATCTGTAGTGTTTCGCTGATGAGCGCTGAGACCTCCTCTCCGCTCTCGTGTTGACCCTTCCTCTACATGGCCTCCTCACACTCTGAGTTGCATTTCCTTAAGAGGACATGCCATCACAACTTATTACACAAAGAGAGAAAGGCAGTGGAAAATAAGTAGGCCATGCTAGCATTATCTGTTTTCCATGCAATGAAGTTGCTTCAGAGCAAAGCTGACAAGGGCTGTATGTCCAGTGGGGGATGTCAGAGGTGGTAAACAGACAGTGACTTAATTTATACTGAGCCAAAAAAAAAAAGAAAAAAAAAGACACCCTATATTTAAAGTCCTCCTGTACTCCTGTAACAGTGTCAGCTAGTACATTTCAGCATATTTGGTTCTGCATTTCTATTTATTAGTCCTTTGTGGTTTATATTTGGCTGTATTCCTTAAATTTGTGAGTGGTGTTTCCTCTTCACGAGCTTCTTGATTTTCTTATTTTTAGAGTGGGTTTATTTTTGAATCGGTGCATAGGGGAATGCCTTCAATATGCTGATGTTCAGGTATGGTGAGAGCTGTCCAAGATAACAATCAGGTAGCAGATGGTCCACTGACCTCCCCATATGTGATTAGGCTTTTTAGCACAAGCTTTTCAGAAGATTTCTCATTTGCTGCTTATTATACTATCCACGGCTCTCTGTGTATTAGAGTGATAGGCACTGGCACAGATTCTGCAAGAGGTAGTGCATGCATCTGTTGTTCACTGATGCCGGAGATCCTATAGCATAACAAAGGAAAACCGAAGAAAATGTCTGTGTGTGTGTTTCTCATTCCATCAACATACAGTGCTTTTGGGGGGGCTTTGACTCTAAATTTGTCATTTAAATATCTGTAAAATATGTGGGGGAATTTTAAACAGGAAGGGACACTCTTTTGTCTTGTAATCCTGATAATCTTTGTGAAATCCCTCAGTATCGACTCGGATTAAGTATTCAACTAAATATCCAGCTGGCCGTTATTAAATGTTAAAGGGGCGTAAGCCTAATTAGGCGAAGAAGTCCACTCCTGAGGCAGTCCTGGTTGAGGAGCCTCCATGCTGGCAGACTCCCGGCCACCATGCACGAACGCTACGGCTCCTGTGTAACTCAGCCTCTCTTAACCTCTTCCAGGACTCTTTTCCCAGGGTTCAATTATTTAACAAGCAGCAGCTTGGTTCAGGGACCGTGTGACTAAATGTTGCTTTTGTTACAGTCTGCTGCGGCGCATACTTATGCACACACAGCTATTTTGTCAAGCCATTTAAAGTACAAGACTCGACAAGCGGGCGCAGACATTTGTCACTAAAATGTTGCAGCAGCTTCGAACTGGTTGTTGCAGCGTTAAATGAGCAACTGAATCTGCATCTGCAATGCATGAGTCAGTCGCAGCGTATCTGTGACTCAGGGTCAATGACGGTGAGAGAACAAAAAGCAAAAAAATAAAAAAAAAAACACTTTTTTTTATAGATACACACTCACTATTTTGCACACGGGGTGCAGCTGTCACTGTTACCGTGGTGCTGTTACCCTTCTCTGCCTCATCATAAATCCTCACACATCCCTTGTTTCCAGGGAAAACTCCCAGACAAGGACAAGAAAATGATGAAATGCCAAACAAACTACCAAAAAATAAAAAATAAAAAAACCCCCCAAAACTTCATACTATCTCCTTTTTTTCTATTATAACATAGATACAATGGTGCATTCTTTAGGCTATGCTCAGTGCTAATTTCCCTGTAGGCAACATGCTCCATTTCACTCTGTGTCTGCCTTTAAAAAAAGGCACCCTCCCCTGCACCGCACACCACTCCTCCACCCCCCCCCCCATCTCCTCCACTTCCTCCTGTTCAGCAAAATGCTGATATGTGCGTTGGAGTGCTTATTTTTCTCATCCATTACCAGATTAATTAAAGTGTGGCTTTTGCCAATGCCCAGACGGATCCTCAATACTTCAAATGAGCTTAATCACCATGCACTCCCTAATCTCGTGCTAATTTAAAGAATTGCCTGGAACATACTGATGACTGGACTCTCCCAATTTTATACCAAAAAGCTTTATCTGGAAAATTCCCTGCACCGACTAGTTCCGCTCTGGCACCATCAGCCGCTCTTCGGTATTTCATGTCGAGTAGAGCCATTTGATGGGGCTTTTTCGTTTGGATATGGTGCTTAAAGATTTCACTGTGTTCTGTGACATGTAATGCTCCCTGTGCATGGGGATAGGCTTGTGTTCTGGGGAGATAGTGCACTGTGCGCAGCCTTCTAAGACGCCGTGTGGCATGTGAGCACGCTAAGGCAGGCATTCTTGTAGCTCTTTGTTGTCCACATGTCATGATGGATTTGGTCATTGCCAGCAGTGAGTGAGACTGACACGAGAGCATGCAGCATGCCTCTAGGAAAGCACAAGCTCAGCCTATTTCAGAGCACTCTTATCCCTCTGTCTAATATGCAGCAGTCACTGTAGAATAATAGCGATTAAATCATAACCTGCATGGTTAAATCATATTACTCCTCAAGTGATACATCATTTCCCCCCTCCTTTGTTCATTTTGATTAATTGGCAGTTTAATTGTTTACCATTGTGTGTTTTTTTAGTATTCCCATAGATAAATAATCTGAATGTGTGCTTATTCAAATACATATAATGCTTCCAGGCACATTTGTAATTCCAGAGGGGGATGCATATGCTAAGCGGATACCTTTAGGACAACATAGAGAGCAATTTGTAATAGACAGATAAATTCATATTTTCAAGTAAATATACGCAAAACATGAGAACATTGTTTGTATCCAGGTGTCGGGCTACTCGCAGTTCTCCCCTTGCATTCCTGTCTGGAGACTGGCAGCTGATGCTCAGGGCCTTGACCCACTGTCCTCTGCTGCTGTGTTCCACTGCCTTCAGAGAGAGCTTTTAATCCTTCGTACTCTCAAATCGGCTGCCTCATATTTGCATAAAGATATCAAAGAGACTGAAGGGGAGCAGCCGCAGGGCTTAAGGTATATAACGCTGCAGTGTACCTCAAGTCTAGCCTGCTTAACAGTTTCCCTTTTTTTTTTTT
>JAVDPK010000905.1:416406-426782 GCA_034780415.1 Cichlasoma orientale | reverse complement strand
AATCAGTGCCTCTGTCATTGATCATATCATATGCACATCTGTTAAATACAGAAAATGCCGACTAGAGAAATCATTTTGGCGCGGCGCCCCTATGCATTGCATATAGTGCATACCCACTTTTTGCGCCACTGATGGCGCTTTCACCGCTAAAAAAGCGCTAGCAACTAAAAATGAAGACAGGGGAGAGCATTTAAATCAACAAAACCGCATGTTCTTTCAACTGTTCAGGTTTCCATTACTTGCTATAAGGATCTGGGGGAACACTGAACACTAGGATCAAGGAACCCTGCCAGTTTGGTGTCTATATCAAATCTGGCAGCTCACACATCCCACATGCAAACCTGTCAGGGACATGTCCCTGTGGTCCATTTCTTTTCTTTTTTTCCAACAACTTTTATTATTTTTTGCAAGGAAAAAGCCAACATGTAAACATATCAAACTGTGGTCCATTTCTACGCAAACACAGCTATCGCAGCAATTTCAGCGTCTCTGTGCAGATTTGTAATCACGCTTTGACGCTCCACTCAAACTGTGGCCTCCAGAGCAGGCAACTCGGGGATTTTTCCACCTCAAATTTTAGCTTTATTCTGAAAGCATTAAGCGGAAGTAGCAGCTTTTCTGACTCTCCCTGGTTGATGGTGGTCTCTGCAAAGCGGAGCCAAGTGTTCAGCAGGAGCAGCATAGTGCGTCGAGCGGAGATGGAGGTAGAGCTGACCGGCTGTGAGCTCTTATAAACTGGAGCTAAGGACAGCATCCGAGCCCGGGGAATAACCATGTTTGATCCCGAAGAGTGAACATCCTCACCAGGATCGCCTCAGACACGCCAGCGTCATGAAACCAGTCCTGTATTGAGGTGAGAGCTGTTGGCACCGCAGCTGCTGCTGCGTTTTATTTCTTATTTAGCGCGTCTGGATCATCCTGACGCTCATGGTTAAGACATTTCTGCAGTCTTTTTCGTGTGCTCATGCTGAGAGGAGAAAGGCATCAGCATCGTGATTCGCCGAGGACGCAGCAGCAGCAACAGCAGCACACCTCCAGGTGCTGAGGCGGAGAGGAGGCTGCTCTGTTTGGGTGTTAAACCCGTTTCATCTCCGCAGCCAGTCTCTGCGCTGAAACCTGCGCTGAGAATCGGCTTTTGATGGCAGAGAGCGGGTGCAGTCGTTTGATAATGATAGCGGCTTGTTTTGGGGTTGAATAGAAAGAGAGAGAGAGAGGGTGTGTGTGTGTGTGTGTGTGAGGCTTCCTGGTCATGTGGGACGTCGCGGTGTAAAAGGGGGCTTTTCCGATAATCCATTTAATAGACTTGGGGGAGTTCAGTGTGGTCGGTCACAGGACGGCTCGGGGCCCTGATGTGATGCACAGTCTAGGTGCGCTCGTGCGGATCCAGAATCAGTGTACCAGCTCGTGACTCTACACGCGGACTCCCATTCATCGCCCGCTTTTGGACCTGTATCTGTCAGCCATTCAGCAGGAGGCTGCTGCCGATTCCCATTCATGAAGTCCAGTGCGCAGCCTGTACACTGTCGGCTTTAAATAGGCTCCCCGGGCCTGCAGTAGGCCTGTTATGGGCCTGCTATTGACTTTCTCTTGTGTATCTTTTTATTAGCTTCATGAGGCAGTCAGGTAATATGAAGCTTCATAAGTCAGCTTTGACCAGGATACGGACCTGCGCATGTTTTTGTTTATACCATTGTAATATCCTAGTAACACTCCTCAGAGGCTGTATTGCGTCCCTGTCTCCAGGTTATGGGTTTCTAGTGAAATAATAGAAGAAAAACAGCATTTTATTTTCCATGTTTTAATATTGATTGGCGATGCTGTTTTTATTTATTTTTTTTGGTTTTGTTTTGTTTTTGTAACTTTCAAGGAGCATCCCTTAAAAATCAAGGTTTTCAAAGGCTGAACAGTTCTTTGAATAAAAGTTAAGCTTTCCAGACCTCATGTGAGCTCTCGTGCCAGTTGATAAAACAACACCATGCACAGGAGAGTGGGCAGAATAACACAAACACTCATGCAGTCCAAAAAATGTTCTTTATATGCCTTAAAATCACTGTGATATTTTGATCCTCTGAGGCTTCTGGTACCATGCTGTGATATTACTACCAATTAACAAAATGTACCAAAATAGACCTGAAGTCTATAATAGTTTAACAGCGTTTAAGTTTAAGCAGCATTTCTTCAAGCTTCTGTAATATTCTAACAGGGCTGAAAACACTTTACAATACTTTCACTAAAACTTTCTCATGTGATGGTATGTCTCTATCTGATTGCACTACCCTCGTGCAATCAGATAGACAAAATTTCTCTTGCATGGTTGGATGGATCCATGCTTTCATGTTGTTTACATCAAATTCTGACCCTACCACCCGAATGCTGCAGCAGAAATCGAGACTCATCAGTTCAGGCGAGGTTTTTCCAATATTTGCTTTCCAGTTTTAGCCACCCTGTGCAAAATGTAACTTCAGTTTCAGGAGTGGAACCCGGTGTGGTCTTCTGCTGCTGTAGCCCATCTGCTTCAAGCTTTAATGTGTTGTGCATTCAGAGATGCTCTTCTGCATATCTTGGTTGTAATCCCAGTAGATGACCAGTTTCTGAAATACTCAGACCAACCCGTCTGCCACCAACAACCACATTCAATGTCACTTAAATCACCTTTCTTCCCCATTCTGATGCTCGGTTTGAACTTCAGCAGATCACCTTGACTACGTCCACATGCCTAAATACAGTGATTTGGTGCTGTGTGAGTGGCTGATTAGATATATGCATTGAACATGTGTACCTAATAGCGTGGTCAATGAGTATATCTGATACTACGAGAAACTTCTGCAATATTGGGTGATGGGTTACTTTGGCACTGGGTGAAGTGGGTGTGGTAAAATAGAATGTGAGTCCATTACAGTGCACAGATGATGGCCACACTTGCATTTGCATATACAGTTAACTTAACCCACATGCCTTTGGACTGTGGGAGGAAACCAGAGCCCCTAGAGGAAACCCACACAGGCACACAAACGATAAAAATAACTGACAGATTGATCAGTATTGAAAATTAGATTCCTGTGCAGATCTAAATTTTCAATTTCAATTTCAAATGTGCTTTACTTCACATCATTTAAGGTAAATTAAGGCATGCACATTTGAAAACCTGAAATACGACAACTCGAAGTTAACCACGAAGTTACACAGATCTACAGCAGGTAATGCATTAAACACGTCATCAATTTTCTAAGTAAATGTACCTCTAAAGGTGCTGCTGACATGAAATTTGCAGCAGATGTGCGTAACAATGCATCCAATCCACACATGCAAAGAAATCAAACCATAGATGTCCATAAATTGAGTGATGCATAATAATAAGAAATGACAGGGGGGAAAGTATTGAACACATGAAGAAAGGGAGGTGCAAAAAGGCATGGAAAGACATGACACCAGCTGAAATCTATCAGTAATCAGAAAGCAATCCTGCCACTTAGTGCAAATTAATATCAGCTGGTTAGTTCCCAACTGATGGCCTGTAAAAAGGTGTCTCATTACCAACATGTCACCCGAGAAACATCTCATGATGGGTAAAACCAGTGAGCTCTTGCAAGACTGTTGCAACCTTATTGTTGCAAAAAAAAATGCTGATGGCATTGGTTACAAAAGAATTTCTAAACGACTGAAAGTTCCAGTCAGCACTGTTGGGGCCATCATCCGTAAGAGGAAAGAACATCATTTCACCATAAGCTGGCCACAACCAGGTGCTCCCTGCATGATTTCAGACAGAGGAGTGTAAAGAATTATCAGAAGAGTTGACCAAGGACCACCTGTGGAGAGCTACAGAAAGACCTAGAATCAGCAGGTACAAATGTTTCAAAGAAAACAATAAGTAATGCAATCAAGGGCCATGGCCTGTGTGCACGCTCACCACGGTAAGGGCTGTTTTTTGAAGATGAAACGAGGGTGGACGTTTCATCACACAAAGGACACTCAGTTGGATTCGGGATTGTGTGGAAGAATGGGCCAAAATCACACCTGAGCATGTGACCAGTTTCTCCATACGGGAGGCGTCTTGAAGCTGTCATCACGAACTTGAAAGTATTAAATAAATTTCAGTAAGCACATTTAATACTTTCCCCTGTCATTTCTCATTATTACACATAATTTATGGACATCTGTGGTTTGATTTCTTTGCATGTGTGGATTAATGGGTTATTACCGATATCTGGTGAGAATTTCACGTCAATAACACCTTTTAGAAATATATTTACTTAGAAAGTTAGTGACGTATTCCATACTTATTTTACCCGCTTCATATAAGCGGCTGTCTCCAACCCCTGTTGGTGCAACCATCATGCTGTCTTTTACATCAGCTTCACCACAAATTAAAAGCCCATCCAGTCCAGCAGCTGAAAGACTTGATGCTCACACAGGTTGTACAGTATTTCTCCTTCTGTGTGCTTCTTTGTGAGAGGCCTGTGGTCATCTGTGAAATTAGTTAGACCTGGTGGGTGAGAGACAGGAAATGGAAGTCAGTCGTGCAATGTGCATCTCCCACACACTTCGTCCTTTATCACTGGCTGCCATATGGATGCTTGAGCTCACTCAACATTTACATTGTCACTGCTTGCCAGAGGAAGCATGAGAGAGAGAGTGAGCGAGAGTGGGAGAGAGAGAGAGAGAGGACAGCCAGCCTGTAGAGGACACGCTAATTTATGTGTTTAATATCTGTGCGATGAGGCCGTATCTATATCATTAGAAGTGTCTGGAAAAAATCTCACAGGTGAAGCGGCTTAGTTTATTTGTGTGCAGTTACAGTTTGGTGATTTGGTTCTCAGGAATGCTCGTCCTCTATCACGTCTGGCTTCTTATCTTCGGTCGTATCTGTATGCCTAAGCGTACACATACACAGGCTCGCACAGACAGCTCTATGCAGCTGGGCATATCAGTGTCTGGATCAAAACTGTATGGCTTTCATAACGTCTGTCTGTGCGCCGTCACCCGTCCGGTCTCCCAGTTAACATAGACGCTCTCCTCCGCGGTGGTCCTGTGTCACAGGGCAGAAACTCTTCCAGACAACATTCAGGAGCTCTGGAGAGCAATGAGGTTATCAGTGCTTAGGTTAAAGGTCACTGACCAGCTCCTCTGAAGTGAACAGATCTAAAAGCAGCTGAAGGTCGGGGTCTATCACAGCTGACCTCTATTTCTGCTCTTTCTCTTACTACAACGTCTAATCCCCTTCCCTCGTCATACCTCTCTATCTCCAGCCTCTCCCTCCTGGGATATTTTTTTTTTTAATCTTGTGTCTACATCTCCCCTGCTTTTCCCTCCATTTCCATCATCCTTTCTTTTTATCCAGCGGCGAAGCTGGAGTGCATAGTACCCTTCTATCTTTACTCCTACACACACCTGGAAGTCTACTGTAATAATCTGTATTGTGTCTTCCGTAGGTGAGTCAGGTTTTTTTTGTCAGTGTGACTTTCCTCCTGTGCGTCTGCTTCTGTCCTCCTTCAGCGTGAAGCAACAAAACAAAAGAGGCGTCCCGTTCATTCTGCAGCATGTTTCTGCTGCACAGGAAATCTTAATTTCAGGTTTAGTGTTGGTTATTAATACGTTTTAATTAATGCGTTCATTCAAAGGGCCTATGTGGAGGAACCAGTTTTTAACATTCATGTGTGTGTTTTTGTCAGCTGATTTACATCCATAGTACCAGCACAACTTAAAATGAATTTAAAATGGTGAAGGGCATTAGTACAGACTGGTTAACTTTGCCCAAAATCAGTTGGCTGTTTTAACTGTTGAGGTGATTTTTGTTTCGTTTCTTATATGGTTTTTCTCAAGTTATATCCCATAAATGGCAGACCCATATTTTAAGTCATACAAGCCAATGTGCAGCTTCTTCAACCATATAGTGTGAATAAATAATATAATAAGATATACAAATAACACTAATACAAAAAAAAGTTGGTTTCCAATGTATGCCATTATTCTGTTGGTATTAATGTAGCGTGACTCAGTCCTTTTTATTAAAGGGGACCTATTCCAAATGTGTATTCTCTCCACTATAGTTGCTTCACACGGGCTCACCAAAGTTGGACAACATGCATTGTTTAAACACCACAGCCTACCTGAGTACTGTTACTGACCATGTCCATCCCTTTATGACCACAGTGTACCCATCTTCTGATGGCTGCTTCCAGCAGGATCACGCTCCATCTCACAAACCTCAAATCATCTCAAACTTATTTCCTGAACATGAAAATGAGTTCACTGTGCTCAAATGGCCTCCGCAGTCACCGGATCTCAATCCAATAGAGCGCCGTTGGGACGCGGTGGAATGGGAGATTCGCATCATGGATGTGATCTGCAAACAAATCCGCAGCAAACTGTGTGATGCCGTCATGTCAATATGGACCAGATTCTCTGAGGAACGTTTTCAGCATCTTGTTGCAACGAAGAAGGCAAAAAGCAGGTCCAACCTAGCAATAGCAAGGTGCACTTAAAGTGGCCAGTGACTTTGTTTTACCGGAATGCTTTGTATGAATAAACAGCAATGTGCATATGCATAAACACATAAAGAGTATAAATTCAAATGTCCATTTTAAAGCCGTGTTATATTTCCATCTTATATTAGAACACATTTTTAATGAATTCACAGAGCGTTAAAGATGTGTGTGTGTGTGTGTGTGTGTGTGTGTGTGTGTGTGTGTGTGTGTGTGTGTGTGTGTGTGTGTGTACATCACTGTACTGTACTGAGTGTGCTGCTAGCTGTGCGCTGTCCTGTGTAGCAGGCTAATCTTAGAAAACATGTCTAGGCCCAAACTCCCTGGGGTGGGAGCACAACATCACCAATCATCCTCATCAGCCAGTCACAGAGGCTGTGCTCCTGGCATGTGGCTGCTTGCAGCATATAGAACATAGAAGTCTATCAGACTGCAAGTGCAGTGTTTAAGTGCACAGAACAGCTACATAAATAAAAATCCACGTGCATCCGGTAGCTTAACTACAGTATCGTTTCCTCAGTAGCTCTATATTACTCCCCGAAACACCACAGTATTAATCAGGCATATGTAATTCCTGGCTCTGCTCAGTTCAGTCCTGTGAGAGCTCTGCAAGGTACACTAAGTGAACGGATCTTGTACAATGTGTTTTGCAGGCTGTAGCTGATCACTTCTCCCTGCGTAGTAATCTCTCTCCAGTCTCCTCCAGAGTCAGTTTACAGTTACAGACAGAACTCCCAGCCATCTGACAGAGATATCTGCCCCCTCCCCTGGGGAAAGAACCAGCAGGAGGAGGTGGTGGGTGACCAGTAGTGGTAGATTTTTACAACAGATAGGGAAGAGATACAGGAAGGAAAAGGCCTTTTGAGGCCTCAAGGATGGAGGTGAACAGTTTTAGATTCCCCACGACTCCCCTTAGTCTGCTTTATTTCTTTTGCTTCCAAAGCATCGGAGCTGAAAAAATCCGAGGGAGTCGCAGCAATGTGAGAAACTACATGGTGCCTCTGCTCCCCCTTGTCCTGCAGTTTGTCTCCCTTTCTTTATGCTCCCTTTGTCTCCTCCACCTCCACACATCACTGATTGTTTTAGCAGCTGGCCTGTGGAGCAAACACATGCCCCCTTCGAGTGGTGGAAAAAGGATTCAGGTCCTTTACTTAGGTAAAAATACCGATATAACAGCATGCAAATATTCCACAACAAATTTAAGGCCTTTTGAATTAAAGTACAACGTGACAGTGTGAAGAAGTTGTGAACTTGTTGTGATGAACTTGTTGTGATGAACCTATAGAATTTTTCTTTGTTTTTAACGGCAGACAAAGTTAGTGACTTGCTGCTGTCAGTAGTGGAATATTTAGCGGCTAAAATGCTGCATATATTCTTCACATACATCCCAGACCAACATGTTACGGCCATTAAATGCTCGCCCTCCAAACAGTGGCGTGCACCAAAAATGATGTCAAAAATGCCATGCGTACGTGCAGTTTGTCATGCACTTCTCAATTTTTGCACGTCGCGCTGAAGGCCCGAGTGTTGGTTTGTGTCAGTTTTTGCCACCATTTCAATGCTGCATCAGCACAGGAGCTCAGAGATCCCCAGATTATACAGGGAGAGGTGCTTGCAAAGGTGAGACTTATTGGAGAAAACTGGAAAAGAAAACAAAACTCTGGGATTTCTTTGTTTCCAGTTTTGACTTTTTCTGCTTTTCTGTTCATTTACTAGAGCTGACGTGGAGGTTTTGTCAGAGTGGCAAAATCTGCCATTCAGGAAAATATTGCAGTAAGTCTGGCGTGCGAAGGGGCGGTGGTGACATCACTGTTAGCGTGACACAACCAATGTGGTTGTCTGTAAAAATACTGTCTGAAAAAGCTTCTAAAATTTGTGATTTATTTTATTATCTCGTTGATTAATTGTAGCCATGAGGAGACAGCGCTACACTTCTGACCATAGATGTGTTAAGAGCGCTGCCGCCGCTCAGCCTTACACCTTGATTATACCTGTTAAACTTCTGCTTATGTCTCGTGGACCCAAGTCAACACTAACGGACTCTCATTTTATTATATCAGTACAGGCGCTCAGAGATTGAAAGATTGTACAGACGGAGATGTAACAGTTTGAAAGGATGAGGCTTTCTGGGGAGAAAAAATGATTTCCTTGCTTTGGATTCCATTTACCTCAGAAGTCAGATGTTGGAGTTGGAATGACGTCACTCTTGAGCTGAGCGTGTTCCAATAGTAAAAGTAAGGAAAAGCAGGATTTGTTTTCCTCCTTAGCAAAGTAGAGCCATTCATGCATCACCTCCAAAGCACCGCTGCAGCACGTTCGTGGATAGAGCCTCGTCAGTGCGCCGCGTACGGCTCATTTAGGGAGTCACAAATACACAACAGTGGCTGTACAGATGAAACTTTTTTGCAGTTTTACTAATGTTTACGTTCACTGCCACCATCTGGGATTGTTAAGTCAGGGTTGGTTGGCGGCTCTGACTTTCTGAGGTGGAAATCCAGCTTGTGGGGGCGTTCCAGTTAAAAATTCCAACTGGGATCTTTGAAATCCTGACTTCCGACTTCAGCTGGAATGCACTACAAGACCTTACATTGTGCTCGCTTACCCAAGGTGAACAGGGCCAGTGGAGCAAAACAGACAATACCATAAATTTAGTAGTCTGTACCAATATCAGTATAATTATGGGGGTCTCAATACCCAATTTGAAACCATGGTAAAAATATATATATATATAAATAAATAAAAAATGATGACCCCATGTACTTAAACATGAACTCCTTTATAAATATATAAAAAAGTGGTTTTAAATCAGTGACATGGTGGTGGGATACCTTTTTATCTACAGTGTCTACAATACTTAAACAAAATAAGTACCATTGTGTTTTCAGAATTTTTGCCCAGTTCCCATCATAAATCCATGGATCTCACTAAGGATCCACCAGTACAACCAAGCTTTATCTGCTGTGCCACATTAATTTTGAGCTGGCTAAATGGTCACAAATGTTCACAGTGTGAAGAAGGGCTGAAAGACTGCTCTAGCACTGACTATCAGAATTTCAACAATTCCCAAAAATCAAGTACTAGTAGGTGTTTTTGGTCCTCCATTATGATTTGCTGGTCCAGTAGCCATCAAAAGCAGGGTTAGAAGATAGCAATTATGGGCTTGCATATGCAAAGTGGCCAGAGCAAAATGTATTCACTTGCAGGTTCTAGTTTAATCTTAATGTGTTGTATTTTATAAAACTTAAACTACCTGAACTTCATCTGTCAAACAAATGTGATGGGGAAAAAAAAGAGCTGATCATTTCCCTCTAGTTCAGGTTAATTTTAAAGTAAAAAATGTGTTCCAAAAAAACCCACATCTATGTACAATTCTTAAGTAAATATGCTCATCAACTTTCCACTACAGCCTCCTCTCATTCACACTGCATCACCTCCCTCCCCTGTTTCCCCTCCATCACGCTGCTTTCGCTGTTTCTGACATCATTTAAACTCTATATCCTTGTGTGTCTTTCCAATATGTAGTCTGCTTCAGTTTGCTGAGCCTCGGAAAACCATAATGCCGTCCACTTCCTCCAGCGTCTCATGGCTTTAGTTTCATGCTGACTCGATGACTGAGTGTGTGTGTGCGCGTGCGTGTATACAGTCATTACAGTATCCTTGAGAGAGGCACATCCTCATCTTTACAGAAGGGCAGGAGTATGAGAATTGCACCTCGCAGTGTGTTGTTGTTTTTCTGCTGAATGAGTGGAAAGTTGGCCCGGTGCAGGTTTTTAAATAGCTCAATGGATATTGACTTCCTCGCCTTGGCAGCAGCGGCAACACACACGCACACACACACACACACACACACACACACACACACACACACACACACACACACACACACACACACAC
>JAVDPK010000905.1:356580-407959 GCA_034780415.1 Cichlasoma orientale | reverse complement strand
ATTTATCTTATATATCAGTCCTTGGTGGAGCTACTCGGTTCGTCCACTGTCTGAAACAAGTTGTTTTAGCCCCTCTTCCTTTAAGCCAGCTTTCTTCTCATTGGCGTGGTTTGAGAAAGAAGAGCTTTGCGCCAAATAAAAGAAATCTAAATCCAATGGCATCATAAAGAACCAAGCGTAGAAAAAATACAGCTATTGGCTCACAGGGTGTAGTTATATGCTGAAAATTTTGCATTATTTAATATGAGCATCCTCCATTGTAACGGTACACATATGACAGAAAATAAGGAAAAATATATGTGCCCTTTTGGACACTGCTACAGCTTCATTTTAGACATTATTCATTGTAAAAGGCTAAATATTTACTCTGACAAATATAGAAACACAATTATGTATATATATACACAGCAGTCAGGGAAAATTGTTGCATGCATACATTTTGTCTTGTTAAAAATAGTTTTGCATCCCGTCATTGTACCAACTCAGAAAGAGAGCCTTCTGTGCCCTCGAAAGAGTCCAACAAAACCCGACTCCTGGTTTCTTACAAAGTAATTTTTCTTGCTTATCTCAGAAATAACCACGCATAGTTTTCGGTTTTAAGCACAAACTGTGCCGGTTTGCTTTTCGACAGACAGGGCCCACTTAGATCGCACAGGAAATAGTTTATTACAGGAAATGGTTTTTGACATCTGATCCAAAGAGAGGGATTGTGGGCGGGGACGGCAGCCAGCTGCACAGGTGGATCGAGATGAGAACAGCGTTTTCTCCAGACAGATCAGCTGATAAAAGCCTCTGTCTGACCAGCACCCCCCCTTTCTCACCCTGCCTCTCTTGAAACACACACAGAAAGGACTCACGGCTCACTACCTCAACACACACTCACTGGATCGGTTTCATCTGGATCCAACTCCCCGCAGAGGGGACCATGAGGCCGGCACGTTTTCTGTGTTCACGCTCTTATAAACTCTTCCTGTGTTGTATTTGTTAGTCAGTCAGCAGGAATAATCACCAAAATGAGCTTTGAAATGAGAGACTGCCTAAAAACTGAGCTGTGGAGTTGTTTAAAAGTTATTTAAATTAATGTTAATTTCAGCTGAGCTGTGCTATTTAATCCGTGGGTGTAGTGCTAAAGCTGTGCCAAACATTCTGTCTGCATGTTGCCCCTTAATTATCATGTATGAGAGAGAGAAGTTTAAGGGTTTGGAGATGTTATCTTTATGCATATCACACTAAAGACAGGGGGTGAAGTGGTACTATTTAAACCTGCACCACTAATTTAAAGCTTTTATATAGGGCTTTTTTTTGTTTGTTTTTTTTAGAAAAATATACAGTTTCTACTTTTACAAGTGTTGCAGTTGCCTCCTACAGGATGTAACCCAAGATTTTTCTTTTTAACTTTGGACCAATTAAATTTGCATCCTCTGGTTTTGGTAATAGCACACTGGCACACTGGACCTGTTGGAAATCACTTATAAAGTGCCACAATTTGCAGCTGTGGAAGCTGACTATATGCCTCTAGTATGTGATTGCATGCATGTGCATGTATTTGAGCCACAATTGATGAGTCTGTTTGTATTTTTTAGTCCTCAAAGCCCAAAGTTAGCATCCCTCTGTCGGCCATCGTGGAGGTGCGGACCACCATGCCACTGGAAATGCCTGACAAGGACAACACCTTTGTCCTTAAGGTAGGAACTGCACAAACATGTTGAAAAACATTCAAAAATCTACAGGTAAAACAGAGCTTAAAAAACAGCTGGTATGAAAATGAAATCTAAAATCACATTAAATTTCATCTGTTTTGTTTTTTTACCCTGACGTGTTGCATTGAACTCAGTGTATGAATGCCTTGTTTGGCTGCTTCCACAGGTGGAAAACGGGGGAGAATATATCCTGGAAACTATTGACTCGCTGCAGAAAAACTCGTGGGTTGCTGACATCCAGGACTGCATAGACCCCGGGTAAACCACCAGATAAATATTTGCCGTTGACAGAAGATGGAAAGAAGGAGAGAGGGACGGAGGCGGAGGGGGGAAGGGGTGAATGGGAAAGGGGAAGGAGGGTGAACACACCTAGTCATTAATCATCCAATTAGTAGAGTTTTTGACAAGTTTCTTGAGTACAAACACGGGTGAGCTAGCACCACGGACATTCCTGCCCAGTTTTTTGGATTAGTGGACATTTGTCAGTGCAGCTCAGGACATAAACAGAAAGAGCCCTTATGTCCATGTTTGTAGAATTTGTGTAGAGTTGTCTGTTAGGACTCACTGATGTTTGTTTGCTCATGTGTATGCATGTGTGTACGTTCCTGCGGTTTTTCTGACCTAACTGCTTGTGTACAGTGACAGTGGCGATGACATCGAGTTGGCGTCATGTCCTCATGGTCAGGCCTCTAAAGACTGCTCCATGGTGGCCTCTTGCAGCTGTGAGCTGCTTTCTGAGGGTGAGCAAAGAGACCCCTTTTTACTCTCCGCTGCAACACCACGTTACATAACATGAACATGTTTTGATACTGACTAATGTATAAAAACATGTTTAGGAGTGTATCGTGCTCCGGAGAGATCGTGTTCTACAGCAGCAGAGCATTACAGCACCTCCTCAGTCCGTTGCAGGGAACCTCCTTTCACCCAGCACCCATCTCACATGCCTTTAGAGCGCTTCCTCCAGTCCCCAGAGGCCCAGGGCTCCAACTCTTCTGCAGGTAATGACCCATACATTTTATTTTCCTCACAGGATGATCCAAGCAGGCTTACAAGAAAATAAACAGGAGAAAATTATAGATGGAAAAAAAAATAAACCATGGATTTTTCCTGTGATGCTGCTTAGGTGGTGGTGAAGGATCAAAAGACTCAGATGGAGATGCAAGCTTGGCAGGTTACCCGTGGTTCCACGGCACGTTGTCTCGCGTACGTGCAGCTCAGCTGGTGCTCGCTGGCGGGGCGAGAAGCCACGGGCTCTTTGTGATTCGTCAGAGCGAGACGCGTCCGGGGGAGTACGTTCTCACCTTTAACTTCCAGGGCAAAGCCAAGGTGAGAAAAGACGGATGAACTGCAGTGTGATGTGACTGAGACTTGCACACGGAATTATTTCAGTTTTATTTGGTCAGCTGTTAAAAACAAATACACTAAAGGATGTGTTGTTGTTTTTTTGTTTTGTTTTTTGTTTTATTCATAAAAAAAAAATCCCATAGCTTTAATTAAATTACTAATATATTCTGTTCTGTGGATATTTGGGACTGCAGTTGCTCAGACCCTGGAAAAGCTGCAGTAATGTCACCGTTTTAGGTTCTCTTATGTAACAAGATCCCTGCACATCACATCCTGCCAGCCGGCAGTGCTGAGGAAGTTTCAGCTGCCACCTCTTCCTCTGGTGTCAGCCTTGGGTGTTCTGTCGCTCCGTTCCCACAGCAAATAATGTCTTGACCTCTATCTTGGTGTGGTTTGTCTGGTTGTTTCTGATGTTCGCTGTGTCTCACACTTCTTTGTTTTGTCTTTCCCTTCCGCCTCGTCTTTCTTATTTACTGAAATTTTTCTCTAACTTGTTAATGTCCTGCTTCCCCCCTCCTTCCCCTCCTTTCTCCTTACCAGCATTTGCGTCTGTCAGTTAACGAGAATGGGCAGTGCCACGTCCACCACCTCTGGTTCCACACCGTATCGGACATGTTGCGACACTTCCACGCCCACCCGATCCCCCTTGAATCTGGAGGTTCAGCTGACATCACATTACGCTCCTATGTACAAGTACAGCGGAGCTCAAACACAGGTACTCAACAGACTAACTTAGAACTGCAGACACGTTGCATATGATTGTTGATTTTAGTGGTAGTAGATGCTACCTGTATGTGACACATACAGGGAGGGTGAGTAGTTCTTGGTGGCATAGATTCAACAAGGTGCTGGAGATGTTCCTCTGAGATTTTGGTCCATATTGGCATGAGAGCATCACACGGTTGCTGCAGATCTTTCCATGATGTGAATCTCCCGTTCCACCAAAGGTGCCGGTGCTCTATTGGATTAAGATCTGACAAAAGTGGAGGCCATTTGAACTTATTGTCATGATCAAGAAACCAGTTTGAGCTTTGTGATATGTCATGTTATTCTGCTGGAAGCAGCCATCAGAGAATGGGTACACTGTGGTAAAACAGGGATGGCCATGGTCAGCAGTAATACTCGGGTAGGCTGTGGTGTTTGAATGATGCTCGGTTATTACTAACCACACCATTACACCACCAGCCGCAGCCTGAACCATTATTACAAAGCAGGATGGAGCCATGCTTTCATGTTGTTTTTGTAAAATTCTGATCCAAAGAGAAACCGAGACTCATCAAAGCAGGCAACATTTTTCAAATCTTCTATTGTCTTCTGCCGCTCTAGCCCATCTCCCTCAAGGTTCAGCCTGCATTCAGGGGTGCTCTTCTCCATACCTTGGTTGTAACAAGTGGTTATTCGAGTTACTGTTGCCTTCCTGTCAGCGCAAAGCAATCTGGGCATTCTCCACTGACCTCTGAAATTGCACACTGGATATTTTCTCTTTTCCAGACCATTCTGTCAAATCTAATGGTTGTGCGGGAAAATCCCAGTAGATCAACAGTTTGTGAAATGCTGCGACCACCCTGTCTGGCACCAACAACCACGCCACATTAAAAGGCACTTAAGTCACCTTTCTTCCCCGTTCTGATGCTCGGTTTGAACTCCAGCAGTCTTGTCTTGACCATGTCTTCATTCCTAAATGTATTGAATTGCTGCCATGTGGCCGATTAGATATTTGCATTGTTGAGCAGGTGTAACTAAAAGCGGCAATTGAGTGTATTTTTAGCAGTTGAAGTTAAATTACTGTTTATTATTATGTACAAAGACCCAATATGTGTAGTACTTGCTAGTTTCTCCAGATGTGATGTTCAGTGTTCTCTTACAAACTCTTCAGACTCCATTTAAGCCTGTGAGCAAATTCGGGCAGGTAATTTAAACTACACTTCATCATACACATATAACACCACTATTTAGGCTGCAAAATTTCCCATCTCTTCCTCTGAGATGTCAGTGTCACTGCTGCCCTTCTTCCCTGCCTGCTGTTTCAACCCATCCACTTGCTGGCTCCAGGGGGATATTTAGTTATCACTCACCAATTTTATATGTAGCACATTTGTGGAGCTTGATAAACTTGGAGCCTATACGCCAAATTCTAACCGTAATAAATGAATCATTTCAAATGCGCTGGCTGAATGAAATGCAGGTATAAAGTCAAACCAATGGCGTCATTATTCCGTAGATCTGGTGTTGGTAGCATAGCAATATGTTAAACATAATGCTGCAATGCACCAGCAAAGGCAGAGAACTAGAAAACTGCAAGCTGGTAAACACAGATGTAAACAATACTGGATTTAAAATACCCACCCCCACCCTCCTGGCCTCCACTCTCCTGGCATCTACTCTCCTGGCATGGGATAAATGCCCTCCTGTACAGGGGAGTGAGGGGGCGATTATACCGCAGAAGTTTTGCATGCAGGCCGAGACTCCAGCTCCAAGCCACTCTGGTGGTCACAAAGAGGTCCTCTGTTTCCCCCAATGCTGCACACACTCATGCATTCACTGACGTGCACACACAGAGTGAGGGTTTGATTCAGGGTGTAAAAGACTATATTGATACACTGGTCAGGCGTGTCTTTGGCACCAGTGTTGTCTGTGTTATTGCCCACCAAGAGAAAGGATAATAAAGGCGCTTCGCACTGCCTGTGTTTACACAGGCTGCTCCATGAAGGAGCCTTTTACTTGCAGCTGTCTTAGTGGAAGCCAACAAACAAATAGCAGCAGCACAGATTATTCTGTATAATTAATATGTCCTCTATTAAAAGGAAACCTTCCCTCTTCCCACAATCTACCACAGATGCGACCTCGCCTCCAGTCCTCACTCCATCCAGGGATGCAGTGTGCCGCACAGATTCAGCCCAGCCAGCTCTTCATGCTCCTGGTATCACAGCACCTACGGGGCCTCCATCTGATGCCCCACTTTCTTCAAGCACCTCCTCCTCACCCACCGCCCTTCCCTCCCTCTCCCGCAGTGACCCAGGTACCGGAGGAGGAGTAGGTGGAGGCTTACAGAGCAGGAGCAACAGCTCTGAACGCCTGCTGGAGGCCTCTAGTGGTACATCTGAGGACTACCATGATGCTGATGGGACTCGCAGGGCCCGAGCTGTGGAGAACCAGTACTCTTTCTACTAAACGACCCAGGGCAGGTCCAGTCATGTATTTTCTGGACTGGAAGAGATGCAGAAAGTTGGAGGCTACGTAGGCGGCTCTGCTGATGATGAAAATGGTCCAAATCACTGGATCACCCATCGTCCTGTTTGTTTATTTTTGTTTTAAGGCAATTTCCTGTTTCTCTAATTTGACAAGGGAGGGGATGATGATGCTAAGCAGCGCGCCCATGCTCATAAGCCCCTCTGCCTCAGTGGATTTCTTTATATGAGTTAATGGAGACAGTGAGGGCTGCAGGTAGAAAGGGATGGGTTAAGATTGAGAAGGAGTTGTAAAAAAAAAAAAAAAAAAAGCAGTGTGGGGAATATAATCGTAGGTGGAGAAAGCAAGAGGAAGTCATCTAGTAGAGTCATATGGCTTTGATTCATCTCTTCTGACCACTTCCTGTTCACCCTTACCCACAGTTCGCTGGGAGCAGAGCATGTGTGTCACCACCCTGCTGCAAGTTTGCAAGTTTGAAATGACAGTCCCTCCCTTCTGAGCTCTGTTAATGTTTGTAAAGCTGCTTTGAGCCTGTCCCGGATATCCTCACTTTCCCTGTGGGCTTTTCCTACAGAGTCCCGCTCTGGGTCTTTGCTCTACACTAACATCAGTACAGCAATCATGGGTGTGTTAGTGTTAGCTTGGAGATGTTTTTCCTAAACATGTACAGCCTAAAGGGTCTTAGTGCCTGATAATTATCTTACCTTGGACAGCAAGGAGGATGACGCTGTCATCATCACATCAATCCAAAAATTAAAGCGGATTAATTTACTGTTTAAAACATGCCGAACCTGCATTTCTCTGCATACTGGTTTCTTCTACAGTTTCATTGATGGCTGACACACACACACACACACACACACACACACACACACACACGGTCATATGTTGTGTTACAGATCAGTTTAAAACTGTTGAAATGGAACATGAACAATAGAAGTCTGCACGAACAGGAAAGCGTGGCTCCAATTTTGTTGTCCTACTGGGGTATTTCTATGAGTGTGTGGTGGTGTATTAGAGTCCAAATATTTTTCGATGATCGGTGTGCTACGGTAGTGTTTCTGAAACATGGTTTTCGGGGTCCCTCCCTCTGGTGATGGTTCTGTATTCACGCTCATCATATGAATAACCTGTAGATTAGATATCCTGTTGATATAGATCACATCGAAGTAATGCCTTGAAGATATTATTATACCAAATCCAGCATTTATCGGAGGGACTTGGGACATATTGTTTTGAATGGTGGCAGTATTGTGTACTGTTTATGTGGCCTGCAGGTGAGCTTGTGGGTGTGACCTGGAATGATACAGTTAGGGGGTACTAGATGGCCATGCTTGAATGGGAAAATATGGCTTCACTGCCTTACTTTATGCTGACACAGGGCTAAGCTTTATGATAAAAATTAATAGAGAAAACATGATTTTCACAAAAGGAAAAGTGTGACATTTTTGGAAATATTGCTAAAACTTAGGGTTGTAATTTCTATTACAATTATTATTAGTAATATAATACTACCAGAGCTGCTTTACAGAGAGCCCGGTCACTTTCTGCTACTGCCATTGTATTTAATTGGTTGCAGTTCACCTGGAGAGCGAATAGCGGCAAAGTCCTCAATGCGTGGGAGTGAATAAAGCAAAATATTAGCAGAACTTACCCGCTCTGGATTTTATTTCAACTTTTGTAAATATATTACCAATTATTTTGATTTTCTTACAGTGGAACAGATTTTTTACATTGCAAGCTAGAGCAGTAAGGGATTTTCGACAGGACATCCTCCCTCAGTGGCATGTTTCCAAACTATGGCTCTGGCTGACATTAGGACCGCAGTCAAATCAAAACAGAAACTTTCCTGCGTATAAGAAGCAGTTGGTTGTGGTGGTAAGCGGTGACCGCTGTCAGCTGATTCCTGGTAGAATTCTCATGCTACTCATTTCATGTCTGAAACCAGACATGCAACATCTGTAATGCTTACAGGTGTTTTACTATGCGACCCCATAGAAAGTATAAAAATTTAATTATATATCTTCTCAGGCACGTTTATCAAAAATATGATAAAAATTTGTTTGAAATGTTTGTTTGTTTGTTTTTCCCATGTGAAAATGACAGCTCCATAGAGCCCAGTTCATTCTGGATTATCGTGTGAAACAGGAAGTTCTGTTTCCTTTGAAGCCACACTGCCAAAAGGTGGTTCATTTAGCTCAAAGACTGGAAACACAGGGAACAGCTTTCCTGGCCGTGTCTCGCTTGTCTAACACGTACAAAAATACATACGGATTGCATGCCGGACTAATTTTTGGTTGGAGCTACTTTCCAGGTGACCTGCAAGTTCTCCCAAACAATAAGCCGAACTGCTGATAAAAACAATTAAAGGAGACATAAGTGAGCCTTGGAGGTGATCGTAGATGGATGTTGTCACCTTGAACAGAGCCGGGCTATCTTATCTGCATCCGCTTTGTTTCCAGTATTAAATCCATTGCAGGTAACATGATTTTGTCACAACTGGACAATAATCCACGATAACTTTCCAGCACACTGCAATTCAAATGGTCTGAGATGGGACCATCTTTCTTTCATAGGAGACTTTAGCCAATCACAGGTATTTTCAAGCCAGGTCAGGTGTGTGGAAAGTGTTAGTACAAAGGGTTAAGCAGAGGCCCTTCAGAGTACCTGCACATGCCCATGCTCATCAGATGGGAGGGTCTTAGAGGGGAGAGCTGCGCTCGATTTTCACCTGCTACAGCCTTATGCTACTAGATGGTCTAAATCAGGGATGTCAAACTCATCTTACATCGTGGGCCACATACAGCCCATTTTGATCTTAAGTGGGCCGGACCAGTGAAATTCCCCTTTCTGCCAGTGTAAAGAAGTTTAACTACACATTTTATCCATGTGATAGTTCACAGAAAATTTACTTTTTCTACTGTAGACCCACTGTAAAAAAAATAAAATAAAAAAAAAACCTCAGAAATTTCCAAGTAGATAGTGGAAAAAACAGGAACCTTTCTCTCGTGTAATTGTTTCTCTCTTACTTCATTTGGTGTAGTATGACTGCCCAAGAGGAAGGTCTTTATCAGTAGGAAACGTAAAACAGATGAAGTCCAAAATTTATGCCCTTCTTCACTTTTTCCAAAGCTGTCCATTGGGCCTTATTAGAGTCTTTGCCGGGCCGAGTCTGGCCCCCGGGCCTTATGTTTGACACCCCTGGTCTAAATGATCGATCTGGCAACTCTAGCTTCGTATTTACCGTCATCAGTCATCTCAACTATCTCTTGGCAAGACAGTAAACAAGAGTATTTCCTAACATGTCCACTTTTTTTTATATAAGGACAAAACAGACAAATTTCAAGTCTTTGCAACAGCCAAGCAAACAGCTACGTGTAACAGGTGGCACGTATGCAACACTTCAGTTGTAATAATTTAAAAAAACATATCAGGAGTTAACTGTCCTTTCAAGCGTGGCCATTTAGCCTTTCAAATAATTGCAGTGGAGGAGCGGATGGAGCAGTTCATGTGCCAATTTGAATCCTATTTTTGAGACATATTTATTCCTCAGCTGTTGTAAAATTACATTTTTCCTATTGAGTCTTACTTATGTACAGTTGATTGATTCTTCTTGTTTGTTGCAAGAAACCCATCTCACATATCACAGATTACTCATGTCTCCCTTTTTATTTTCTTAACACTCTTACAGCTGAATTTTCTGTTGTCTGACTGAGTTTTGAAGAGTCTGTGCAATTTTGTACAAAGTGATGTACTTGACATACTACTTTATATTTCTGTGAATAAAATGTGAACAAACTTTGGCATACTTTCTTCAGTCATTCACGGAGAAATGTCATAACATTCGTGCTGGGAGTTCATACAAGTCAAGAGCTTCAGGGTTTCAAAAAACATGAAAGAGTACTGAAAGTGAGACTAATAAAAGACCTATTGCTGCATCTGTTAACAGAGGTGTGAGACCTCATGTAATGTGGTTGTTTGTTTTGTGTCTGCTTATATTTAACATAGCCACCTGCCTTTGTTCTATAATTAAGCTCTAAGCTTGACATAAAACGGCCTACCAGGCTTTCAGTCTCACCACACAGGCTTATATGGTAGCCAGTGATCTGAATTCAAAAGTCATAGTTTAAAATGATTGACTTGTATTACACAACCAGTTTAAAGACATGATTCCACATTTTTAGTGGATTTATATCTCTAATGTGTTACATCTTTAGGAAATCATGCATGCATTCATTCATATTCACACAAAGTTAGAAGTCGCTGAGACCCTCAGGCCTCCAGCTGTAACCCGGAGATCAATTCATTGTACTGAGATGCCCTCTGCAGGTCAGATCTTATAACAATTGGGGTGGAAAAAAAACAACAGAACTGTCCTAGACTAAAAATTCCCTCTGCTCCGTGGATAAAGTCCCCGAATCCAGGAGGATAATTGGATCTGGATTAGCTGGATTATTTTCTGGATAAATTTTGTGGGAACTTTAACTTGTATTTGTGAAGACCCGAGACAATATATCCTATTTTCTTCTAGCTCACAAAGAAGAATCCTTCAAAAATATTCCCGGATTTCCCGGATCCAGAGCCAGACTGACTTCAAAATGTAATCACTTCTAAGCTGGACCAAATCGTTGGCTGAGGTAATTATTTGGTAACTGCAGCCCTGTTGCCTCACAGCGAGAAGGTCCTGAGTCCACTGGTTGGGGCCTTTCTGTGTGGGATCTCTCCAGGTACTCCGGCTTCCTCCCACAGTCCGACATGCATGTTAGGTTACATTCTAAATTGGTCAGAGGTGTGAATGTGAGTCTGTCTCTATGTATTAGCCCTGTGACCTGTCCATGGTGTACCCCACCTCTCACCCCTGACATCTGGGATCGACTCAACCCACTGCGACACTTAAGTGATTAAGAAGAAAATAGGTGCATGGAACAGTTTTATTATATATTCTCAAATGCAGCTTCCCTTACACACAATAATCTATTTTTATTTTTACAATAAATACACACTTAAACACATGGAGGAAGGTGCAAAAATGTGGATAACATTAACAACAGCTTATCTCTATGGAAGTTTGGAAGTCAAAATTTAAACTTACTAACCCAAATTTCTAAGACTTGAAATTTTAAATCATTAAAAAAATATTTGTTTGTTTTTCAGTGGCAAAAATAAACTTCCATAATCACATTTTTATTTAAAAGTGATTTTCCATATTACAGACCCGGAGTATAAGGAACAGTAAAGGAATTTTGCATTATTGAGCAGAAAAGGTCTTTATGCAGCACTCTGATGGACAGAAATCACTTTAAGTCATCAAAAGCCGTTTGGCTACAGCCACAAAATAAAGTCCAGTTTACAGAGAACATCTTCACAGCGTGCTGAACAGTTGCTGTTTGTGCTGCTGCAAAGACTAAACCGTATCTATGCTGGATACAACATGTTTGGAAGAAGACTTAATTTTTAAGAAATGAAACATGAGAATGAGAAAAAAAAGATAATGATAAACAAATATAACATCTTAGCACCCATACACTGAGTCTGTGTAAAAACAGCAGCGACATCTTTAACTTTTCAATAAAATGCACAAGTTTATGCCAACATCACTACAGTGATGAGTGAAAACGTATTGAAATTATTTCTAGATGTCGAAAAGTTAAAATCCTAAAGAGTGACACGACAGCTGCTTAGCCGCTAAAAAACTACATGTGAAGATTTTGTGCTTTTGCAGCACCACAGTGATCTGTAATACACATGTAATAATAAGATATTGCACTTTTTAAAGGGGATCTCAGGCTGAAAGGCAGCCGGTCCATTAAATGTTTTTATAACAAGCTTATTATGTGATGGTTTCTCTGTTACAGCCCACTCAGGCTCAAACTGGGCTGTAGGTGACTACAACGAGTTTGACATCTCCTGACTTACATTCAAGTCCACATCCTGTTGTGTGGTTTGCAGTTTCCGACTGAAGTGAATGCCTTGGATCCATCGCTCCTCGTTTGTGTTTCTTTTCTCCGATACATGCGAGAAATTGAAAATATTCAGTTGCTCTCTTATGAGACTGAACAGGACGCTCCGCTGACTCAAACGGCTTTTGCTTTCTATAATCATCCCCTGTGTTTACACTGGCCAGTAAGGGCGTGTTCACACCTAACAAAAGATGAAATATTTAGTTTTGGGTTGTATAGTGTTCACAATGAAGATACAAAAAAAGACATTTGGAGAGGCAATGCACAACCTGACTGGACAGCTTTTATGAAGCACATTTTCTACTTAGTGATCATCCGAAACTGTTCTGCGTGCTGGGCTACAGACACTGGTTGTTGGGATTTAAGCGATCCCCCTTAAATGAACTTTCAAAACCCTGTCTCTTTGTTTCCCTGGAAAGTGGTTCCATGCTGAGCTGTGGGAGATAGCGAAACAGTGAACTGCCTACAAAAGAGCCTGTCTCTCAAAAGGACGTCCTCTTTGAGATGGATGAAGGCTCATTTTAGCCTCAAATTTTTGGAGGTGAGGGGAAAACTGTGGCTTTTGTCCCCCATCCCTTACAATGAAAACACATCATGCGTGGCTTAAAGGTCAATTCGATGCCCTATAAACTATTAAAATGAAGCTCTGCCTCATTTTTTCCTTTACCTAGCATGAACAGGAGGAATGACTGTAAAAAGCAAAAACTGTTTGTTTTTTTCAACCAGAGACTTGAAAAATGAACCCATCCTTTGCAAACAAATAACCCTCTTCAACTGTCAGACACCGTGCAACCATTTGCAAAACACTATCTGAGAGCACCCTCTCCACCTCCACCTCCTCCCCCTGAGAGTCATAAAATGCAGCCACAGAAAGGGGCGTCTCTGGATACTGCTTCTATTTTAAGGCCCGCTGACATTGATAATAATTAGCCCTGCCATGGCCAGCAGCATCACCACAGCCACCTCCATCATTTTCTTCTGCCTCCATCTGCTCCGATACTCCTTCAGGTCCTCCTGCATGCGCCGCTTCCGGGCTCTCAGGTCCCTTTCTTTCTGCAGCTGCTCCCCGTAGTGAGCTTGATAAAAGGCATCAAAATCAAATATGGGCCTCCCTCCAGCTTGGGAGAACTGTCTGGCTCTCTGCTGATGCTTTTGCGGGGAGCCCATGGGCCTGCTGGAAGCCTCCTTCATGGACGGTCGGCCTGCATTTTGGATATCCGCCTGGCTCAGGATGCCCCGGTCATACTTCCTCCTCAGGCTGATGTTGCCCAGCACGGTGTAAGCCTCACTGATATTAGAGAACTGATGGGTGGCCTCCTTGCTCCCTGGGTTCTTGTCAGGGTGGTAGATGAAGGACTGCTTATAGTAGGCCGTCTTGATCTGAGACTGCGTGGCACTGGGAGACACTTTGAGGATGTCGTAATACACCGTCCTGCTCCTGTGCAGCAGAGGAGCGTCTTCTGAGCTCCAGCTGTAGCTTCTAGTTGTTGTGAAATTTGATTTCATAGTGTCCGGATGCATATTCAGACATCTCAGTCCGTGTCCACAGCCCAGCCTGACTGATCCGTGCTCTGCCGAGATGAAGAGAAACGTGCAGAGAGCTCGGCGCTGCAGAGGGAACCTGAAGGTGTCAGGGTGGATGGAGGCAGCTCCTGCCGTCCACGGTGTCATCCTGTAAGGCAGCAGTAGCTTCTTCTGAAGGTAAGGGTGAAGACCAGTTTTGTGAGCTTGCAGGCTCTCCGTGTTTTCTAAGAACCCGGTGAAACCGGAGGGAGCGGGAATCAAAGCCCCATTCTCTTCCTCACTCCCACTTTCCCTCACTCTGGAAACTTTCTCCGACCTGCGACGTGTTGCTCTGCTTCCTGACGCTGATTGAACCGCACGTCGCTCCTGGACTGATTCCTCTTTAACCCCACCGGAAAAGAAGACGCAGTTTGTTATAAGACATTCGGGACTTCCTCCCGTGCAGACGGCTCGACTCTGGCCAGTTTTGAGGGCGGACAGCCGGTAAACTCCGCTCCCCAGCCTCTGACTGACCTCTGCCATTTCACTGAAAACGGGCCGGCGAGCAGGCAGGAAAACAACTGCAGCATCCGGCGCGTCACAGAAAGAACAACCAATCAAAGTCGATGTTTACAAGAAGCGGTCAAACACAACCAACCAATCATTTCGCAGAGCACGGTGACCATAAATACCAACACTGAGCGCTAAAACTTTATTTCTCATGTACAAACTAAAGAAACAAAAGGACCGTTTTCTAAAACATTTTCTAAAAATAGACTAAAATTTTAGGACAGCACGTGGTGCGGTTGTTAGTGTTGCTACCTCACAGTAAGATGAAGGTCCTGGGTGTCTGCTGCATGGGTTTTCTCCAGGTACTCCGGGTACTCCTGTTTCCTCCCACAGTCCAAAGACATGCAGTTAGTGTGGTTACGTCAATTGGTGATTCTAACTTGCCCATAGGTGTAAATGTTTGTCTGTTTCTGTGTTGGCCCTACGACAGGCTGGCGACCTGTCCAGTGTGTACCTCGCCTCTCGGGATTGGCTCCAGCCCTTCCGCAACCTTGAAAATTATAAGCGGAAGAAAAGTGATGGATTTGACATTTTAAAAAGATTTCATGTAAATTGTCGTTTTGTAAAATTGACAGTAATATGTACCGTTTTTTTTCTTTTGCCAGTAAAACAAAGAGCAGCTACATTATAGGATTATTCCAACTTTTTTATTGGTTAATTAATTAAATGTGCATTTTCACAACATTTTCTTGGGGATATGTTAAAGTTTGAAAGATTACACAAAAAATATATAGTCTTATTCAAGCTGAAGATAAAAGAGCTTTCTAAGTGTAGAGGAAATGATGTTCTAAGATGAGATGATGGCCACGAGAAGGGCTGGTGCATCAGATCCTGTGCAGCACTGATGAATTTAAACTCTTACAGCTTCAGAATTTTTAAAAAAAGAGGATTTTATGAGTGAAATCCTGCAGTCATAATCCGGTGTTTGTTAGTTTTTGCGTAAAGTTCCCATCTTTGTTGGAGTCAAGAGGAATGAGAAGGTGGATATAGGAGAAAAAATAGACAATAAACAAATCACAAAGATGTGGCACAAGGAAAAGATATGTTTAATATATAGAATAGATATATTTTCAATAAATGTATTTAATTTAATAATTTTAAAATAATTAATGATATTTATATGTGTATTAATCAATTAATTAATTAAATAATGTGTTATTCATATAAATTATTAATATTGATATATTAATTTTAATTACTTAAAATTTTGTTTTAAAATTTTTGGTGTGTGTAGGACCAAAACTAACTTAGTGATTCTAATGAAAATCACAAGCACTAAATATAGCATAAAATATGGGCAACAATTAATTTATAAAATGTAACATAAATTGCAACAAATCTGATTAAATTTTTTATTTAATTTTACTATATATTTATAAGTCATTTCATTTTGCTATTCATTTATTTATTTAGGCTTTAATATATCTTATATAATTCATTTTTATACTTTGATAGTTTTGTTTTGTTTTTTTGTCAATATTTGCGCTCCAAAACTTGTCTGGGGAACAAAGTAGGACTAAGATCAAGATTTATTTGTTTATTTATCAATTTCCACCCTTTTTCTGAGAAGTCCTGGAGACTGTGGACCATCAGACAGACTCCAAGCCAGACGGTGGCAGTAGAGTTCTCGGTAATTCCGCACGGTGCCAAAAGAAGAAGGGCGCTCTCGTCGCTTGTGACTGACGTCACTGCATTTCACGTGTGGACGGTGGGATCCCGAGGAACTTGTTTATAAACTTAAATTACTCACAATCACATTATTTATCGACTAACAAGCAGAGCGAAGCATGGCGTCCAGCTGTCGGCGACCCGAGCACTCAGCTCCTCCAGATGTGGTCAGTTGGACGGTTTAATCCGATGTTTGTTTGTTTTAGCTGCTGGAGTCTGCCGGTGGTTCTTCTGCAGGAACGTTTAAGATCTGTAAATTCCTCTTTAAAGGCCTCCAGCTGAAACACTTTACAAAGAAACGAGTTAAACTAGTCGGTTATTGTTTTTAACAGTGTGATTTGCTGAGTTTGTCCCATGTAGGTGACTTGAGTCTGGGTTAGTAGTGCTTATACAGTAGGGCTGAGCTGAGCTGTTACTGATCTCAGTGTGATGTCCTCTCATCTCTGCAGTTCTACAATGAAGAGGAGGCAAAGAAGTACTCCCAGAAGTGAGTGTGGCTGTAACGGTACTGTGTTTGTGACCGGGTTACATGTTTAAAGTACAGCATATTACAGTTTGTGTCCTTTAAGATGCTTAAACTGTGTATGTGTAATTTACAAATTATATGTGTCTCAGTACACAGTGTATGTATATATATATATATATATATATATATACATACATACATACATACACTGTGTACTGAGACACTTTACAGCTCTCAGTAAGCCATTGTTACTCTGTTCTGTCTTGCTTTATTGAATTTATTGAGCTTTTTTAAAACTAAGAATTATATTGTTATTTATTAGTCAAATAACAAACTGAATTTACATTTTTTACTCAAATTTGACTTCTCTGAGAAGTCAGAAATGAGTCTGTGTATAATGTTCGACCACTAAAACAAATTTTCTGTTCAGGAATGCGAGTAAATAACTGTAATTTGGCACCACTGATTAAAGACATTGCACATACTGGTGGATCAACCATTACAGAAACATTAATAATTATTTTGGTAATTACCAATACTGTTCATTTAGGGCAGCTATGGCATAAACCTTGCATCGGGTGGTGGTCTAATAAACTTGTATGTTCAGGTTGTTATGTGCAGTAGAAGAGAACAAAGCCAGCATAGACACAAGAGACTGCTGCTTTTTCTTCTCTTTATGTCTGTAACTGGAAACCTTTTGGTTTTAGGATTAAATGAGCAATCCGTCCATCAATATCAAAGCAGTGCAGTGGGTTGATAACAAGAACTCATTAGTTGCAACTCTGGATGAATAGTTATTACTGCACTGTTGTGCAGTGCACCTGAGAAAAAAAATACCTTTTTCTGAGCCAGAACAAGTGACTCACCACGTTCAGCCTCTTTCATACACTTTTACCCCAGTTAACTTACTGTGATGTGGAATATTGACCAAAGACTCAGACTAACATAAAACTCCTTGGGGTGGGGCATATAAACTTATTTAAATATAACACAACATCCACTCAGTTCACAACTTAGGAAGGCTATGTTTGTGGCTGTCACGCATTAACCACCCTTCCTCTTCCAAATAAGTGATACAGCTGTTTTTACATTTTTAGATTTCCTTTTTTAGATAAAACAGGATTTTGTGCTGGACCATCAGTAACAAGTTGTCTGAATTTGTGTACTTGAGAAAGTTAAGTTTGCCTGTGTTAAAGATGTTTTAATAATGTAGACGATCTGAACTCTTGTTGTGTTTTGTTGCTTCTTAGCTCTCGAATGATTGAGATCCAGACCCAGATGTCAGAGAGAGCTGTGGAGCTCTTAAGCCTGCCGGAGGGTCAGCCCTGCTTCCTGTTAGATGTCGGGTGAGTGAGCGGTACTGTGTTTACAGACTGAATTACAGCATTTACTTATTTAATAAGTGAATTGAGTACATTAAGTTAGAGTTGTGGGGCTGTAGTACACGAAAAGGGCCATCATTAATCTAAGCCGTGCCTAGTTAGGATGTGCACTGCTTATTGGTAATATTGTTGCATGAAGAAATGCAAGTTTAACCAGGGTCAAGCAGACTTTTGACTTTATTGCATTTTTATTACTACAAAAAATGGGAGAACTTTTATTTGTGTTTTTTTTTTTTCATCCAAAAATCAGTAAACTACTTTTGGAAATGACAGAAACATGGAGTTTTAGGGTTGGATGCTTCTGACAAATGGGAATTTTCCAGTGCAGGAAGCTTTTCCTAGAAAGGTTCTTGTGATTTGACTGCGATGACCAGGGTCTAAACTGAGTTCCTGGGATATTAGTTTTATCCCCCAAGAAGCCTGTTGCTTGAGTGGTGGGGTAGGTGGGGCATGTAAACATTTATGATTGGTTATGGATCGTTGCGTACCTTCAGGAATTATTTTAAGCACCATTTTTCATGGTACTTTAGGTGGAAACGCCTAAAGTACCATGGCAGTGTTTTAAGTTTTAGTTTTAGCATAAGCCACTGTAATCTGACACAGTAGTCTGATGTATTTGTGATGAGAAACACTCAGGTGACTGTCTGGTCTGTGCCTCTCAGGTGTGGCTCTGGTCTCAGTGGGGATTACCTGTCAGAGGAGGGACACTACTGGATTGGAGTCGACATCAGCACTGCAATGCTGGGTTAGTCTGACACTCAAACTTCATATGTATATCTGTCATGTTATGCATGATGAATTATCAAGAATTTTATCTAACATCTGCACATGTGCAGCTAAATATTGGCGTATCCCAAAAACAAATCTCTCAGTATTTGGTTTAAATGTTGTCTGTAAATTACATTACAGTTACATGATGTACTTTTTGAATGAGAATAAATAATCAAATCAGTTAATTGAACACAGAAAAGCTCCAGGCCAAGTTTCATGTCCACAATCCAATAATTCACATGGCTTATAGATCATCGTAGAAATCAACTATAATTTGCACTCCATGGCCACTTTATTAGGTATACCTTGCTAAACTCGACCCTCTTTTGTCTTCAGAGCTGCTTTAATTTTTCATGGCATAGACTCAACAAGCTGTTGGAAACGTTCCTCTGAGATTTTGGTCCATATTGACATGACAGCCTCACACAGTTGCTGCAGATTTATCGGATTCACATCCATGATGTGAATCTCCCGTTCCACCACATCCAAACATTGTGGCAATAAAGGGATGGACATGGTCAGCAGCAGTGCTCAGGTAGTTTGTGGTGTTTTAAATGATGCTCAGCTGGTACTAAGGGGCCCACAATGAGCCAATAAAATATCCACCACACTATGACATCACCAGCAGCCTGAACCACTGATAGAAGGCAGGATAGATCCATGCTTTCATGTTTTATGCCCGTTTTTGACCCTATCATTCAAATGTCGCAGCAGCAATTGAGACTCTGCCATGTGATTGGCTAATTAAATAGTTGCAATAATGAGCAGTTCAGTGGGTGTTCCTAATAAACTGGCCAGTAAGTGTACATTACCATAATCTTTAATGTACTTTATATAAAATTATTTTAAGCATGACAATGCACCAAATCTGTTTAATCATTTATTTCCAAGTTTTGTTTTAAGTGTGCATTTATGTTGCCGCAAGAAACGGATGAACTGCAAACAAATGAAATGATCTTCTCATGTGGCAGATGTTGCACTGGACAGAGAAGTAGAAGGAGACCTCATACTGGGGGACATGGGCCACGGGATGCCTTTCAAACCCGGTACCTTTGACGGTTGCGTCAGGTAAAGAGCACAGCATACTCATAAACCAGGCTCTTCCCTGGAATTTTGAATTATTTACGACCTTTTGTTTAACCTCTTTTCCCCTTTCAGTATCTCAGCCCTGCAGTGGCTTTGTAATGCAGACAAAAGGACGCACAGTCCCCCAAAGAGACTCTACACCTTCTTTAGTACTCTGTACTCGTGTTTGGTAAGGTTTTATCACGCAAACATCTAGAAATGTCATTTTATGACGAAAACATCTTATATCCTCTCTTTGCTCTTTCAGTCAAGAGGCTCACGTGCAGTTTTTCAGCTTTATCCCGAGAACTCAGAACAGGTAAAAGGAAAAAAAACTTGTTTCTGTGATGGCTTTGTGCCAGTCGATGTAAACTCTGAAAGATTCTCTTAACTCACTTAACACCTTTTGTCTTTTCTCTTCAAAGCTTGAGCTGATAACAACACAGGCCATGAGGGCAGGTTTCAGTGGAGGCATGGTGGTGGATTACCCCAACAGTGCAAAGGCAAAAAAGTCAGTACCTACCAGAAGCAGGGCTTTTATTTTGATGTGTTCAGCTGCAGCCGTCTGCAACTGATTCCTTCCTAATAGTCTCTGAAATTGGTAGCAGTGTGCTTACAACACACTGCTAATTAGAACAGGGGGGCTCAACTGTTTGTCACATTGGCTGCATGATGAATTATTTCATATTAAAACTGTTGGCTTGATTTACATTTTCACACGCACTCACTTCCTGTTTATCTCCAGGTTCTTCTTGTGTCTGTTTGCTGGTGTAACAGGAGTTCTTCCCAAAGTAAGAAAACCAGGAGTGGTGCCGTGGATTTTGTGGATTACTGCTTTTTTTTTTTTTTTTTTTTTTTAGCCACATAATGAGCACTATAATCTCCTCATTTCAGGGATTGGGAACAGAAACTTCAGACAAAACTGTTCCAAACCAGGTTCAGTACTCAGGACAAAGGTAAAGACATCCACTGCAGGCAGATGCTGCCTGCTCTGAGCAATCAGACAGTTTCATGAAGCTGTTTTTAGGAACTAATGTTTATCCAGCTTTTTTTGTGTGTTTGTTTGTTGGAGTATTTCATGCAGACATAGGCAACATAATGAGATGCAGCCTGAGGTCACTTGAGTGTTTTCTAATGTGCTCTATGCTGATTGCTCATTGTTGACTGCTGAAGTAAAGAATGTATGAGATTTTAACAGTCCTACGTTTTTATGACCTGTTTGCGTGGAAGCTGCTGACAAAGCATTTGCTGCTTTTGTCATTTTTTTTTAAATTTTCTTTGCAGGACACGTCTTTTTCTGCAGCAAACAATATGATCAGTAAAGGGAATAATAGAAAGATTAATGATGTCGGTGACTGTTTGCTACAGCTGTAATTTATTCTCATCAAGATAATTAGTGGTTTGTTTATGATTTCTGGTAAAGCAGCCATGTAAATCATCCCATTTATTATTTTTCATTAGAACTGAACTGGTCTTGGCCTTGATAAGTGCAGGTTCAGTCTTACCTGTTTCTATGGGGCAAAAAGACCAAAAGAAATCTCGTAAAGGGCCGTTGTCCTGCTTGACTTGAAACCCCGTCAGGCAGGTTTTCCTCCCTTTTACAGAGTAATGCACAAGTGTCTGGATCTGTGAGGTGTTTTGGACCAAATGCCAAGTTTTTGATGCGGTTTGTCAGAAAGATTACGATTCATTTGTCTTTGTGAAGATGTCGTTTCAAAAACATGAAGGGGAAATCGGTGAAGAAGGGAAAAGATTGGATCCTGGAGAAGAAGGAGAGGAGGAGGCGACAGGGACGGTGTGTACACGACTGTATTTTTACCTCTTAGAGGACAAAAAATTGGATTCATTATCTTGAGTTTAAAGCTCTGAATATCTTCAGTATAGCTTTAACTGGATTTCACCTTTCATTAGCTGTATTTTATAACACACCCTAACAGGCTTCTCTCTCCGCTGTGTGTTTGTTAACCTGCAGGGAGGTTCGAGCCGACACTAAATACACTGGACGTAAGAGAAGACCTCATTTCTAGCTGTGACTCATGCAGCTGCGCCTTCATTAGCCCCCCCACCACACACACACACACACACACACACACATATACACACGGAGGCACCTTTGGAGCTGACGAGTGTTTGGACCCAGATTTATTTTTCAACTCTTTAATTCAAGTGGATGTGATGCAAGAGCAAAATGCAATTACAGCCAGTCGTTTTTATATTTGGTCGAGTGTTCATGGCCAAAAGCAGTGAGATTGCACTCTCCACATTCAGTTTGGCTCGAAGTGCATGAACAGATGTGTGTACTCACAACTGGTGGCAAAACCAGTGAAGAAATAGTAATAACAGTATAAATAAAAACTATTTTATAAATGGTCAAATCTCTGGTTTATTTTATTATATATATTTTCTCTATAAAAACTAACCAAAATTATTTTATGGTTGTTTAAGTTTTTTATTTTCAGATCATAAATGAAATTGCAGGAATAACCATAATATGATTTTACCCTTATTAAGGAGCCAGGATATGCAAAATTTCATAATAATGGACCTGAACAAACTGGCTGTTAATCAGGTTAAAGCGCTTCAGGAGCCATGTTTACAGGAGACAAACAGAACTAGTTTCATTTGGAATGGAGGAAAATAATTGTTTGTTTCAACTAAGAAAAAAATAATTTGGGGAATTTTACAGTACTGTGCAAAAGTCGTGAGCCACCCCTCATTTCTTCATATTTTGCTTCCAAAGAGCCAGACTTTCTTTTTTTGTTTTTTTTTTGTTTTTTGTTTTTTTTGGTTTTTTTTGGGGGGGGGGGGGTAAGGCTATTTAGCAGGAGTTCTTCAGGCTTTCCGAGTTTTTCTTTGGACATTGGCTGCTTCTTCACTCATTTTCAGTCCAGTCCTTGTACCTGACCACTTTGAGAGGAATGATTTGTTTTGTTAATCCACTTAGCACTGACTTATGAATAATTCAAGCATAAAAAGGCGCCTAACTCAAGGGATGAATCCGTGTTGCTGTGGCAACAGGGCTGATGGAGTGATGAGTCCAAATTTGTGGTTCAAATCGTCAGTAGCTACAGAGGATGTCAAGAAAGAGGTACAACAGTGAGTGTCTGCAGCCATCTGTAAAACACGGTGGAGGGTCTGTCACCGTTTGGGGCTGCATTTCAGACAGTGGTGTTGGAGATCTTCTCAAAATTGGTGGAATCATAAACAGAAAAGTACCATCAGATTTTGATCCACTACGTGATGCCATCTAGAAAGAGTCTGATTGGCAGCAGCTTAATTTTTCAGCATGACAATGATCCCAAACACACTGCCGATGCAGTAAAAGCATACCTGGATAGAAACACACACACAGTGGAACACTGTTAGTCATGGACTTGTCTCCCCAGAGCCCAGACCTCAACATTGCTGAAGCAGTGTGGGTTCATCTTGACAGAGAACAGAAGAAAAAGGCAACCAACATCCAAAGATGAGCTTTGAATGTCCTTTTAAGATGCCTGGAGAACTATTCCTGAAAACTGCTTCAAGAAATGACAAGAACGCTGCCTAAGAAAGTTCAGGCTGTGCTGAAGAATAAACCTGGACAGTTTGAATTATACAAACTCTGTTTGTGCCTTATATACTGTATTTTCATGTATGTTTATAATGTAAATTTTAATATATCATTAGGTCTTGCCTTTATTTTTTCATTTCCTCATCACACAGCAAATATTCAGTAAAATATAAAAACAGGATTGTTGTTGTTGATGTCTTTTAAAGGCATAAAACACACAAAAGAAATTATTTTAATTATATTTTCTTATTCGGGGCTTTTAAACCAAAAAGCATTTATTTTTAGAAGTAAAATTTCGGGGGTAACTTCGATTACCATATCCATCGGTATCGACAGGGGTCACTGTTCGCTTTGGCACAATGGAAACCACCTGGGCGTTATCTCTGAACCTGCTCAATTGTTAACCACAACCAACACAATTTCACCACTGAAGCAGGAGCTCTGTGCAAGTGGTTTTTGTGTCAAACTACCCTGCATGCAGTCAGACTAAATATTCAGCGGGGAAAAGCGCTCGGGAAAGAGTCTTGTACTAGGAAAAAAAACGCCAATTAGTGCGGATTGAGGAAGTTGTGGGTGTGTAATGGGTTAACGGCGGAAGGCCTCGCCTCACCTTTTCTGCGCGTCACCCAGCTCTGTAAAGTGGTTCCACCATCCCAGCATCCAAATCGAGGGGGGAAATCACCGCCTCTCGCTGCCGCCAGACGCGCCTCTTCCTCTCGGTCGAGCTCGCGTCTACCCGTCGGTCTCCGCCCCGCCGCTCCATCATCACCATATATACCAAGAAGACAACGGGAATTGAGGGGATAACAGTAATAACAGGGAATCATGAAGGACCGCATGCAAGAACTTAGACATGTAAGTTTCTGTTTTCTGGTCAGCATCCACCTGTTAATGCGAACAGACGCTTTTTTTTTTCTTTTTTTTTTGATGTGTGTTCGGAAAGCTCCGATGTACAGAGCGAGGTGAGCAACAGTTGTGACTCTCGGATCTGACGGAGGCTCAAATTTAATGCTTTCTTATAGGAAACGAGCGCGTTTTGCTACCAAGGTTTGCTGTGCGTAAATCTGGATGACGCGCAGCAGACACGAACGATTTCACAGGTTAAAACAAAGTAAAAGTCATTTTCTCACTGTGCAAACGCGACATCACTTTGATCTTCTTGGTAATGATCCGAAATCAGTTTAAAGGCTCTTTCGTACTAAAGAGAGGGTTTTCGGGCTGAGACTTTGTACTTAATAGGATTGAATCTCCATAGGGTCGCTTATTAATTCAGTGCAGGATTTTTAAGGTATTTTTTGTAGAATCATTCGAAATTAAATAGTTATATTTAAAATTGATTAGCCTACGTGGGAATATGCCACCAGTGATTTAATTAGTGTATGTAATGTGGTTTGATCGATCTGGCCAACTATGGGTGTGTGACTGGAGTGGGAAACTGGTCCCAGCTCGCCAATTTCACCTGAGAAATGTCCACCCTCTGCGCGTCACAGGGGCTCTTCTCCAAAAACCTTTAAACACCAACAACAAGAACACAACGTTTTGTCTTTCTAGGCACTGTGCTGTGTTTTATTAGGGATGAATGATATACTGTCAAACAATGAAAATAAATCCTTGAAATCTTTGATGAATGATATACTGTCAAACAATGAAAATAAATCCTTGAAATCTTTGAGTCGTATCTTTGACTTTTTGACAGCTGATCTCAAAGCTCTTCAAACTATTTTTAATTGTTTCTTAAAGCTGAAATGACACCAAGAACATGCGTGATTGGGTCAGGGTTTTTTTTGGCTGGACTGACAGAAGTGGAGACACCGAGTAGCATCCTCCACAGGAATGCTAGTTTCAGCTTGATATAGGCTACTGTGTGTGTGTGTGTGTGTGGTGGTAAAGTGGCCATTGTCAGATCTAGGTAATTGGCAGTTAAGCTGAGGAGAGAGGGGAAACAATTTACAGCTCCTCAGTTTTCAGTGAATATCTAGCTATGAATTGGCCACAAGGGAGACAACCCAGCCTTGCCAAGTGTCTGTGTGTGTGTGTGTGTGTGTGTGTGTGTGTGTGTGTGTGTGTGTGTTCAAGAGAGGCGTGCCTTCAGCCTGCCATGCTACCTCCTTGCAGTGCTGGAAAGATGCAGTTGTACCACTGAGAAAGAGAAAAACAGAAATAGCCTGAATCTTCCTCACCGGCTTCAGTGTGAATCGTCAGCCAATCCACAAACACCGATTCTATTTTCTTTTATCCTTTTTGATCATATCTGTCATGTGTGAGAAATGGCAGCTGGAGCAGCTCAGCCGGACCTTTTTCAGACAATCTAGACCAAATAAAATTGGAGTGAATTGCAAATCGCAGACCGCTAATTCCCATGAGCATTAGATTAATATTGTTTTCCTCTCCAAGTTAATGCAGCTTCTCGATTCTCATGCCTCTGTGAACAGCACGGTATAGATGTGATTGTGTTAACAACTGAACGAGCTCTGCAGTTAATAATGTTTGTGATTATCGTTTCTTACATAGTTTTTATATTGAAATACACTTATGACAACTTTCCAGGACCCAATATGTTGTTTTGGCTTGCCAATAGTACAAATAGAAAAATATTAGTATACTAAGAGAAAAAAGATGACCATTTATCCGTCATATTTACTTGATAAATGATCCATTTCAAATCTACCAGGGCCCTGAATCCCTCTGAGCTCCAGCTTCAATGTGGAGATAAATTTCTAGAAATATTATGCCGACTTTTGCAATAAAGCCTGCTGAGATTTGGCAGTGAGAGCTCAGTCACTTTATGACCGACACTTAAGCTCAATGCGGCGTTGAGTGTGAACTTGTAGCCTACTCACTGATTATCTTAGCACGCAGTACCTGAAGCTAGTTTTACCAATTGCTGGAGTAAATCATGTTATATATACTATGCATACTGATTAAAGCCAAGTCTTGCAGCTTTCACACACCCCGTTGGGGTCACCATTGGTTTTGCTTCAGATTTTCTGTTTCCACTGGTGTAACCAGTTTTTAATGAGATTTGGGAGTTTGAAGAGATCCTCTAAGAGCTGCCACCTTAACACGAAGGGAGATCTTGGATTCCCAGGACTCCAGCAACTTTTACTTCAAGATCTCTGTGGATTAGCAGCACAACAGAGCATCCTTGCTTTGTGAACAGACACTAGAGGCCTCATGGAGCCAGGCTTCGGAGGAGATCATGGCTCAGTCAGTGCTGCACCCTATCCATGCTTAGGCATATCAAGTAAGATATGTGGAGAAGGTTTAGCTATCTCTTTCTTAACGAGCGGCCACCCCAACATAAAGCTACCCCATTTCTTTATATTTTGCTAGGAAAATGGGAATCTATGACCAATAGTGTTCCACTGTGTGTTTTTCTGTCCAGCTGTGCTTTTTCTGCATTGGCATTGTGTTTGGGATCATTGTAATGCTGAAAAATTAAGCTGTTGCCAATCAGACACTTTCCAGATTATATTGCATGATACATCAATATCTGGCGGTTCATTTCTGCATTCATAATTCCATCAATTTTGACAAGATCCCCAACACCACTGGGTTCCATTTTTCAAATTTGGAATCATCACTCCATCAGACCTGTTACCACTGAGGTCACCAGATAAATATATCAAATATTGAATTACAAGCTCATTAGAATAGTAAAACTGTTTGCTTTATATTCTATACTTCAATAAATCAATGCACCCATTTTCCTAGCAAAATATAGAGAAATGAGAGGTGGACCAAGACTGTTGCACAGTACTGTGTGTGTGTGTGTGTGTATTGTGTCCAAAGATTTGCAAGTATTGTAGTTAAACAAGACCACTTGTGATGTTTCCAGTTATTATCAAAAGAAGGGTGGAGGGATTCACCTGGGGGCATTAAAACTAAGTCTGAAATTTAAGGGGGATTGTGCATTCCAAAGCTTAGCACCAAAACTTTGGAACAGCTTACCACTCTCTCTTCGTACCCTTGACTCTGTGGCATCCTTCAAAAAAACAGCTTAAAACTCATCTATTCAGACAAGCATTTTGGGTCAGGTTTCTGTGTTCTGTGTTGTTTTATCTGGCTCATTTTGACCTTGAGTTGGCTGCCTTTTTCATTATCTCAGTAAAACACTTTGTGACTGGTCTCTTGTCTTGAAAAGTGCTATATGAATAAATTTGATTTTACGTTTACAAGGGTTTAATTTAAGAACTCTTTTTTTTTTTTTTTAAGGACGATGTCATCATTTATTTGGACTTTAGTGTAAAGTCTGTGAAATAGTCCAGTTACAAAAAGACATTACATAAGAATTCATTTTTGCATAGAAACCATGCATATCAGCAGCAAATGGAAGACTTCTGAGCTTTGCAGATTTTGTTGCTTATGTGTCTTAGTGCGTGTCACACTGCAAGTTTACTCAGCCATGTGCTTGTGTGTCATTTTGGCAGGAAATTGAGTTTTGCTCATATTTGTGTGAGGGTGCAGGTTCTGCTCCAACATTGCCCATATGCACATAAAGCTACTTTATGAGCTCAACACCTGCCTACGACTCTGCTCCCTCAATAACTTGTTAGCTTGGTGCCTAAAGCCGCCTGACTTAATAACAAGGATGGTCATACGGCCTCTTCCCTCCCCTCACCTTGTCCCATCACTCCCAGTTGGCCCAGCAGTGATTTAGTGGCAGATGGTGATGATGTGATGCGTTTGTCAGCCTTCTTCGAGCTCTGAAACCTGAGGGGAAAAATACTGATGAGGTTATTACAGATTTCACACACAACCGGGACTGTTATAAATCAAACCTGATTGTTTATCATTTTGCAGCAGCGAGTTATTCATTTAGGCTGGCATTATGAACACAGCACCTGTAACAGTTAATTTCGCCTTCAGATCCCCTCATTTTTTTTCTCTCCTGACATTTTATCAGCTCTGTCTTTTTCTTCAGTCTTGTCATTTGATTGACTGTATCTGCCTCTGTTCCGATCTCTGTCTTTAATAGTAAGCCTCTCTTTTCCTTGTATTCTCTATGTAATGGCGAGTTCTGCCATTATTGCTCTTTGCTCTCTTCCTATCAGTGATTTATCAGATGGCTTCCTGTCCTCCCCTAGATTTTTTTCCCTTTCCTTTATCCCTCCTCACTTCTCTAGGCAGCCTTGTTAGTCAGTGTGTTGGCTCAGGCGGCTCTTCATGTCTCTGAATGCTGGGGCTGCTCACAGTCACTACCTGTTTGGCGTTGGAGTGACACATTAACTAATAGGATAGTTTTGGAGCACAAACTCCAAGCCTGTGTGTGTCTTTGAAAGTCTTGCTTCTTTTCATCACCCCACCGCTTCTTTTGCTTCTCTTTGTTGCATTTTATTCTGTTTTTACCTTTTTTTTTTCTCTCTCTTCTGTTCTCTTGACCTGAACTTTGCTGTTGACCCTTCTTCATCAACACTAACAGCAGTGAGGAAAAGGAAGCCACTCTGGTGGCTGTTGGACTGAATGCTGATCCTGGGGGGTCAGAGGTTTTATTTGTCGTTGTTCAAAGCTTCGAGCTTGTGTAAACTGCAGGATCTGTGGAGGGCACACTGGCTGCGTTCTGGTTGTGACCAGCAGATGAGGCTTTTCTGTAAAATCATGGGTAGGAGGAATAAACTAACATTGTTTTTGCACTATATTACCAGAAAGGCACACGGACAGTCACAAACACATTATTCATTAACAGATAAATGCTGCATAATTGCATTAATGAGCCATGAAATGAGTGTGACCGATCTGGCATTTCACCAGAGACTTGTCTGTCTTTGCAAATGAGGTGACAGTTGCAACGATATCCAATATCTCTTGGCTGTTAGTAGATATTAGAAATGTGTGAATGGACTGTCATTTGTGCCACTGTTTGCTGAATATTGACTCCTAGAATTAATGCAAATCACCATGTTGTTTGGGGTGTTTTCTGCATGCCAAAATCATGTTGCTTCTTCTCATAAAGCGAAGCGGCGTCAAAGACATGAGTTCAAATAAATCCTAATAATAAATAGATGATTCTGTAATCAAACTATTCCCATCTGTTGTGGGAGACTTAGCTTCAGGTCATCTTTGTTACCGCTGCTAAAATTGAGTTTTTAATGTGCTGACCTCTCTTTTCTCATCATCTTATAATTAAAGGAAGCAGAAGGGCTCTGTAGCTGTGCCGATAACATTTTTTTTTATCACAGATACTTCTTGGAGATTAAGGTTGTGAATTGTCATTGTCCTTATTAGTCCCGGTGTAGCTCCTTCTGTCTTTGCAGGTACTTAATATTGCAATGTAATATTATAAATCTTGCCAGCTTGTGCTTGAACAAATATTTTTAACTAAGTTCTCCAGAGTAAACAATAACATATAACAATATTTGCTCTCGCTGACATGGTTCGTGCAGTTTCTTTTGGTTTCTATTACTCTTATCGAACACAGTCTTATCTCGTTCAGTCATATGCCACTGCCGTTTTAGAAACACACAAGTTCTTCTTTAGCTTTTGTGCCTTGGTGTTAGGTATTAGGTGTTGTGACGTTGCCACAGCTCCATACCATTTGAAGGTGTTGAAGGCGCGAGTAGTCGCTGCAGTGTTCTCCCGAACGCCAGGTGTCACCACCCAGACACAACGTCCACATCAGCGTCGGTATATGATCTGTGGATTTCTGAGGTTCTGTACTGATGTTTTTTAGCTCGGCTGTTTCTAAGAATAAGTCGAGCCTCGGCGACGGTGGTGGCGTCTATTCCATGAAAATGTTGGCCATAACTCGAGTTGTGACACCACTTTTCGGGCGCTGCCGTTTGCGAGGGTGACAGCCGCGTGTATAATGGGCCCTTGAGTCTTCATTCAGCCTTAACGCTGCAACTAAAATGTTTCAAAAGGCGCAACGTTTACTTTTATAGGTAAATGTTTCTGGTTTGCATCACACTGTTCAGTTTCACTGCTGTTTGGCTCGTAGTTAGTGAGTGCTTGCAGACAGGTTGGTGTGTTCCATGCAAACTCTGGGTGACCGTGGCAGTCTGCTAGGGATCAAAGGTTTTGATGAAGCACCTTATCTCTTTGCAACCAATTTTACCTACCTCTGTCTTTCTTTCGTGTTAGTTATTGGGTCCAGTTTTTACTCAGGTACTGTTAATGGCTATCTTCAGATGCACATGAAACCTCAATCACTGCTTTAAAACCATGATACTCTGCAGTGAGAGTTTGGCTGAGTTTGGATGCAGTTGTTCTTGTGTACTTCATATCTGTGCTTTCGGGCCTCTTTTCATCCTGACATACATCAGCTTTTTAAACTGATACCGAAACTTATGAAGAGCTTCTCTTTTACACATCCAACATGTTTCTGTTTATCAGGAAGTTGTAAATTCAATATTTATGCATACTTTAGTTTTGTTTTTAGATAAGTTATCGAGCTATTTATGCCAAATGCTTTTCCGCGTTCACCAGCTAATTGCTTACTGTGACAACAGCGAATCAGAACAGCATAACTGGTAGCCTGAAAACAAAAATCATGGTATTTGGAGTTGGTATAAAGTGCTGTAGAGCAGAGGGAAACTTCAGAGTGGTGCGATTGATTATTCCCTGTGGATTCACAAGATACCTGCTTCACATGCGAGCTGTCATTTCAGCCACATTAGGGTTACAGAATGAAATAAAATAAAATGTAACAGGAGTTTGATGTTCATTCCTCTGGGTTCTGACTAACATGTACGGTGATTAAAATAATTTTTTTAGCACAGTGATAATTATGGTACCTTTTTGAAACCAAAATTCAAAAAAAAAAACATGATGGTGATTGTTTTTGTACTGAGTGGGGTTGTCAAAAAATTGATACTCAGATACTAATTGATACTAAAAACTACTTTTTTGCAACAGTACCGTCTTCGCCACAACCTCACACATTGATGCTGCAGATAGGCAGGCCTTCCCCTCACTAACAGTTGAACACATGAACAGCAGTAGGACAACAAACTTGGCGAAGCGTCTTAAAAGCCGGCACCCCGGTCTTTATGGGGAATTTCGCGAGGTCGTCTGTAAACCTGTTTCAACAACTCTAAAGTATTAAACAGTTGCTATAAATTTTAACCATTAACGTTAGCCATTTAACTATTAGAAATAACCCACATTAGCCATTAATTTATCACTAAGGGAGCAGCTATAGCTGATTTTATTTCATATGACAAATAAAATAAACATTAATGTGGGAGCTAGGCAGTAAACATCATAATGTCAGTGACAGTCTTATTTTAACAGGATAACAGTTATTTGTGTCTAAAAAGTGTTTCTCTTCAAGTCCTTGACTGAAGTTGAGAAAAGTCTACCAGCAGTAGTAGCAGTCCACCTTAACAAATAAACAGGAAATAATCAGGAGTGTAGCTGAACACATTTATACAGACCAAAAACAATTACACAATTAATTTTCCCATTTTTTTTTTCTCCCCTGTGGTATCGAAAATGGTATCGGGCATTTTCCTGGGTGTCGATATTGAGGTTTGAAACACGTGAACAGTAGGGCAACAAACTTGGCATGTTTTGAGATTTTCCTGTGTCTGTGATAAAAACTGATCAGGAGACACAAAGACGCTGGTGGCAATGTTAATATTTGCATTCAAGACATTCTTCAAGCATCATTGCGGAACAAATTCAAGGATTTTCTACTTTTTTATTTCTTGTGTGCCACTGGCAATTAAATATCCGTTAGTATTGAGGACACCACCTTGGGTTTGGGAAATCAAGTGTCCTTTTAACTTAACAGATTTAAAGGCCAAAGCTTAATCAGTTAATTGAGATTAACAGCTAATTAGTGCAGATTATTTAGTAAGGAGATTTTGAGCTTCCGCCTTAAATTGTTTTGTTTAAAAATTTGGTATCCCTCTGCCTTTTTTTTTCTCTCTACCAGTGCTTCCTGATAGCCTGTCTGTCTGTCTGTCTGTCTGCTCTTCTTGTCATATAACTCTTTCATTTCTCCTTCATTTATTTTCTATGTATCCTGCCATTCTTTGACATCCCTCTCACTTTCTGTTACATTTCCTCCATATCTAGAATCTAATTGCCTTAGTGGTGCATTGGTGCTGTCATAATCCTTCATGGTCAGTGAGATACCGAGTGAAACACTTAATATATTCCTCAGGGGAAGAAAGAGAAGGGATGAGGGGTGGGAAAAGCCATAGTGTAAACTATGACAGCACATCTTTTCCCTGCCTGTGATCTGTCATTAAAGTTCAGTTGGAGCTTTAAGACATTTTCTCACCCACTCCTGCAACGCTGAAGACTGGCCAACCATCCACTGCTGTCTACACACATTCTCAGCGCAGACAGGTTTGTGTATGAACATCCTCAACAGCGTGTCATTTATATATTCATATCCATACCCATAGGCCAATTATGAGCTAACAAGCTAAAATGGGAGTAAGTATCTGCCTCATTCATCTCGTGTGAGGCCCCTTCGGCAGAAAGAGATGTCTCTGTAAGAACTGTCAACTGAAGACATTTGAATTCTGGTCTAAAAATTATTGATTCCCTCAAATCTTACCGTGAATGTGATGAGTTAATCATTCACTGTGCATCACTTTGTAAATTTGTATTTAGGCAACTTTAAATTGTCTAAATTGGAAGTATTTCCTCTTTTGGTCTGAAAACCACAATAACATGATTTGCATTTTACCTTTTGCAAATTAATTATCATTCCTTGGCCAACCCCCTCCCTCGAAGGCAAGGTACTTCAACAGTGACTGCCTTTCTTATCAGTGAATCAGCTATCACTACACTAGTTGCCATCTTCCACATGTAGTTTTTGCTGTGCCATTTGTAGTTTTTGCTATGCTTGCGGGCTTCCTTCTTCTTCTTCTTCTTCTTATTCTTAAGGATAGACTAAACACTTGTAGCCGTATGCTGACTCCTTCAGTTGTGGAAGAATTCCCACTTCACTACAGACTGTGCATGTGATACTGACAGTATCAAAGAAAAACAAGTACCGCCACATTTTCAGAATTTTGGTATCAAAAGGTACCCTGAGTGTCGCTTCCCAGCTTCTATGGCAGCTGGGATAGGGTCCACCTGGATGGATGGAACTTTGATGATTACACTATTAAAAGTCAGAAAGATGTAATGTGATACACTTCAGAAGGATGAAGAAAAAGCAAGAGTGGTATCAAATCTGGGAAGACTGGCATTCATTAGGTACACCTGCTCAACTGCTTTTTAATGTATGTAATCAGCCACTCACATGGCAGCAACTCAGACATGGTCAGAATGACCTGCTGAGATTTAAACCGAGCATCAGAATGAGGAAGAAAGGTGACTGATGTGACTTTGAATGTGGCATGGTTGGTAGTGCCAGAGGGCTCATCTGAGTATTACTGAAACTGCTGATCTACTGGGATTTTCCCATCTCTCGGGTTTACAGAAAATGGTCTGAAAAAGAGAAAATATCCAGTGAGCAGCAGTTCTCTGAGAGAAAATGCCTTGTTCATGTCAGGGGAGAATGGCCAGGCTGTTTTGAGCTGATAGGAAGGCAACAGCAACCAAGGTATGCAGAAGACCATCTCTGAATGCACAACACGATGAACCTTGAAGCAGACGGGCTACAGCAGCAGAAGAGCACATGGGGTACTACTCCTATAAGCTAAGAACAGGAAACTGAGGCTGTGGTCAGAATTTGGCATAAACAGCATGAAAGATCCATCCTGTCTTGTATCAACAGTTCAGGCGGTTCAACTCATCTCATACTGGTGTCTTGAACATGATAATTAGGTCACTGCACTCAGATGGCCTCTGCAGTCCCCAAATCTCAATCCAATAGAGCACCTTTGGGATGTGGTGGAATGGGAGATTTGAATCATGGATGTGCAGCTGACAAATCTGCAGCAGCTGTGTGATATAATCATGTCAATATGGACCAGCGTCTCTGAGGAATGTTTCCAGCACCTTGTTGAATCTATTCCACCAAGAACTGATGTAGTTCTGAAGGAGAAAGGGTACTAGACAGGTGTACCTAATAAAGTGGCTGAATATATAGCACAATGAAATGTTGATTCTTCTGAGGACAAGATATTACAGCACAACCTAACAGTTGGTGGGCTTGGCAAGGGATAGTGAGATAGTAAAGAAGAAAAGACAAAGTGCAGGCCTGAGGAGGGAGAGCAAGACAAAGGTAGCTGAGTCCATGCTGTGTGGGCTCACTGCTGTAATGATTCTGTAGTGAAGCTGGAGTCTGGAGGAAGGCGAGTGAGAGGATGACTGACAGGAAGAATGAGAAAGTAAAAAGGAAGACTATTAAAGGGGGAGGACATTGAGGAGGATTGTTAGGAAAAGGAAATTGTTGCACATGTTCACACTTTGACACTGTGCTGCTGTGGTGGCAGTGCTTCATCTGTTCTCCAACCCACATTATTCTCCTTCATCCGTCTCCCCCGTGCTCTGTACACAGCAGGCACAGCTTATAATACAGTCTTCTTAACCTCCGCCACATTTGTTTTTAATGGGATGCAACACGTCCCTACTTCAGGAACTAGATGCACATCTTTTTCTAACAAAATTAAATAGAAAATCTCAAATGAAAGTCAAAGAAAACTAGCAGGTAAAAATAGAAAGGAAGAAATGTGTAGTGAAACAGATGTGTTGGCTCAGCCAAACAGCCAGCAGGGCTGTAACGTGGTGCATGGGAAAAGCAACGATTACATTTCTGGAACTGCTAACAAGAGATTCCCTATGAAAGGATACAGTTAGCAACAGGAAATCCAAAAAAATGCAACAGATACAACATAAAATCCAAATCCACAACATAGTATATAATAATTACCCACAATATTAAACATAAAACACAACAAGCAGGTTTAAGTTTAGATCTTTCTGTGAACTATTCCATGTCCACACTGTGTGGTAAGAAAACTTTGGTTAGGTTTTGCTTGGTTGGAGATTGTGGTTTGGGTTAAACATGCTTCTCTTTGCAGTATTAACCCTGCAGTGTGTTTTTTAAAGTGGGTCTTAAAAAAGCATTCACGTGTGACAAGTTGGGAGTGAGAGCAGCCTCACTGTTGCTGCAGCTGGCACGGTACCTTCTTCATATCTCTGTGATGCCAGCGGCTTCTGATGGCAGTATTTGACATCCTGGAAGGGGGAGCAGCCTGTCATTTGTTGTTTTGTTTTGGGAGGGTTTTTCTTGGCCATTTCGTTGTTTGAGTTTGTTCCATTTCACTAAATTGGTTGTGGTTTGATTGCAGAGTGGTGTTAAGAGTGTATAGAAGTTGTATCGTTGTGGATGTTCTTCTCTGTGATTGTTCATACAATTTATTTTTCAACTCAAGGCCCAAACTGCGAAGCGCATCCTTAGATTCATATCTTCGATCAATGCAGTACTGAGCTGCATTTCTTTAGGCATGTTACCAGCAGGAGTGCACAGACAAGCCAGTGCAAATGCAGAAATGAACCGCACTGTTTTTTTCCAAGTGACTAATTTACTGAAATTCATACTTGCCGTTAGTGTATGCCCTTAAAGATGGAGACTTGCTGATTTCTTTTTTTCTTTTTGCCCATATGATATATGAAGAGAGAACAATAATGTGAAAAGAACTGAGTTAATTTTACAGTTGGCTGGTCTTCTCCTGGCTCAGTCTATCACTTCCTGTGTCCTCTCATCACCCACACTGCTCCGTAGTTGTGTAATTATCCTGTCTCGATAGACCTACGCTGTGTCCTACTCTTCCATCAGCCGCTTATTCGCTCTGACAGTCACTCAGTTAGCCGACCAGTGGACCGATCAATCAGTGAGGTTTGTGTGATTATGGTTTCGATGTGTCAGCATCATCTCTCTACCATCAGGGCAATGCCACTTTTTCCCTCCTTTTCTTGTGAAAATGGCAACATCACTGAAAAATAAAGGCTGAGGTTCCTTTGATGTAAGGATGTCTTTTTGATTCCCACAGGGAAACTCATTCTCTGCATTTAAAGCAGCCTAGCTATTATGAAGCTACCCAGGGACCAACTTCCAATGTAAGCTAGTGCCTTGGTAAAGGGTAACCTAGTATGTTTTAAGGCAGAGGAAACCAGAAGAATCCAGTGTCAAACACAGAAAGGCACTGCTATGAGTCAGGGTCAACCAAGTTTCCGCAACAGAAACGTATGGTACTGCGTTTGTGTCTGTTTGTACAAGTATTTGGCTACCCAGAGTGTAGGAGTTTGAATATGCAGATGCGCTCATGTGCGCACATGATTTAAAAAAAAAAAAAAAAAAAAAGCAGCTTGTGAAGCACAGTCAGTTTCACTTCACTACAGTGAGGTTCTGTGTCTAATATGAATTTGGTTTTCTCTGTGGAAGGTGCTAATCTCACCAACAACAGCACAAGCACCACAGACCAGTCAGTCTACATATCTACATAGTCCCTAGCAGTGCTGATAGCACAAATCCTGGTTAATGTTGTAATTTGATTATTTAACATGAATATTCATTAACAAATGTTCCTGCAGTTACCAAACTTTTTCCTTAAACTTTTAATATAATTAAAATGAAATAAAAATAAATAAATGAAAAAAAGAGATCGTGAGAGACACGGGATATGGAGTTGGGTCCTGTTTAGGGGGCTGTTTCGGAACATAAAGCCTGTCTTGCGAGGGCAACTGCCAGTTCCTGCTAGCCTGCTTTCACTGCAGGACATCTGTCGGTGCAGACGGGACAAAAAGAGGCCCAGGTGGCAGTGGATTTGCAGGTTTTAAAAGCATGCATGGCAGCCACAGGCGAGTGACTGAGGCCAAATTTATAAAACAGGATAAAAAGAAGGGGGGGGGGGGGTTTTTAGCAAAATTAAATGCAAAAAATTAATAATTTATCCTAAATTATGTTTGTTTTCATAATATAATTGGAAGCCAAATAACTGAAATTTAAATTTGAATCGCCCAACCCCAGGTGAACATCTGTCATCTGATCACAGTGCAATGGTCTGCTGGGAGAACTTTGGCACTGCCATTATATGTATGTTACTTTGTCACATAGCATGACAATTACCTTCTACTGCACAGCCCCCATGGTGACGGCAGGCCCTGACGGCAGCCGTATCCTCCAGCGTGACATTATGCCTGGACACAGTGCAAAAACTCCTCGGCAGCATCTCAAGGAATATAACAAAGAGCCAAAAGTCCTGACACGACCTCCAAATTCTCCCGGAACCTGACTTAATCAAGCATCCGCTGGATGCGCTTTAACACACCTTTACAAGACACCCCCAGAAGTCTCACGGTGAAGTAGTTTTAATGTTGTGGCTGACCGCTGCATGTGTTCACTCTAAATATAGTTTTACTCTTACTCGACTCCTGCGCCGGTTGTTCTGGTGACAGGTAAATGTAATTAAACCTGTGCCCTCATAACAAAGTAATTTTGGTTTTGAGCGTCTGCTTTAAGCTCAAGCGAAAATTCATTTTCCCTCACTAATTTTGCTGGTTATATGCATTCAGGAAGAGCTGAGCTGAGACCTCAGCATTTAAGCGATGGACGCCTTGAGGCCTCGTAGTGAAGTGAAAGGTGAAGGACTTTAATCTGAAGCCTTGCGTACACTGTCTGACATGCTGCTCGAGCCCATGCAACACTTGCTGTAAGACTGTAGTTTGAAAGTCCCTGTTTTCTCCTTTGCCTAAAATACAGGGAGATATTAGATAGACTGTGAGCAGCGGGGCTTTGCAAAATTGAATGCAAATCATCTACTATATAGTTCAGTTTTTGTTTCTATTTTGTGTTTGTCTACTGTAGGAAAATGAATAAATAATCAAAGGTTTGTGTGTGTCTGAGCGAGCGCACATCTATAATGAATGTTACCTAGCTGTATTGTGATAATAAATCTGGTTATACGCTCAGTATCCCTATGTGCAGCTGACACAGATTTTTTTGAGTCATTTCTAATGGGACTGCAGGAAGCTGCTTGATTTGGCTGTAATACAAAGATGCAGGAAACAGGTCTGCTTTAATATGGAAGCACAAAAGGACGATAAAGTACTGCCCACATGGGTGTCTACTTGAACTGTCTCTCATTGCTCTTACTCAGCTTTTTTTCACATAAAACCTTGAAAAGAGTGAGGGCGTGCAGACTTGCAAGCATATTTTATTCCCCATATCCTCTTTATTTAATCCGATTGCTTATACATCAACACACTTATTGCCTCTGTGGCTTTTTGTTGCACATGTTAATGCACTTTAATAGCTTTCAGTAATTGTTTTGTTGACCTGTTTCTCCGTCTCTTTTTTTACCTTGCCGGTATAAACTGTGATTCTTGCAGCCTGCTCACTGTGCCTGTTTTATCTCTCCCTCCCTCACACTTGGACTACGTTTCCTCCTCCTCCTGTGTCTGTGCAGGCACTTTTGTCTTCATAGAGAGATATCTTGTTGGCATGGTGCCCAGATCAACTCTCTAATCTAATAAACACCATAATCAGGCCACTACTTCACTACACCACAGTTGGGGAGTTTCACCCAAGTGTGAGCCCCAGAGGCAGCAAGCATTCAAAGGTTCTGGTCTAATGGGGGACCGGCTTGTATCTAGAGCTCATTTTCTCCGTGTGTTTACCCTCTGTTGTATATTGCCAGTGTGCTAGCTGCAGTGTGTGTGTGTGCATGGTTGTGTCTCTGGCTCAGAGCATCTGTTGTGCGGATAGTCAAGTCTGTAGGCTCAGTCAAGAGCGCCGCACTAAAGGCCTCTCCCATCCTCTTTGTGGCTCAGCAGGAGCTTCAGATCTGGTGGGAGGAGGACGTTTGAGGTGCACTACTCGGCCTTCTCTTCTCCTGACCACTCAAAGTAAAACCAGACCAAAGCTGTCCTCTCACTGTGGGAGATACAGCATCTCTCTGTGGAGGCTGAACACAGTACTGGTGCTCTGAGCCTTTTCTGATTCCCTACTCTTTCTCCTCCTGCTGCTGCTGCCGCCTCTTCTCTGGCTGCTTCTGAATGTCGGCAGCTCCCCGAATACACATCGGTGCCATACCAACACATTAAAGATGAGCTCACAAAATGGACTTAAGATCTTCATTCTAATTATTCTAGTATGTTAGGGATTAACCGTTGCTATAGTGAATATATACTCTGCATATAGCGAATAGCAAATGGTATTTTGTTGTTAGATTAGCTTGAGTGGGTTTAGATACTACCCTCGTAACAGTGTCTCTCTATTGCTCTCACTTACATGTGTGCCACTCGTCTTTTGCTAAAGTCTGTCCTCACAAGCATTTTCTCAGGAACTGTTTCCTCTTCCTCGGTTCTTCTCCCTGTTTCCTTATGTCTCCTCCCCTTCTTCCCACTCTGTGTCAGCATATCCCATTTTTAAATTTGAAAGAGAAATGGCATCTGAGATGACATTTAATGCCGTTATTTTGAATCTTTTTTCAGGCTCCATTTTGCACAGGTTTTATCTTTCGGTGTCTGCGTGGTAGTACATGAAACAAAGTTATGATTTTAAAAAAAGGTATGATTTGTTATTAATAAATATTAGATTATTTTTAGAATATTAAAAATAATATTCTAAAAACCCTGAACAGGATAAGCGGAAGTGGGTGGATAGATTCATTGCAGTATTTTAACTTTATTTTTCAGCTGTAATCTGCAAAAAAATTCTCCTGCACAGACGTGGTTTTCGCAGTGCCACCATACATGGGCATCTCTATTCACTGGCCACTTTATTAGACACCCCTGTTTAACTTCTTGTTGACATTATCTAATCAGCCAATCATACCTGTATGGCAGCAACTCAGTGCAGGTGGGTATACAGATGTATGCAAGACAATTTGCTGAAGTTCAAACTGAGCATCAAGGTATGCAGATGAGCATCTCTGAATGCACAGCACTTCGAACCTTGAAGCAGATGGGCTGCAGCAGTAGAACACCACGCTGGCTGCAACTCAAGGAGCTTTTAGGACAGCCTGATAGTAATGAATGACAATAGTCCAGCCTAGAAGTAATAAATGCATGAATTAGCTTTTCAGCATCATGCGATGAGACAAGATGTTTCCAATTTTAGAGATATTGTGCTAATGCAAAAAAGCAGTCCTACGTATTTGTTTAATATGTGCATTGAAGGACACATCCTGGTCAAAAATGACTCCAAGATTCCTCACAGTGTTACTGGAGGCCAAGGTATTGCCATCCAGAGTAAATATTTGGTCAAAAAAAAAAAAAGTATTGGTTCAGACACTGTTTCCAAGATTTGTTGGCAGAGTACAGTAACTTCAGTTTTATCTGAATTTAGAAGCAGGAAATTGGAGGTCATCCAGGCCTTTACCTTTTAAGGCATTCCTGCAGTTTGATTAATTGGTGTTTGTCATCTGGCTTCACGGATAGTTAAAGCTGGGTATCATCTGCGTAACATTGAAAATTTATGCAATGCTTTCTAATAATACTACCTAAGGGTAGCATGTGTGGTTTAAAAAGAATTGGCCCTAACACAGAACCCTGTGGAACTCCGTAATTAATCTGTGTGTGTGAAGAAGACAATTACATGAAAAAATTGAAGTCTATTAAATAAATATGATTCAGATCACTGCAGCACAGTACTTTAATACCTATGGCATGCTCTAATCTCTGTAATAAAATATTATGGTCAACAGTATCGAACGCTGCACTCAGGTCTAGCAGGACGAGCACAGAGATGAGTCCACTGTTGGAGGCCATAAGAAGATCATTTTACTAATGCTCTTTCTGTACTGTGTACTTCGGGATGTGATAGAACAGGAGATTCACATCATGGATGTTCAGCTGACAAATCTGCAACAACTGTGTTATGCTATACTATTGTTTTTTTTTCTATCATGTCAATATGAACCAGAATATCTGAGGAACATTTCCAGCAGCTTTTTAAATCAATGCAATAAAGAATAAAGGCAGAATTGAAGGTCCAACCCAGTATTAGTAAGAGGTACCTAATAAATTGACCATGAGTGCATATTATACATACTGGATAAATGTATGGTAATGTCAGCAGCAAAAACGTATATCAATTAAATATAATGTATATTTGCATCCTGCCGATCCATCGTTCCTTCTATCAGAAATTGATCACCGACCTCACTTTATGCAAAAGTTTCCTGTGCTTTCTGCCTCCTGATGCCTGTAATGCATGCACATTTGTTTCTCTGTCTGGTTGAACTTGGCTGACTGCCCATACACATGAAGAGCATAAATAATACCTGGGCATGCCTCACTGAGGTCTTTAAATATTTACTGTATGTGATGGTTTACAGAATTTTAGGGGCTCTTTTAGGGAAATGTTCTTATTTTTGTGCCAGTTTTATTTTTTTAAAGGGGGAAAAAATCCATTCATCTGTGGTCTGTGCACCAATGGTCCACCCACAGTCCATGAAATCCCCTCATTTGCAACAAACAGCTCTTGAGGAATTTTTGCCTTTTGTTCGGAGAGACTAAGATAACATAGTCGGGGTTTGCAGGCTTTAGATTTGAGAGGATATAAAGTCATAGCTTCAACACACACTGGGACGCATCATTTGCATAATTCAAGACTCTCTGACTGCTGTTTGGAAATTTGGGGATAAGAATAAGGAGTCATTTCAGGCAAAAGAAGATGAAAACTGCACTCTGTCCTCACAGCCTTGATAAGCAAATGGATCTCATAGGCCACTAATGGGGAACCAAATTAGTTTGACAGTGGCTGTGATGAATGAGATGAGGCCACATGAGATCCCACTAATGCAGTATAATGGCTGATATGTGATTAGAAGCATGCATTTCAAAATGAATCATAGGCTAGATGGTGAAAAGTTTGAGGAGTTTGAACTTTTTGTTTTTTGTTTTTATGTTTTTGCTTCCAAGCTTTGATTTATTCACTGAAAATGAAAAGACCTTAGTGACGTAAATGTGTCTCAGTAACAGCAGAAAATAACTGTTATTATCCATGCTTGGGTCTTTTTTTTTTCTTTGAGTAACCCTGTTGTTTATTTTCCATAATAAGCTTTTTCTAGTTGGATGTTTAAGATATATATTGTACATTTTAGAGAACTGCTATGGGGATTTTGTTACCATTTAGATGCAGCCACAACAAACGGTTTCCCCTGATTGCAGTTTAACCTGTTGCATGATTTAGTTTGTTTGCTATACAGATATAGGAGTAGTATCAAAATATTCAGCTATTCCTTCAAACTGAAATGTTTATATGCAATTGTGCATGCTTATGTATGTATGTATTAATGCATATGTAGAAAGAGTGTGCAAAACTCAGGGTTTTCTCTGCCTGTAGGTTCTAATTCAGTAATGACTTGCTAATCACTGAACCTGTGGTTCTAATTAAACTTGCCGTTAAGTGCTGCTTGATTCTAATCAGGTGATGTGTGTGTGTGCGCGCGTGTGTTGTAACAGTTCCATTTAACCTTGAATTATGCAAAAATACCCTAACATGGTCCAGTCCAGTCATTGGCAGTGTTGTTGTTAATAGAAATTTTGTGTGGTTTTAGTTTTTTTTTTTTAAATTTTTTTAATTATGGATCATGTTTATTACTTTATCATTTAGCTGTTTCAGATAATTTGTGTGTGTGTGTGTGTGTGTGTGTGTGTGTGTGTGTGTTTCCAGGGGAAGGAGACGACCGAGGAGGAGGATGAAGTCGCTGTGGGGATGGAGAAAGGCTTTATGGACGAATTCTTTGAACAGGTTTGTTTCTCTAACAGTCCTGATCCTCCCTTCTGTCAATCTCTATTTTTTTTCCTCATTCACACATAATAACTAATAACTTGCCAGTCCAGGTCATTTGCTCCTCTAAAACCTGCCCGGGTATTTTTCCTCTTCTGATATTGAATCTAATTGTGCTGGTTTTTTGGAGCGCTGTAATCAATCTCATGCCGTTTGTCTTCTCTGGGGTGCATTGTTATGATTTATAACTGCTGATGTTGGTGTGGCATAAATCGTTCTGCATTTTATTTCATTTGAAGAAGTCCTTATTGATTCAACATATCACACCAGTGCTCTACTTATCCAACTCTGAATAACATCGATATTTTCATGTATTTCTCTTCAGTCTTTCCTCGTGTGCATGACAGATGCTGAATGCACTGAGCTTGTGTATAACAGCATCTGCGCATACATTTGGGAGTGTGTTTCCCAGTGCATGCCATACGCATGTGCTGGGAGTACAAGCTGAACATCATCATGGCTCTCAGAGGGAGGGCCTCATTTCAGTGTAGCAGCAGTTGACGTCTTCTCCCCAGAGAGATGGAGACCCACTGGGAATCATCATTCATACGGTGCCAGGCCTTTTTTACCCGGTGACATCTTTCGCTGTGAGAACAGTGGCCTCTGTAATGACCTTTTAATAGTCCTGATCTCCCACAGAAAGTAGGAAGAAAGCTAAGGGACGGCTGTATATCTTCTTTAGAAGCTGTAATTTTTATTAGTTGTCTTGTTGTTCATCCACAGTCACGGCTATATTTCTTGTAATTTATGTGCCACTACTTTCATTTTCTAAAACACCTGGGATTTGTCTTTGAAGTATTTAAATCACCATTGTAAATGCTGCTACAAAGGTGGGTCGGGCGAGGTTGAATGCCATTTAGCAGCATTCGTGAGTTATGAAAGAGGTCTGACAACCAGCACTTTGATACGCGAGCTTTCAAAGCAACGTGAGACAACAAACACATCGCCAAGAAGCCGCAATCATGAGTGACTGAGCAGAAGGGAGATCAATCAAAACCTCTGTATAGATATTTAATATTTCATCGCAGCCAGTCGCAAAAAAATCATGCAGCATGGAAAACTCAGAAAGCGAGAAGAGGCAGCCATCTTACCAGACTTGTGATGGAAATATTGTATCTGTCTTCGTAAATCTTTGATAATTATAGGTGTGGAATTCATATAACCACAACCACTAATTCATGCAGCTGGGCAGCATGTGGATAAATGTGAATTCATTCATTGCGCTCAGTGATGCTTATCCGCAGCCACTGCCTCCATCTCGACTGTTTAACTCCCTCCACCTCTCCACCCACCATCTGGATTAGCGTTTCGCCATTCAATATAACTTCATGTAAATTTAAAATGTTGTGAAGTGCGCACTCTTCCAGATGTTGGTGAGCTTAGAGACAAGTCTGTGTCACACTGGCACAGATTTTGGAGAAACCCTGAGGGCAAAGGCAATCAAAATTCATATGCAGTATGTAAATATTGATAATTAGTGAGTGAATACCTCACCCGAATGTGTGCATATCCCCATTAAATCTTTTTAGCAGCGTTTGCAGTCATCTAATCACAGGCCAATCAAACAGGCCAGCTCAGCTGCTTGTGTCCACAGTCTTATTATTTTATTCATGAGTCGAAGAATAAGGGAGAGTTGAAATGCAGATTAACCAGCAAATCAAGAGCTTATCTTTCAAACACTCTACTACAGTGGTCTCTAAAATGGAGCAAAGTGTTAGTGCAGGCATAGCAGTGAAGTCATGCTTGTAGTAGCTGATCGGCCTCAGCTGCCTCATTCATTCTTCACCATCGGTGGCTTGTTCATCTGCTCACCGGCTATCAGCTGATTAGTGCTGCCCTAATCTTATTACTGCTGCAGGTCCCTCAGGTACATTAACCACCCCAAGTTTTTAGTTTTTTTTTTTAATTTTATTTAGAGTTTAATGTGTGTATGTGTGTGTTAATAGAAAGGTTTAGCTCTTCCTTTCAGGCTCTTTGTAGCTGTACAGAGGTGGCAAATTAGAAAAAAAATTAGAAAGCCATCCGTCCTTATCTGCTTATCCAATCCATGATCACAGTCACACAACCCTTCATGCTGAGATTCACACCTACGGCCAATTTACAATCACTGGTTAACCAAACATGCATGTTTTTGGACTGTGGAAGGAAGCTGGAGAGAACCCACAGAGGGAGAACATGAAAACGCCACTGACCACTGCTCACCACTGCACAGAAATCAGGAAAACAAATTAGGGCAAACTGGAACCAGTGACCACCACAATGTATGGTCTCTGATGTCTCTGTCATCAAAATTTTTCTGGCTTCCTTTTAGTCCACTTTTCTACCAAGGAGCGATAGCGATAAGTTTTTTTCAAAGAATCACCTTCATGCTACGACTTAACATTTCTGCCCTGACGGGAGAGGACTCCTCCCGGATGACAGTGACCCCATCAATAGGACACGAAGGGTCACTGAATAATTTGAATGCAGAAATGTTAATCATGTGTTGTTGTCTTCAAACATCTCCCACAGGCGTGATTTTGGACTGACATGTCCAAATGTCTCTACCACCATCCTCAAAACAAAAAATGGGACCAAATTTTGGAAGAATGTGATTCAGTACCTCTACAGTGCCAGAATCTATGCCAAGTCACAGCGCAGCTGCTTGTTTGGTAAATGTGGACCCAGCACTTAAATAAGACACTTTAATCTGTTTTTTCCTGGTTGTCTTTGAGCTGCGGCCACTTTTTTTTTCATTCTTGTGATTAAGATTCCACTTTGAGCAGGCTAAATTGACAGTGGAAATCATCACTGCATCTTTGCACATAGTGCACTACAATGTGGTGAAAGAAACGAAAAACACAACAGGAGAGCATCATCTGAAACTGGAAGAGAAACCACCCCAGATCATTAGTCTGCTCATGACTCAGTATCCTGTCCATTATAGTCCAAAAAGAGAAGGCCACAGTGCGTACATCCATTCATTTTCTTGAAAGCTTATCTGATGGTCTGATGCTGCCTGTCCCAGGTGTCATGGCACAGGAGGTTGGGCAGTCGCTGTACAGGTCGCTAGACCATCACAGGAAGAAAGTTTCTGGTCAATTTAGAATCACCAGTCTTTTGACTGTGGAAACTGGACGAAGCCCACATAGACACAGAGAGCTCATGGATTTGAACCAGGAACCTTCATGCTATGAAGTGACAGTGCACCACCGTGCCGCCCCCTTGGATGCAAAATATGAAAGCACACTCAAAGCTACCCCTATGTCTCAAAATTTGGCAACCTGAATGCCTCGTTTTTTGTTTTTGTTTTTATTTAAAAAAGTATAAAGATTTTTTTTTTCTTCCTTCCTTCCTTCAGTGCCCGAGTCTGAATCTCCTGATTCTGAGGTTTGACAGTCAGTACAGGGTTAATCCAGGGTATAACTTCAAACTCTGTAATTATGGGATGTTTTAACTCTGGAGGATTGCTGCAGGCTGAAGCCATTTCTCTTACATTTGTCTCATTTATGTTCTGCTGCTGCCTCCCGCTTCTGACAGACTGTCTGTATCCCTGATATAGAAACATAGCCCTCTTTATCTGTCTGTAATTTTCAGCCTGTCTCAAGTGAAAAAGTGAAGAAAGCCGAGTTTGACTAAAACGTGTAGACAGAGGGATCCGCAGAGAACAGTTTGACACTGAGCTACAAGCCGCAGGGAGAGCGAGAGAGGCAGATTTTGAAGAGTGGTTTGGAGAAGTTAGACAGCAAGACCAGAGAGGAAGAACGGGTAACAGTGTGCGACAGAGAGATGTAGGTAGTGAGGGGAGCAGAAGAAGAGCAGGCACGGTTGGGCTCTCACACCAGCTGGATGTGTTAATTAAGCTTTCAGTGGTGATCTGCGGGGATAACAGACAGTGGAGATACCACTGTGACCTTCACACTGTAAACATAACCCTCAGAGTGTGCATATTGATTTTATGTTATGTTGTGGAATTTGTGTAAAGGTGCGTGTAGCTGTGTATGATATTGCTCGGTATCTATCTATGTGCATGTATGTTTATGTGGAGGTTTTTGCACATACTGCCTGTAAGAAATAAGGCTGCGTTTGTCACCATCAAAAAAAATACCACAAAGAAGCCAAACCGCCAATCAGTTAATCCTTCCAACATCACATGGCAGAATATCTGCCTGATGCCTATATCTGTGATATACTGAACAAAATCCTGAAATGTTCTTCTATAGATTTAAATTATAATAAAAGAATTGCTTATAATCACTTATGCTTTATTAATAATTTGTTTGAACCAATGTTGTGCCTACACATAACAGACAACTTAGCAAAGAACCAATTTTAAATTGCATCTTTAGGCGCTTTGTTGTTAGCAGCCTGTCACAAAAACACATCATTTGCTCCCATTTCTTTAGTTGAATCTATGAAAAATGCCAAAGTTAACAGTTAGTGAAAATTTGGCATATCTCTGCATGGTGTGCAGTGTGTGCTTAAAAAAAAACCAAAACGAGGAAACTGCCAAATTAAAAAAGAACGGCGCTGCACGGAGGAGGTCATCACAGAGGTACAACAGTGAGACTCAGCCGCCATCTGTAAGGCACAGTGGAGACTCTGTCATGGTTTAGAGCAAAGTTGAACTTTGGAATGTCCTTCAAGGAGCCTGAAGAGCTAAAGAAGAGCTATTCCTAAAGACTTCTTAAAGAAATTAGGAGAGATTACCGACGAGAGTTCAGACTGTGTTGAAGAATAAATGTGGTCATACTAAATATTGACTTTCAGGTTCATTAGAATTGTACAAACTCTGTGTTTGCCTTATATACTGTATTTCTGTTTCTGTTTACATGTTTTAAAAAAAATTGCTACACCTGTTTCTCATTTGTGTGCCGTGTGTTGAGGCTTTAATCTGCTTTAGCACTGAGGATGTTGTGATATGCACTATATGATGCTGCAGAAAGATAGTTGAACATCAGTATCTCAGTAGATAAGACTGATATATTTTTTTAATCATGTTTCCCTTTAAACTGTTGGAAGATATGAATTTGCCCCTCTTAATATAGGAATAATTGTAAGAAAATAAGTATCCAATAATGAGAAAAAAAAGGAGTGAAAAAATCTTTCTTTTTTTTTAGCTCTTTGTCAAAAATATGTTTTTCATACATTGTGTAACAGGGCCCATTTATGCCTCCCAAATCCTTCACCTGATGATGCAAGAATGAAGTGAGCCAAAGCAAGAAATACTCACTGTGGCCTCAAGGCGCCTAATCATTCTCCTTACCAGATAAAAATTACTTTTACACTAGAATAACTTAAAGTAGAGTATACAGCTGGGGATTAGGCTGTTTAATAGGATATTTGCATGAGATACAGAGAATAGTGACTCATGTCTTGGCATCAAGCTAAAAAGTCAGGAAAAAATTGCCACGCTTGCCTCCAAGTGTATGTATCAGTTTGCTTTTACACTTCTGGAGCTTTTTAGCCTTGTGTGATCATGTTTTTTTTCTCTCATACCAATAAAATTTATCTGATGTCTCATAAGAGCTGAGAGCTGCACCATGACTCACTAACGCATAGTTTCGAAAGCAAGGCAGCTTAAAGTGGTTTCATCTTCTGCTCACTTTAGCTTCTTCCTTCCTGCAATCCTTTCTCTCTTACTTATTTAACTTTTGCTCATTTCCTACCTATGATATTTAACTCTGCATTTGCCTAAGTGAGCCTCCTGCAGTGTCTGGTCTCTCTCCCAGTTGTGTTTCAGAGCCAATTATGTTATTAAAAAAAACAGAGCCAATCAGAAGCTAATTAAAGCGATAACTGGAAAACAATCACTGAAGCCGAGAGGAGGAAAGCTCAGGAATGTAGCAGAGCCGTGAGAAGTGATAGAGGAAAGGTGGAATTAGAGTGAAAAAGACAAACCAAAGATATGTGCAAGGAAATGACCATGAATGAAGAGAAGAATGACAGGGGGATAGGCTGGCCTGTAGCAGAGCAGGTGTAAAGGAGGAGGAAATGATCAGCAGTATGATGGGCTGAGATGAAAGTAGAGATTGATGAAGTCACTGACAGATGTGACCCGCTGCTCTTCCAGCTGTCACCGTGAGCCAGAGACAGCGCAGCTGGCGGCGAGGCAGCAGGGAGTATAGGAGAGAGGCGATGGGTTAGAATATCAGTCCGGGATCTCAGTGGCAGATAATGTGGAGTTCAAAGGAGGAAATGAATATGATGCACTTCAAGGATCAGTTTTCTTTAATGCATTTAAAGACGGGGTTAACACAATGTCATAGTTCATTTATTTGCTTTTGATGCCACTCTGTATGATGAGTATGAAACTGCAGCCAGTATCGAAATATCCACAAAACAGCTTTTCACCTGTCGTGAGGTAAAAATCATCAACTAGCTCACTTGCCAGACTTGCTTGAACTTTACCAAAAGGAAAAGTTCAAGCAAGGCTGTAGAAGCTTGTTTGCACCACACACACAAAAAAAAAAGCCATCCAAAATTTCAAGTTAATAAGTCGAAATTTCGATAAAAAAAAACTTGAAATTTCTAGTTTGCTCTGCCAATCAGGAAGCTCTGTGAAGGTATGTGATTTCCTTGTTACCCGGAAGCAGGAGGCATCTGGTGTCCAACAGTTTGACACGAACACATTGATTCTATACATTTTAATGCACTTATTATTGCATTTCAAGCGGAAGAACCTGGTGCCAATTTGTTCACGTTTGTTATACGTCGGTAGCTCACTGATGCTGTCGCTATTCAATTTTGAGTGCGCATTTGAGTGTTCTTTGATGTGAACCAGCTTCACGGCATCATTCGCAGTACTGAGCAGAACTAAAGCGCCTTTTGGTCTCGCTGTCATGACAGGTGGAAGAGATCCGGGGTTTCATCGAATCTCTGGCAGAGAAAGTTGAAGAGGTGAAGAGGAAGCACAGCGCCATCCTTGCCTCACCAAACCCAGATGAGAGTAAGACTGTTTTTTATTTTTTTTATTTTCTACTGTTTAACTCTTTCAAATGGTATTCTCAGGATAAAAAGGTCCAGAAGGTTTGGATCTTTCCTCAGAAGCACTGTATTTTTATTCTGACACACAAACTTCTTTTTTTTTCCCACAAACTTTCCCAGGGGGTGAACTTATGACTCTGTCAGCAATATTTATTCTTTTGGCAGAAGTCTGGATTTATCCAAATTCTGAATAGGTTTTCATCAATCATATCCACAGGGTATCATTTTTGCTTGGGCTTGCAAGAAGTCCTGGGTTCATCTCCTGAACATGCCTCTAAATTTGTTACCTATCCCAAAGGAAATCATAAAATAAGGGATGCCACCGCTCGAGCAAGTGTAATATTAAAAATGAATTACTTACAAAGACAAACACAAAAAAGGGAGATGGGAACCCCAGCTCAAACAATCAAAAGGCATAAGGCCTTGTGCCAATCGCATTGACGTCAACTAATCTGAATTAAAAGCAAAAACAGGACTGTCAGTAAGTCCCAACTCAGCCAGTGATTTAATAAAAAAACCAAAAATGCTAAAGGCACTTCAGGACTAGGGCCAATGCTAGTGGGGGAGAAACAGGAGAAATCGTTCAGCTGAGGTTACATTGTCTGAGCCACAACTGACCCTCTGTTTTCACCTATCACTCTTTAATGATAACATTAATGTTTAATTTCCTAGTGATTCAGTAATGAGTCGGAGAAGCTTTTAATGGAAAGGAGGAAGAGAGAAGAAAGCCAAAAGTCCCAGTTTCATATGCCGTCTAATGTGCGACACTAGCCAAAAGCCTGATAATTGTCGCAGAATCCGCAGAACAAAAGGAAGAAAAATGACTCTGCCGTTTAAAAGAAATTGAGGAAATAAAGAACAATTTGTCAGAAAAGCCTGTCTGCAGATGGGAGACTTCAGTGGAAGTCAGAGGACCTTGAAGACGTTTCAGAGCGGTCCCATCCACCAATCTGTCCTCTCTCTGCTTTTGGGGCATTTATGCTCTCGCAGTGAAATCTCTTACACTCCCGTTTCTCCATTTTTCTCCAATTTTCTGCTTTGTGTCTCCATCACTCTTTAGTCCTGCCGTTTTCTTTTCAGGTGTCGTTAACCATATTTCACATTTCCCAGTTTCTCTGCTGTTCTCTCTACATTGCTTTTGTTCAGTCTGTTCTGGATACTCAATTCGTCTTTCCTCCTGTCTTTTTGCTCCACCGTCTCTCTTCTCTCACACCTCTTCCTTTCTCATTTTATGGAGGGGCATTGATCTTGACCCCTGTTCTCACAAGGGGGAAGTTATTCATACTAGTAACACCCCCCGCCCGCCATTCTTCTTTCCTGGCCCCCTAGTTCCCTACCTCCCTCCCACCTTCAAAAGCATCGATGTGCTTGCAACAGCGGGCATCAGATGGGCCCTTTATCTGTCCTGAGCGTGCAAATGGACACACTGAGCAGAGCAGCAATGAGGCAAGGTGTTGCATTTGTGATACAAATTCCCTTGCAGGTCATTTCCTGACTGAAATGACTGTGACTGAAGTCAGAGCCTGGTGTGTGTGTGTGTGTGTGTGTGTGTGTGTGTGTGTGTGTGTGTGTGTGTGTGTGTGTGTGTGTGTGTGTG